>VWZW01003077.1:354850-486262 GCA_013397115.1 Edolisoma coerulescens | reverse complement strand
CACTTGGCTTTCTGGGCTGGGAATGCCCATGGCCGGCTCATGTCCAGCTCTCACCCCCAGCACCCCCAAGTCCTTCTGGGCGGGGCTGCTCTCGATCTGTTCACCCCCAGCCTGGGTTGGCACCAGGGGTTGCCCTGACCCAGGTGCAGCACCAGCACTTGGCCTTGTTAAACCTCATGAGATTCAAGGAAAAAGTAAAAGGTCTTAGTACCTTACAAAACTCTACCCAATAGCTTGTCCTAACCACAAGGAATGTCCTCCTCCAGCTCAGATCATAAACATGCCATAGTGGCAAGAGCTGCTTTACAAGATACATTTATAGATATTAACAGATATGTAAACATATACACATACAGAAGGCACAACTTATCAGCCTGTTGAAATCGTGCATGAAGTAGTAATATTCTGTATTATTAAATTTTTCCCCAAAAAGCTATTTATTACTTTCTCATAGAACATATCAGCTGTCCTTGATGCACTCTATTCTCGGCAAGACAGGCTCTCTGAATAGATATGCATTCCAACATGGCAGTTATAGTTTACTCCAAAAAACTGAAAACAGTTAAACACACAAAAAAGTACTTGTATTTCAATAATTATTCCAAAATCTTGGAAATTGTTCTTTGAAATGTTATTGATAGCAAAAAGTGAATGCTGTGAGGAAGCTTAAGTTTAACTTTTGATGTATAAAGTCCTGTACAAAGATACATCCATTAACTTAATGCACAATGTGTAAAAAAACAAAGCTCCATGCACGTAAGACATTTGAAATGTATTCATGGTCACATTACAGAAAATAAAAAATATTTTTCAGTACAGCCCAGGGTACAACAGTGTGAGCTTATATTGTGTACACAAATGACATTTTTTACAGAAGTATCTCCAGTAGTGCCATTTTACTGTTTATTTACTAAATTTCATGCTATGCAATAACATTAAGCATCAGTTCTGTTGGATAAACCCCACAGTATTACAAGTCAGTTTGGAGAATTAAGAGTCATTGCTGGGTTTTTATTATCGTTTTATAGTCTTATCTCCACAAGTCTTGTATATTTAGTGTAAACGTGAAACTAGACAGGTTTATAAAACGTGTAAAATATGGTCATTATGTTTTATTAACATTAATTCCAAAAATAGGTAAAAATAAATCTAAACAGGAAACACTAACTCTAGAACTGAAGTCAAATAATCCGACAGGCAATAATTAATATTTTATCCCTTAAAAGGATATAAAGGTCAGTCTGACTGACTGCAGTCCCAGGGAAGGCTACGGAGCAGATCATCTCAAGTGCTATCGTATGGCGCATAGGGAGCAACCAGGGGATCAGGATTTGTGAAAGGCACATCCTGCTTGATCAACCTGGTCCTATGACCAGAGACCCATTTGGTGGATGAGGGAAAGGCTGTGGATGTTGTCTGCCTGGACTTTACTAAAGTTTTTGACACTGTTCAGTCCAGAACGGTAAAAAAAGAAAACACTGTAAAGTATATATGTACATACACATGTCTGGGTCCTGGCTGATGGCAAGTGAGTCAGCAGTGCCCTAGCAGCCAGGAGGGCCAGCCGTTTCGTGGGGTGCATCAGGCCCAGCATTGCCAGTCAAATGAGGGAGGGGATTGTCCTGCTCTGGTCTGCACTGGTGCAGCCTCACCTCAAGTGCTGGGGGCAGTCTTGGCCAACGCAATATAAGATGTACATCAAACTACTACAGTGTGCCTAGAGGGAGATCAAGATGGTGAAAGGTCTTGGAGGCAGAGCTTACAAGCGTGAGATCACTTGGTTTGTCCATCCTGGAGAAGAGAAGGCTGAGGGTGACTCCACCACAGACTACAAGTTCCTCAAAGAGGGAAGTGGAGGCAGAGGTACTGGTATCCTCTCTCTGGAAACACACAAGGAAAAGGAATGAAGCTGCATCAGAGGAAGTTTAGATTGGACATTGTGAAATGGTTCTTCACTGAGACAGTGATAGGTCACAGGAATAGGTTTCCCACTAAAGTGGTCATGGCATCAAACCTGTAAGAGGTGGAGTGTCTGGATGATGGTCTTAGTCATATGGTGCAGTTTTAGGCAGTCCTGTGAGGAGCAGGGAGTTGCACTCAGTGACTCTTATGGGTCTCTTCCAATGTAAGAGGTTCTATGACTCTCTCTGTGTATAGCCTAATACTGAAAATGTTTTATATAAATCAATAACAAACTAATATTCAGTCTAGTCCCATCAGAAAACCCCAAAACAGTAAAACCGTTAGAGACACAGTAAAAGTAACAACCAACACAAAAATAATTTCTTCTGAAGCAAAATAAAATGACACAATTAGAGCAAAGAAAAAGGTATTCAGAGACACATATATGAAATACTAAATTTAAAAAAAAAACCAAAACCAAAAGTTGATGAGGTGAACCATTCTGTTGGATCAATCATTACATGAGAAGAAAACAACATTCTCTGTTACTCAAAACTGGTGACTAGAGAAACAGAGGAACCACCCTAGTGAGATTCAAAATAAACTAGGTACTGATACTGAATCATAGATTTATTTAGATTGGAAAAGACCTTTAGGATCATCAGCTTCAACCATTAACTCTTCAGTAACAAGTCCACCACTAAATTATGTCCCTAGATGCCACATCTACATGTTTTTTCAATAAATACAGGGATAAAAAAATCTGTCAGTCAGAAAATTGCCAGAGCCTGGAACAGTTGATAGGAAGCATTACTGTACTGTCTTTTTCCATTTCTGTTGATCCTGTCTAGATTTCCACTCTTGAACTGTAACAGAAGAAAGCAGAAGGAGCACAGCTGGACATAGCAGGGCTGTCTAAAAAAACCATTTTGTTGTTCTGTTGGACACAGATAGAATAAGGAAATTAATGATATTACTTTATCATAGCAGTAAAATAAACATCTTTGAAAAGAGCTCCAATACCCAGTGTATATTCTTGATAAGTTATTTACTCTTTCCTTCAAATAGCACAGTATGACACATTATGATACAATGGGATGAAGTATCATCAGGTGGAGTCCAAGTACAACATATTGGTAAGTCCCTAAATGTCCCACTCCAACCTTTTGGGTCCATTCTGTGACATTTCTGCCTTGTTTTCCTTTGAATGTTTTCTATTTGATGAAAGCCCACAGAAGTGTCTCTGGTGACTGTCTAAATTTGTATCTTTTTATCTATGGCAGCAGAGAAGTCCGTTGACTCACTTTATTGTTCTAAAGCTGTCCTTCAGCAAGAATGTGCCTTTCTTCATCAATATTCTGTTTAGCAGTCCAACCAATTCTGAGATTTTAGGTGAAAAGACTAATTCCCAGCTCAGTCTTTCTAGATATGTCTTTGTTACTTGAACATACTAGTGTTCAGCTTCAACCCTGAATAGCAGATTCTTTTTCAGTAGGTAAGTGTTAGATCAGCTATAAAGCAGAAGCAGACCATCCTGAAGAGACTTTCTCTAACTTGAAGCATCTCTCTTGATCAGAACTTGATAGATATCACTTCAAAAGAAAAACAATTACTTTAACTATACCGCCTTCCCAGCCAGGGCAGAAGTGCTCAAAAGTATCTTTTCCTCTTTTACTTATCAAGCTAGCATAAAATTCGTACTACAGAGCTGTCATTCATTGTATTTTGTTTGTCAGAAACCATAATTTGTTTGGGTCACCTGTGAAGATTAAGTGAGAAGACTGTACATTTTGCTATGGAATTTTCAAAACTGACATAAGAAATCTGAAATATGGAAGCTGTTTCCATTAAGAATTCTGCTAGAAGTAGACTTACTTATTTTGGGGCAGGAATACTACCTCTTGTACTAATAGGAAGACAAGGGCCTGGGATTTTAAAATTGTAATTATGGAAAAAAAAGAGGATAAAAAACTTGAGGAATTTCTAGAGCATTTGTTATTTCCAGACTCAGTAGCTAGAAATACTAAAGGTATTTAAGATACTTGCTCTTTAAGGAAATATTCCAGGATAAACTCATTAATAAACTCATTTAAGACTTTCCCCCCACTTCACTCCTTTCTAACATTAGGTGAATCAGCTCATTTGATTGTTTCATGATCATTCATCTAAAACTTATTTGTACAGCTACTGCAAATAATAAAAGGTGTATGGAAAGAAAGAACACATTGAGTATATTTATATGCAGTGGGCATATCACAAAGAGTTATCCTAGATGCTGCACAATCTCAATATGCTTCAGACAGAGCACTATGCAAATTATGGAGATTACATGTAATCAGCATCCTTATCCTCATGTTACCCCAAGCACGCTGTGAAGGACAAAAATAAACTAGGTTTTATACAATATTTCTTTCTTGTTTATGTATTAAAAAGAATGTAATTCAATTCAAATAACAGAAAATACATTGGAGTATTGACTACCTCAATTTTTAAACCAGAAGAAATACTCATTTTGGTGCTTTCTTTGTTGAAAATTTACATGATATGAAATAAAAAGTCCACGCAATGACATCACATACACAAAACAAGTTCTGGGGAAAAAAGACCAAAAGCATTTCAGAAGACCTTAAAATACATTTAGCATGTAATAGTTAAGTTCTTAACAGCAGGCACTTACTAAGAAATATTTTCTTCAGTGGTTCATGATCCAAGATGCAGCTGAGGACCATTAACTCCTCCCAACTGGTTGTTAACTGGCAAAAGAACAAGAATTCAACCATGATTAAGAATCATTCATTTAGTTCTTTGGATAGTAAGTTACATTTTCAACACCCAAACCTTAAATCAGAAGGAATTTACATTTTCTGTTTCTTCAGTTACAGTTTAAAGAAAGGAGAATCACCATCCATAAAGAATCATCATCATTCAGCTGTCAACATTTCCTTCTCACAAAAAGAAATTCCCAACCTGATACACACACTATACATACAGCAGCCACATATGCCCGCTCCTACTTATCCAGTCAGGAATGGGCCAGGAACTGGCTTTACTCAAAGGAGATGAAAGAGGAGGCAAAAAAATTTCTAATGGTTAGGTTCAGTAAGAAAGAAAACATACAAAATCTTTTTAAAAATAGACTGCATACAAATGATCTCCCACACTGAATTATAAGACATGCTTTCTCTAGGAGATATTCAGGATCAGGATCTCCTCCTGGATATGAGGACCACAGACTACAGGTTGCCCAGAAAACTAGGTAGTGAGGTCCCTGGTAAAATGCTTTAGAAGGTGCTGGGGCCCATCACTGCTGGTCACTTTTTAAGCACCACCTTCTATTAGCATAGGAGCAGGCAATTCCAAAATGCTGGAAGTCAAGCAGGTGAGACAGAAGGTCAGCTTGGCTGAGCAGGGAT
Organism: Edolisoma coerulescens; assembly: GCA_013397115.1. Classification (NCBI taxonomy): domain Eukaryota; kingdom Metazoa; phylum Chordata; class Aves; order Passeriformes; family Campephagidae; genus Edolisoma; species Edolisoma coerulescens. Next base: position 480,947 of record VWZW01003077.1, on the reverse strand, counting down.
CTTTGGAGTTAAGGTGACAAAAAGGAAAGTGAAAGCAAGGTTGGGTGACATGGGAGGAATACAGAGATGCTGCTCACCACTGTGCAGAAAAATTTGTGCCTCCAATGCTCAGTTGGAGTTGAAGCTGGCCAGGGCTGTGGCAACAATAAAAAGAGCTTTTAAAAATATGTTAACAGCTAAAGGCAGTGTAGAAATAACTATTAAAAATAGCATTGGCCAGTCACATCATGGGGATGGTCACCTCATGAACAGGGACATACAAAAAGCAGAGATGTTTAAAGCATTCTTTGCTTTGGAACCAAGGGAATGACACAAAGCTGTGTCAAGGGAGGGTTAAGCTGTGCTGGGCCAGGAGATGGATTCAGTGATCCTTGTGGGTCCCTTCCAGTTCAGCATATTCTATGATTCTGTGATTCTATAATTCTATGAAAATCACAGTTAAGAATTAAAGATTAGGCAAAGATGATGATTAAGCAAATGATAGACAAGCAAGTTTACCTCTTGACTCAGTGAGATACAGCATTAATGCTCATCAGACTTCCCATCCTCAAAGGCAGGGTGGGTATCATGCCACTAATGTGTAATACTGAGCTCACACTAAATCCACCAAATACTATTAGAAGGTCATCCCTTTATCCTCCTCCTTACAAAGACCCCTTGCCCACCACCTTTGTTTAGAACTGCAACAACCACTTTTTTTTGCCAGCATAATATTTTGGTCGGGAAATCAAGCTGGAAAGATGATCAGGTTAAAGCTACATCTGAGAGGCAGTTAAAATTTTGAAGAATGTGATGACTGCAGCCTGAAGTTACTGAAAAACTGAAGTCATGTCTTGTATGTCCTGTGTGGGCTGTTCTGCTCTGATCTGGAAGCCTTAACACAAAATAAATATGGAATGCCAAGACATCATTTTCACACAAACACTGTTCCAACTTTGCTTTACTTGGTTGTTTTACAGCCATGTTTTAGATTCTTGTTTATTGTCTATTTTATTGTGAGTTACTGTATATATTGTATTTTCTCCGTATAGTAAAGTTGCTTCCCTATTTGTGAAATACAAAGAGATGTAAGAAGGAAAATTTGCAGCACATAGTGCATGTTCAGCAGAACATATGGAACCATTCAGTATTTGCTGCTCATGGAAATTGCAGGTACCAGGGCTGTCTGTCAGGTGCTTCCTGTGTGCTAAGCTATGCAGTCTGTCTTGGTTTTGGAGACAAATTTCAGGAAGAAAGGCTCTGGAATGAGTGTGTCCTCTAGAGGGACAGGGCTTCAATAACTCCCTTTTCTTCTGCCAATGACAGAAATGGATATGAGAGGATGAAAGTGAAAGAAAAAGAAAGTAAAACTGTTTATTAACAAAGCAAGATACCCACAAAGGATATGAAAAAAAGAAAATTGAACCTTACACCCCCCCCCCACCTCCCCTCAAGGCCAAGAGGCAAAGATGGCAGCTGTCCTTCTTTGTCTCTGGGAAGGGGGGAGAAAAAAAGTTCACGCAGCAGCTGGGAACCTGCTGGATTTCTGCCGAGGGTCTTCTCCTCACAGCAGGTGAAGTTGGTGGAGCCTAACATCCCTTCTTTCTCTGGCTTGGTCTTTCTGGGTCTTCTGACCGACCAGAGCCACCCCCGCAGGCTCTTTGGGCTTGTCAGGAAAATTAATTCACAAACACCAGAGGTTTATGTCCAAAAAGGAGACAGAGGAGTCCTTTTACTTTNTTTGTAAAGACAAAACCTTCATTCCTTTCAGGCTGAATTTGAAAAAACCAAACCAAGACAGTTCAAGAAAAAAAAAAACAACAAAAAGCCGTCAAAAGGATTTGCCGGTGACAAGTGTCCAGGCCAGGGGAAGGAAAAAAACCCCAAAACAACAAATCCCAGAAGCTTCTTGCCCAAGTTGGCAAAAATTAATCCAGCAAAGGCAAGGAAGTAACAGTCTGTGTAGCCCCCAACCATGCCAGAGAGAGAGAGTTTGAACAGAGCCCATGTCCGCGTTCCCAGGCTCCGGCACGGCCCCCTGGTTCAACCTAAAGATACCACAGACTTTTCTGGGCATAAAGCAGATGATTAGGGAATAAAGTATCATCATAAAATCACCCCAAGACACAGTCACATTGACATGGTGGTGAGCTTGAACTACAATATCTTTTCTTTCAGCAGTAATTATCAATTTTGCCTTATTATCACATTCATGTCCGATGTATTTTTATTATATCAGAACAAGAGCAGATCTGCTTGCTACACACCATGACAATGCATTCGTCAAATCTTTTGTTAGGACAATTAGCTAGAAGGTAGGACATTAGCACAGAAATATTACTAGTTTGAATACAACTAATAAGATTTACCTGGAGACACATCTTCAAGCATCTGTAGAAGCTTGCAAACAGAAACTGAGGTAATCCTAGCCTTTGGGCGTTTCCTGAGATAGACAGCAACCACTTGGGGATGTACATATTCTAAAATCTGGACTTCTGTCCCAAACACAACTTTCTTCCTGCAGGTCCTACCTCTGTCTCAGTGCTATCAGCCTTGTGATGACATTGCAATCCCCTCAGACTGAGTGTGGCTTCCCCTGTGTTCTGAATGCCTTTATGAAACAGGAAAATATATTTCTGAATTACACCAATAGTTAAAAATCATTATGGCATTAGAAAATACTGGTTTTATTATTTTTCCTAAACTAAAGAGAAAGTGAGTATCTCCATCAACAAGCCTTTTTGTAGATGTGATATCTATAATTGGCATGAAAGCATGAAATTAAAACAGACCAATACTGAACCAAGACAAACACTGACCGATGGCTGCCCCCATGGTGTTGGAAGCCCAGACAGTATTTCCACGAGCAAAGCATGAGATGTCTGAGTGAGTTGCACTAAAGAGCGAAGGAAGGAATCGCCAATCAAAACACACGCATCTCTCCTCTAACATTTGTCTTGTAACGTGGAAACACAGTGTTATCTACTGTAAAATGTAGATACTAAAAATTGGTCTGTGGTAAAAGTATAAAATTATGCCTCAATGGTTGACTTAAATCAGCCAGGAATGAAGGTGGTCATTAGTGAACTTGGTTGGAGGAAAAAAAAAAGACCACCAAGACCATATCCTAACTTTTCTTTAACCTCAGGCTGCAATCATGTTGCAGGACCCAGCAAACCCAGGACCAAGCAAAAGCAAAAATACTTCCAGTAGTACCTAGAGGTTGTTCCAGCCTTTCAAAAAATTTTGATAATCAAAATAAATTTGAATACATTTGCAGTATTCTGAAGATAAAACCATGATATTATAAAAGTCATGAGAGAGAAGAACTAAGTGAGGGGGGAAAAGAACAACCTAAAGGATTAATGTCACTATTTTGAGCATGGCAAGAACAGCTACAGATTTGTATTTTCTTTTCAACTTAAGGCTTGTTATTGAGACCTCAACAATAATTTTAATGGGATGCAACTCCGAATACAAAAACATACAGTAGCCTATAAAAGGTTGTTTGTAGCCTGTCCCCAGCAGATTTATTTTAATATTTTGCATGTGTTTCCAGTGTTGAAACTCATATTTTTATAAGAGCTACATTTTTACAAAATACAAGTTTGCTATCTTTTGTCCCAAGACCTGAAATAGGCTAACAAGTTACCTGGCATTCCAAAAGATTTACTACTTTCTCTGAAATTACCTCAAAAAAAAAATACAGTATTGCACAGAACTACCTTTAACTGTTAGTTAAATTTCTATACTGCTGGGCCCTTGAAAAATTCATCCTCCCAGTTTCCTCTGTTAATGCAGAATACCAATCCTTTTGAATCCCTGCCAAGCATGCAGCATCAGTATGTGATGCTTTCCACAGCTTCTCAAGAGCCATTTGGATCCACTACACTCACTGTACCCGAGAGTGACTCAGCTTCCTGGGAATGTGGACACAAGTGCTGCGTGGTATACACCTGTCAAGAGTTTTGGCACGGGTCAACTGTACACCACTACAATGTTTTAATTTGTCAAGGAAAGAAAAGGTATGCTGACATGCCATGTTACAGATTTTACTCCTTTTTAGCCTTTGAAAACAATAAGTCTGATTTGCAAGAAGCTTTATAGAGGGAAAAGCTGAGGCTAATACCATAGAAAGTAAAGTGAATTTTGTTCAAGCACATAATTTTTTAAAAACAAACAGGCAACAGGGTTGAATTAGAAGTACTAAAAGAAGTAATCGTCATCATCCCTTTCCTTCTGCACAGAGAACAATAAGATTTAATAGCTACTGGTGTATTGCTCTGCATCAGATGCTGACAATTACAATTTTACTTCCATTTTAATTTTCTGCTACGAATATGCTGACCTCAGCGAATGAATTTACTGCTTGAAGAAATAAATTCCCATTAGGATCGTAATTTTAAGAGAGCAGCAACTGCATATTCTTGCATTGTTAGATCACTAACTACAGTCTACTAACTAGACTGTTATTGACTACAGTCTAGTTAATTTAATAGTTCAGAAGCATATGCAGAGGGAGGGGAAGAAGGGGATCTCTGTGCCCCAGTTTGTCCATCTCAATTACTCTTGCTCTCTGAAGTAAGAGAAGAATATCCTTTCTGAAAAGAAATTACTTACTTAACTCCAACTAGACCTGTCTCCCTGTGATAATAACAAATAAACACTTCAAGTGCCAGAAAGTGGAAGCACAGAAGACTTTGCTTTTTAGTGCAAGTTAAAGCACAGGGTTCCCTGAGATCTACATTGAAGACTTGACCTCAAGTTGCCTGAACAAGCCCGAGTTGTTGGATAAATGCAGTTTCTTCTACCTTTAGTATTTAAAATGGAGCTCAGGTACCTCTACATTGTACTCCAGTTGGACACACACATAGGTAGTCCCTTCAGATATCTCATCAAGTGAACTTCTTTTTCAGATTGCTGAGGACACAAGTCTTTCAGTAGAGCTTCACGCAAACACTCTGAAGAATCTCCACAGTAAAACACATGGCTCATGTTAAAATAAGCAGTATGCCGGCTTCCTAATAATGTTATTTTACCACCTACAAGTGATGTTTAGCACTATTCTAAAAGGACATTATTGTTCAGACAAATAATAATGAACCTAATGTGCACATTTATCTAATGGTTTTTCTTCCTCACTCCATATTTCTAATTCCATATAACACATTACAAATACCACTTTCTAAGGCAAATAATAAAATAGAAATGCAAGGAAAATATTTTGTCTGACATACATAATGTGAAAAAGTTATGAGATAAAACTAGTAGCTAGCACTTTGCTAGTTTCAATACAAAAGTGAAGGACAACAAAATACATGTTGAGTGCACCAGCAATCCATGCAAACCACTGTGGAATTCATGGTGAATGAAATGCCTTCAAAGTAAGTCTAAACTATTCAAAGAATAGAGTCTTATAAATGAGACACTACCTACCGTTCACTGTGTATAAGATTTCACACTTTTTCCATGGAGCACAGAATAACAGCATTCAGCCCTACTGAGCCCAGGTCAGTTCTGCTGACGTTTTAAAAACCACAGTACTGTCTGACAGTGACTACATATAAACAAAGTACACAAACCAACAAATGGAAGAATTAACTAAATCACTGTTGCCAGTCTGGTTTAGCTGGATAATTTTTCAAAATGAAGCAAACCTAATCACTGTGACCATACCAACTTTAATATTGCCCTTTATGCATGCAAGGGGTATCATCTTGAACTGAGACTTCTTTAAGTCTCAAATGCCATCACAAAACAATGTGCAAAACACAAGCTTCCTGAAATTGAAGAGTAAGTTCCAAAAGACATATTAACATGTAATTATAAAGATGTAAGGAACTACGCAGAATGCCCACCAAACATACTGCACAATGTTTTTCCAAAATCATTCCTGCACTGATTTAATTTCTTCTTTCTTTCTGTGACTTCTCTTGAAATTGACTTCATGGTACAATAATCTTCACTAGCACATAGCAAATAATAATAATATATTCTTGCAGAATGGGAAACAACACTAGCACAAAGCTAATTGAATATAAAAACACCTAACTGGAATGTGTAAATAACTTTTCCCCTTTTTATTCAGTTTTATTATCATATATATATATACTTCTTGTATTCATGGACACTAAGTACTTTGATGAAGTGAAAATGTGCTAAAACTTACCTGTGTTTCAATTCTCCATTATTTATGTAGCTTCTATATGTAGGTGACAAATACATCTTAACTCCAGCATTTGGGACAGATGTTCTACTAGATCAAATTCTATCCAGTCCACATTCATTTCCATCAGAGTTTATTGCCAACAAACTGTTGCTCTGTAGCATAAGGGCTTCAACATGCATATCAACAATCCCATTGTGTGATACTCTTTCTGGCTCAGTAGTGAAATCTCTGTAAATATTTCGTGCCGTGATCATAACAGCTGCTCATTATGGTTTGTGAATTTCACAGGAATTTTAGTTAGAAGTTCCCATGGTGTTCCAAGCAGTTTTATGTTTGTTCTTTTAATTAAAAGGGGGAGGGAAAAAAAAGTGAAGATTTTTTCTCAATTAATGCATGCAGCCTCCAGCAACAGGAACTTTTTGTGCTACAAGCGCCCTGAAAAAAAAAAGTCTCAAAAAAAATGCAAACTGGGATAAAAGCCATGCACAGCAAAAAATACATTAAAAAAATAATAAAGCTCAGTCACATTAGTAAGTGAAACTGCTATTTAACAACGTGTATTCCACACATCTGTAACATTCCAAATGCGTCCATTATAGCAATTAATTTAGAAGAGCAGGATTCTGAATTGACTTCGCTACAAATGCTTTAAAATTACTTTGAATCAAGTACATCTTAAGCACAGCATGCACAATGTACAAGTTCAAAGGGAAAATAAGGAAAATTAAAATACTTAGCACTACTACCTACTGGTTCTTGCCCATCTTACCTGCTTAGTCTTCTGGTACTTGACTGTTGCAATCTGAAGATTTTTTACACAGCATTTTTGGATAACATGTAGGTGCCTTAATACAGTGTTGTTTGAGTGTAATGCAAGAAACCCCAGAAAGCATGTATTGTTTGTTTTTCACAGATAATCTCAACTGTTTTTCAGTTGTCATGCCTTGAAACAGAAAAAAAGCAAACAAACCTAGACCCCATGCAGTGCTACAGGCTGGGGGAAGAGTGGCTTGAGAGCAGTTCAGTAGAAAGGGACTTGGAGGTGCTGGTTGACAGCAGCTGAACGTGAGTCAGCTGTGCCCAGGTGGCCAAGTAGGCCAATGGCACCTAACCTGTGTCAGGAATAGTGTGGCCAGCAAGAAGAGGGAAATGATCATCGCCCTGTACTCAGCATTGGTGAGGCCATACCTCAAATGCTGTGTCCAGTTCTGGGCCCCTCCCTTTAGAAAGGACATTGAGGTGCTGGAGCATGTCCAGAGAAGGGCAACAAGGCTTGTGAAAGGTCTAGAAAACACATCCTATGAGAAAGAGCTGAGGGAGCTGGGATTGTTTAGTCTTGTAAAGAGGAAGCTCAGGGGGGCCTCATCACTCTCTACTACTCCCTGACAGGAGGTTGTAGTGAGAAGGGGGTTGGTCTCTCCTACTGTGCCTGCAGAGAGAGGACCAGAGGAAACAGCCCCAAGCTGAGACATGGGAGATTCAGATTAGATGACAGAAAAGAATTTTCACTCTCAGGGTGGTCAGGCATTATACCAGGCTGCCCAGAGAGGTGGTAGAATCACCATCTCTGCAGGTACTTAAGAGGCACCTGGATCTGGCACTGGGTGATGTGGTTTAGTGGTTTAGGGGTGACAGTGGCAGTGTTGGTTGGACTGGATGATCTTAAAAGTCTCTTCCAATTTTGACAATTCTATGATTCTGTAAGAACACAGAAAAACTTTCATTGCATTAGTCAATGGTAGTTTAAGGACTGCTTCTGGAAACTGTGTATAGCACTTTTAACACTTGCATGGGAGACCAAGTAACAACATATTAAAAATCCTTGAGCAGCTTCTTAGATAGACTGGGCTGAGACATTTAGTCTTTCAATGCCTTAGTGGCCAACTCTCACTTTTATACAGGAAAAAAATTAGGCTTGTGTAATTCTGAAACCTAACAAAGCTCACTTGCTTAGGTCTGCTCACATAACTAGTTTCAAAATTTTGAAAAAAATCATTAAAAACTAAACAAAATATCTGTTTGACTATTCCCAGAATGGTAACTTCAGTACTCAGAAAACGTCCAATAGAGCTTTTTAGCAAAACAGGCAAGGAAAAAAAGAGTGGTTTTAATACTATAGCAATAAAAAAAAATTCTAACTCCAAAAGGCCCTGAGGCAGATTTTCCTTATCAGATCAAGTATTCAGGAAAACAGAAATGCCTCAAAAACTTGTAATAAGTTCTACTGAGAAATGCAGTAAGATCGGTAAGGTAGGGTAGACTTACACTCTGCAAATGAATTAATAATATCTAATTGCTTTTGCAATTGTTTTCAATAGCTTTCATAGTCTTTCCTATGGGCTTCATGCTTTCAGTGAGAGTACATGTCCGTCTGAATGTGTGAACATGATGAGAAAACCATTTCATGGTAGAAGTTACTGCCTCAGTAGCTCTGAGTTGCTTACATCCTTTTCCTTACAAGCATTTATGGATCTGCTCAGCTCAAAATTTAAGGATACTTTGAGGGAACTGCACCCATGACTGAAGTTAAGTATTTGCTCACTGAGTGGTGAGATCAAAACAAGAGGCAAGACCTTTTCCATCTCTTCCAGTGAACAGGGTGTGCAAGAGACAGTTCTTCAATAATGAGTACTAGCTAATGTCAAAAATGGTATCTGTATGAAGTCAGAGCCCTGTTTAAATGAAAACTACATGAATCTCAAATTTGTGTTACCTTGAAGATTTTTAAGTATAAAAATATTTGACTGGAGCACTCTCAGTATTAATTATTGCAGGTTTAAATGATAAATCCTCACTTTCTTGTTTCTTCTTCCAGTTTTTAAGGAACCATTAGCAATCATAAAGGTGTTTCTCAGTGCAATTTCACTGAACATCTTACAAAGGGCATCTACTCCTCCAGATCTGCATTCCATCACCTGGCTGACCTTTGGCTGTAAATAAAGGCTTGTGACTGAGTTATAACTTTCTCTGGTGAATGGCACTCACCTAGCTGTTCCAATAATTTTATGAACTTTTCTGGAAGTTTCAGATATTTGTGTCTTCTCTGTGTCAAATGTGGTACAGATTTAGTCACAGTCAAAAAATTCCCAAGAAGGACATGAAGGAAACCTTAAGCAAGAAGGGAACTGACAAGAATATGTCACATTTGCCTTATTTTCTTACAAGATCAAGTTAAAGAGATTCCTCATTGATGTGCTATATCAAATGATGGGGGACCCAAAGGAAAACAGAGCCATGCTCAAGAGAATGCTAAGTGGAAAGGAAACATTAGCATATTATCTAGTGAACAAAACCCACAAAAAATAGACTAGTTATGCATGTGACAGACCCAGCCCTGAAAGAGGGTAAATAATTTTCATAGTATCAGAAAGATAACTCCTTTAAACTGCACATAATGTATCTTTCTTCATTGTGGCTATCCTCCTGTGCTGGTTTTGTCTAGGCTAGACTTAGTTTTCTTCACAGTATCTGGAATGTTAGGTTTTGGATTTGTGCTGAAGACAGTGTTGAAAACACAGGGACGTTTTAGCTATTGGTGAGCAGGTCTTGCACTGAGCCAAGGGCTTTTCTGCTTCTCACCCCACCAGTGAGCAGGCTGGGGGTGCACAAGGACTTGAGAGGGGACACAGCCAGGAGAGGTAACCTCAGATGACCAAAGAGACATTCCAGACCATATGGCATCATGCTTTACATAAAAAGTTTAGGGAATAAGAATGAAGGGGAGATTGATTGAAGTGTTTGGCTTCTCTTCCCAAATCATCATTACATGTGATGTAGACCTGTTTTCCTGGGGATGGCTGAACACCTCCCTGCCCATGGGAAGGGGTGAATGAATTCCCTGATTTGCTTTCTTTACATATGTGGCTTTTGCTTTACTTATTAAACTGTATCTATCTCAATCCTAAGGTTTTTTCACTTTTACTGTTCCAATTCTCTCCACCATCCCACAAGAAGGGCGGAAAAAAGTGGCCCTGTGTGGCTTAGTTGCCAAGTGGGGTTAAGCCACAACACCTACTACTGCCAGATTTGTTTCCAGGAGATTTTGTGCCTATGCAATCATCGACTGTATGTCCTTGTGTTCTGGTAGACACAAACAACTGATTTACAAAGCTCTTCAAATGCAGGTCATTAACCTTGACTAGAATAAAATACAATAGCAATGTAATCGTCTTTATCTCCTATATGAATTTGCCTGTGTCACATTTTCAGCCTGCATTTGTTTGTTTCATTTTGTATCTCCTGATATAGCTGTTTTAGCATGTTGATTTGCCAATATCCTGCAGGAACTGCTTCAGCTCACTTATTGCAGGTAATTACTTCAGTGTTTTGGAGCCTCCATTATCCGTAGCCTGACAGTTTGCCATTTGAAGGCATGACAACAGATGCTTGAGAAATGTGAAGTGCAAAGCTGGAGATGTGGATTTACATTAATCAACAGGCTTTTCCTAATCTTTGAAACCAAACTCTACATCAAGCCAATTAAAACATGACAAGTGAGACACTTTTAAAATGTGACTAAGTAGGAAAAAAATTTCTGAAAAGCACAAATTTTCTGTCTCCAGCTTGCATTTCTATCATAGCTTAGTCATTTCTTAAAAGGTTTATAGGTTACCAAATCCTTTCCATTTTGTAACAGAAACTTCCTCCAACTGGCTTCATGGCAAGCACATCAAATATGAAACAATTGTATTGCAAATTGTCTAAGCACCCTGATTCCCTCTAAATAAACAGCAAAACCTTTACTGACTTCAGACCCCTACTTTATGATTTTATTTCCATACAAATTAAATGCTTCCTTCATTTTGTGTCTTTAAATACAATCTCAGAGCAAAATATGGGGGGCAAAATGGGTGTCAATTTAGCCCAGCAATTTTTTGAAGTACCTGAATAATTTTGAGGGAATGATGATTTTTCTGGTTTATAGTTCACCTTTGCTCAAGAGCTCCATTTAATACTAAAAATTGGTATATTTATTATGAAAGCTCAAAGGTTAATAATGATCAGAAAGAAATTTTATATGTGCCACTTGTACTTCCTTTTGAGCATTTACTAAGGTGTTCTGTAAACTGGAGAGGAGCGGGTGTTTTATAACCAGTTATCAACACTCCCATTATGCAGATTTTGAAAGGCATATACATGAGTAGGCTGCCCAAATTCATAAGACTCCTCTGTATAGCAGACTCATTCTTCTGGCTATATTTTCCATGGAAGCAGCATACAAATAATTCATTCCCAATTTTTTTCATTGTGTATTACTGAGATACAAGAATAACTGTCTTCCTCAGTATTTCTGTAAAGCTTCTTTAATCTAATCCTGTTCTTTTTTGCCTGTGGACTTCTGTCTTTTGGGGAAAAAAGCTCCACCCATATAGAAAGAGAGCTGCATAGTGTGCTTCACAGACATGTCGTGAAAAGAAAATAAGTCATAAACAAGCATATTCATTTATATGTCACAAAAAGAAAGTCACTGCCACTGCAAAAGCAGAAATCAAGCAGACAAAAGGCACCAGTTACATTTTCATTAACTGAGTATTTTTGCAAAAGCTGCATATTTTCTGCTCTGCCCTCTAAAAATTAGCTATTTTTTTAGCAGAAACAGAACCATCTGGTGGGATGAAAAAAAGCACGTGCATACACAATTAAAAAACCCACAACAAATAAATAAAACCAAAAATCCCACAAATGAAGAAAAGAAGTCTAAAGTTCTAATATCATAACTGTATGTTCGTTCTTCTAGTGTAACAAAAGATTGAGAAAGTATTTTATTCATTCATAAAAAGAAATACTACTTAACCCACAGCCCTTTTGAAGGCTTTCAGACTCAGATGTTTTTCAGTAATTTTCTCACAGTTGCTTACGCCTGAATCTACCTTTAATAAAGTAACTGCTTTAACAAGCAGTTCTTCATACTATCATCATCTCAATAACGGGCAGCAACTGACAAACATGTAAAAATAGCCAATAAGTTGCAGCATTGCTAAGGTTCCCATGTTTCTGCCCATAATCTGTCATAATTGTCATAATTGCTCTACTCTGTTTATAACCAACACATTTCAGGTCATTTTGTTCAGATACTTCATGCACAAAGAGACGTCACAAACCAGGTGTGTATACAAAATTCTATAAAGTTTTAATTAGTGATACTTATGGTAGCCACATGCAAAACAAAATTCTTATTTTCCCCTTTCTCAGTATTTATGACACCAGAAAGAATGTACTCCTGCCATTGCAAGTAAATTTTGGCGTTGAGTTATTAAATTTGGAGAAGTTCTCAAACCAAAACCTTTTTTAACAGCGGCTCCAGCTTTCACAGTACAGACAGATCTTGAGGTTACCTTATCATCATCCTTCCTCTTCAAATGAAAATGTGGTTTGCAGTCTTGGTTTTGAGATAAAAAACATACAACAAAAAAGAAAGTTTAGATCAGTTTAGTCTCAACTGTAACAATCACAGTCACTCCCTTGTAAAAGACTCATGGAATCCTATATATTTACTGAGCAGAGGCTCCAATAAAGTTCTGGATAATTCATTTGCACTAGCCATAGAGGGCAATATGCTTAGTTTTTTGCAGAAAGGGTGTATTGCTGCCTTGTGGTCAGCTTGCCTACCGTGAACTCTTGGACCTTTTCTGAAGGGCTGCTTTCAAGCTGGGTGGTGCCCTGTATATTACTGGTGCATGGGATTATTTTTCCTCTGGGTGCAGGCTTTTGTACTTCCTTTGCTGAAGTTCATGAGGTTCCTGTTTGCCCATTTCTCATTCTTGTAAAGGTCCCTCTGGATGGCAGCAACCATCCAGTCTATCAGCCACTTGTCCAGAGCACAATATATCCCATCATTCAAGTCAATAAAGAAGAGTGAATTTTACTAGCCCCGGTATTGATCTGTGGAGTTCAGCACTAGTGACTTGACTCAACCTGGACTTTGTGCTTTGACACTCTGGGCAGAGTTATTGGACCAGTTTTTAACTCACCATACCTGTCCACATACATAAAACACACTTGTCTGTGTCTTACCTTTACTTTGTAAAACCTTTGACACAATGTCTACTTGCCTCCACTATGTATTGCTATGAAACAAGGTAAATGGATAAACTTCTATTTGGTCTGTCTTCTAGGCACTGTGATACTCCTAAACCAGCAAGGGAAATCTTTAATGAGTCAGAGGCTATATTATAAATTACAACAGTAATTCTTCCTTCCTTATTCCCCCCAAATAACCACTCCAGTGCAAGTAAGACTTCCAATAACTTCTTCAGAAGAGAAAGCTCTCACGTTGCTCTGCCCCACAAGTTTTGTAATCTCTACAACCACACTAAGCAGCATGTAAACCCTGATCTCACAGTCTAAGACAGAACAAAAGAAACAAGTTTACCAGCTGAGCTATGATACTATATGTCTTTTAATGATCTGCTACACCTCACACAAACCATGTCAGAGCTGGAAAATTAATTCAGAGTTTTAGGCCACATTGCCAAACATTAAGGAAGATCGGTATTTCATTCTTTCAGGGGTAGTTAATCTCTTGCTATGAGCCCATTCATCAGGAAACAATTGCAAAATATATCAGGAGACATTCATCTATATGAAGCAAGCAAATCCTGCCCCTTTCCTTCTCTCCCTCAAAAGCCATCAAGTCTTGTGCTTTCACAGAGTGTAGTCTATTTTGCTTTATTTCCTGAATAGTTATTTAAAAATAGAGGATCTTCTTGAGTTGCATAATTAACCTCTACCTAATCTAACAGCTACATTTAAAGAATTAGATGAAACTTGAGCCGTATGCCATAATCCTTTGTTCCAGCACTTGGGTAAAAATCTTGGCAGAGTCAATGAGTACAGTCCTCGCAACCCAAGGAAGAGGGCACACAGCTTCGTAAGAGTGACATGAACAGCCAATGCAACAGAAAAAAATATTATTACCCAAGTAAAGCAAGTGTAGAGAATATCTTGCTCATGAAAACTTTCCTGTCAATATTGAATGATATTTCAAGTAGTGGGCAATACAGTTTAACGTTTGGTAACAGTGGCTAACTTGTGACCACTTGCATTGTGCTACACAAGTATGACTTTAATAGCATGACTCATAACATAATAAAAATGTAACATAAGTCAAAAAGAACAACTAAAGTCATATTTCAGTTTTGATGCTCCATACACAGTCTTGCTAGCCTTCAACATTGTGTTTCTTGGAGTCAGGAAGAACTCAGTCACATTTGTAAATGACAAAGCATACACAGATGTAGTAAGAAAATAGGTTTTATTTTCAAATTTTATAGAAACATTTTAACAAGGCTTAAATAAAGCAGCTGGACAGCAAGTTTCTGTATATATTCCAGATAGAAACTCAAGAACTTAAATTAACAAATATTTTCATTTTGCAACCCAGCTATTCTATCATAGCTATTGGCATTTTCCTACAAATACTAAAAAGTGAACTTATGCCATTAAGATAACATGTAAAAATATTTCTAAAACATAGCAAAACTCACACATTCCCAAGTGTTCCTACAGACAAATCCCCAAAGGCACTAGCCCAGATTATGTGCATTAGGAATTATAAATAATAAAAAGGACATTAAGTCCTTTCTAAACATACACGGTTCTCTTCAATATACCAAGTTACTTGTTTTCTCCCACTACAGTAACAGTAACATTTAGGGATAAATGGGGCTCAGTCAGCTCAGTTCAGTTTATTTTTCCTGTTTTATGATCAGAGTATTCCATCTTGTTTCAATTAAGTTACATACCAGACTTTTAAAATTAGACAGCAAATTTCAGTGTAACTTCTTTGGATAGCCACAATGGAATACTAAACAATGACTAGCAATTTAGAGAACACTACAGATTCAAAATATTTCAAGTTGTTCAAATGTTGAATATGATCTTTTATATTTAGGCAACTGTATACAATAACTTTGGTACAAGTGTTGTAATAATGCTTATTTTTACAGCTTTCTTTCAAAAGTCCCTGATTTGCTCATAATTTATGTGTGTATAGCAGATATCTTTTCTGAAGTCTTTCGTGGCAGGGCTTTAGTTAATGGTGGAGGCTTGTAGAAATACACTGCCATGACCACAAAGATGATTGTGATGATTTTGCAAGCAGCACCTGAATGCAAACAACAGGAGAGTCTTTATTGCACTCACTTTCAGTAGCAGATGCAGTGTTTCACTCATTTATAAGGCTTCATATGGTGATTTACATAGACCATGTAAGACTGAAATTCATAGCCTCCATTTACATGAAGGGCAAAGAGCAGATAAAGGCAGTCATCCAACTGAATTCAGACCCCTGACCTGCCTGCCAGTTTTTGCTTGCAGCAGCTATTACCTTTGCTTCAGTTCTGTATTTCTTCACCCCATTCTAGCCTTAAGTGCAAGTCTTTCTTATTTCTTGTTTCAGTACTGTCATTCATTATATCAATATTCTCTTTTCCAGAAACTAAAACTTCCCACACAGAATGCCTGTTAAGTATTCTCTCATCAGCCATCTTAAAAAGTTAAAGAAAGTTGTTTGTGCAACTTGGAAGGCCAAGGAGAACGGCAAAACAGTATTGTATTTTATCACAAATATGCCATGAGATCCTTAAACCTCAAATTGTGACTACTGCTTTTTCAGTTTCAGGATTAGACATTAGTACTTCAGTTTACACACTGCAAATACCACAATTACTAGAAGACAGGAAAACAGCACTTATCACAGATGCAAGCTTAGCCTACCCTCTCTCCCACTGGCATATATACTTCACATTTGAAGGGAACAGATTGTTAAACAAGCCAGGAATTTTTCTGACTAGTGTTCAGAGATATTTTCAAGAACTTTATGTAAGTTAGGGAAAAAAACTGAAATACAAAAAGAGGAAGAAAGTTCTCCAGACTTTAAACTGCCAACACATCAACCCAGATAATCTCAAAATGGTTTTATTTGGAAGAGAGCANGAACACTTCCAGGCATGGGGCATCTATAACTCATCTGTGCAACCTATTTCAGTGCCTGGACACCCTCTCAGTAAACAATTTCTTCCTAATATCTAACCAAAACATACCCTCTGAGTTTCAATCCATTATCCCTTTTTACATCACTATGCTCTCTGATAGAGTCCTTCTCTGTCTTTCTTGTAGGCTCCCCTTCAGGTACTGAAAGGGCACAATAAGGTTGTCTTGGAGACTTCATTTTCTCAGGCTGAACAATCCCAAGTCTGTCAGTCTTTTCTTTATAGCACAGGTGCTCCATCCCTCTAATCATCTTCACACCCCTAATCATGCTTATTGGCCTGAAGACAGGCTGAAGCGTAAAGCCAGTCCTTAAAAATCTAGTGTGACAATGAAGCAAGACCAAAGAGCAAAAGTGTTTTGTGTTGTTATTTTTTAAGTAGCCTTTAAGGTTTACTTACTGTGGTGTTTCTCCTTCCATAATATTTTGCTGATCATTTATGAAAAAAAAGATTAAAAAACACTGCTGCTAAAAATGAAAAGTGTAAGGCTCTCTTTTAAAATAATTCCCATCTATCAGTCAGGCTCAGTATATCTAGTACCTAGTACATATATTTAATATAAAAGACTTACTTATGCCCATCAGCAAATAAGCCATTCTTTCATTGTCATATACCCAGCAAGCTCCTTTAGTTTCACATTCATTAATATCCCACAGAGTACAACTGTTGTCTATAGCAACGCCAAACAAAATTGGTCCAGGAATAGTACCTAAAAACCACAGTAACACGTTAGAATGTTTGAGTTACTTGGCATACCTTGTGTTCACGCATACAGTGAAATGCCAAACTGGTGGGAAAGATAAAATGGGAGAACCAAACAGTAAACAAAACATTTTAATCAAAGTCATAGGCCTCATATTACACAGTAAGTCTGCACATAACATTGCTCTCAGTTAATAGGTAGGATGCGCAGAGTTAATTCTTTATACAGTTCTCACTTTGTTAAGCAAAACGTTTATTCCAAGACTTGAGCTTCTTAACTTCCTCAGTCTTCATTGTAAAAAAAAAGTAATTAAAATTGGGGGTGAAAACAACTAATTAAGGAAGCAGGAATTTAACTGAAAGGAAAAAATTCCCCTTCTTCTGATCATATACACCAATCTGTTGCAAATGAAGAGAACTAAAATATCACTATATTAATGTTTTCAGTTATGCATTTCTTCCCATTCCTCAGATGTAGCAAAGCTTCCAGGAAAAAATTCACCCCAAAAAAACCAGTGTTTAAAATTATTCTTGCATAGGCTTTATTAACTCTGTGTGTTTTTTGTGTGTTACAATGCACAAGTGTCTTGCATCCAGGTATAGCGAATTTTAGAATAAATACACCAGGTACATCACTGCATGTCTACCCAACCTACCCAAGGCCTAAACACTCCTAGAGCTAACCAAGTAGCTATGTCCCTCACTAGGTCTTCAGCCTAAAACCCTTGTATGATTCCTTAAGTCTGCAACAAAGATATGTTGCTGGTAAGTAATGTTGTTAATTGCTGCCTTCTTCAGTCATAGTACAGGCAGTGCAAAACGTTCTATCGCACCACAGTGAAGTCAGGAGTTAGAGCTGTACCATAAATACCTGAATTCTGAGTAAAGTGAAACAGAGAGACCCTCATACAACACTGAATACTGTCTTCCAGCTAATTTCTACCTGTGAGGATGTTTGGTTTTTTAACACTTTATAAGTAGAATGACTTAGATTAAGCACAGTTTGAATACAGCAAAGCAGAACTCACACGGTTAGATACGTGATCTCAAAGGAGAAGAAACGGCTGCAGCACTAAATATTGGCATAAAAGTCCAATCAGTAACTGTGTCTTGTCCCAGTCTTGAATTAAATATGCCATTTAAAAACAGTCTACTACGAAAACAAGAATTTAAATTATATCTGAGAAAATTCAGATGAGTGTGGACCAGAAAATACCTATGCTTAACTTTGTTTAACTTAAGGAGATTCACCTGCCTAACTGAAACGCTGGAGATGCTTGCACTTAGAATTTAAGTATTATATTTCACACATTATACTCAGTAATTATTTATGTACCAGTATCTACAATTTCAATAAATGCTAAAATTAGTCAAAGGCATTTTAAAAGAAGGAAGAAGAGGAAAGGCTCCACCTATTCACTTTTCTTTTAACATCTGGATTTCAGATATTAAGTACATGAAGCTGTTTTCTATTACATCAGTTTTTCTTATCTCAGCTTTCAGAATAGGCCTTCTTCTGATGAAAGTAGCATCCTTTTACTGAAAGGATGACAGTTGCCTGTATTTGGTTTGTGTTCATAAGAATGAGAAAGGCTACAGAGAGCATGAATGTCCTATTAACAAGGAATTTGAATCCAAATGGTACCTTACAACAAGTGTATCCTATAAGCCAATGACAAACTGCTTCAAGCTCCTCTGAAAGCTTCTTAATGCATTATTTAAAAGTCTAGAAAAAAAGTCAAATAAGTAGATTATTCAGAGGCAAATGTTTCAACAAGAAAGTCATACCCAGTAGTCGCAGAAACACTGACTGTACTCCAAGAGCAAATGAGCGCTGTTTGTCTGGCACACACCTGTAAACAAGATTTGCAGTTTAAGACAGAGTAAACAAGTTCTTTTTCTGTGCTGTGTCGCTCAGTGAATATGCTTTATCTCTACATACTCTGTTAACCTGTTAATTGCTGAGGGGTTTAGAAATCCAGTGTGCAGAACAAGTAACCAAACTATTTCAAGTGGTGTTTAGATGAAAGATAGAAAAAACACCAGTAGCTTATCAAGAAATTTTAGATTTGACTAGTTTAACAAAATAGTATAAATAAAAAGGAAGCTTGCTTTCAGCACCCTGATATACTGTTGAACATTTTTTCCATAGAACAACCAAGGAAATTAAACCAGTACTAGGATGCAATCCTGAGCTACTATACCTAAAGAAGCAATACATGAATTGATACTAGACTACAGCACAGCACAACATGCTGTATTTCCATAACCTTTGCATATATTCACCCGACCTTATCAATAAACTGTGCTGGCCTATGCCATACAAACCAATATTTTGATTTAACAAGTAGAAGAATTTACCTCCTTACCTCTTACCTATTCTAAGATATTTTTCCAGGAACAAACATATTCTCATGACAGTGTCTTAAAGATGCTGCCATAAAGATTAAATACAACCTAACTTGCTTAATTTATACAATTCAATTTCAGAATTATTTCCTTTAATAAACTGTATCATGTCTTTTAATAAACTCCCAGTGTTGAAAAAGACCATATTTACACATTCAGAAGTTATTCCCACATTCTGGAGTATGTGTGAGAATTAGCCACATCAAAACATCCCAGATGAGCACTTAGCAGCAGTCAGTGTTAGGACCCTATTACCCATAAAGGCAATTAAGAGAAGGAGAATGAGTTTCACATCGTGCAGGTGATTATTTCTAGCATTAAAACACTGTCATGAATATTTGAGTTTATGTTTGAAATTGCACAAAATAGGCTCACTGAAAAGATATTGGAATATACTGTAAAATTTACTGACATTTAGCTATTTAAATTAGTTATTGAAGATTTAAACTACTTAAAGTCCTTTTTTTCCATAAAAACTGTTTCACTATTTCAGCTGAATTATATATGGATTCAAATATCCAAATGCCGCTGCTTAGAATTATTGAAATAAAACTACGTCAGCTAAATTTTGAAGATAATGCAGAACTTCACATTATTCTGCCCCCACAACAATATGACAAGCTGTTAATTCCAGATTTACACCAAACCTGGACAGGAGGCTGCTAAAAAGCACTGTTTTAGGATGTTATTGATTTCCTCAGCCCCCTGCCAAAGGGCATCTAGCCACATCCTCACAAAGCAACATGCCTATGCATCATGGTTATCTTTTCACTAGAAGTATTAGAGGTACAGGTCAAACTTCAATATAAAGCAAAAAAAAATTCAGAATGAGAAGCACATTTTAAAAATCAAAACAAAAAAATCCAGCTTTCACGCATATGAATTTCAGCAATTTGTAAGACAGCAAAACCACTGGTTAACTTGCTATCACATTTTATATTAATGACCACCATACATACAACATCAATATCATGGGAAGTAGTCTACAGTTCTTGACAGACTACAGTTTTTCAAGCCAGAACTCTGAACTGAGACAGGAAGCAAAGCCTGAGAATACAAGATTAATTGTTATTTCGTCGTTTTCCTGATACAATTTGAAATGCTGACACTATCAATAGACAGGCTAGTCAAATATTTTCTTCATCAAAGCAAATGGCACATTTCTTCCTTTTTGCTTCAACTAAAACAGTCAAGAGTGCTCCCATAAAAGGGATTTTGCTACATGTAAGAAAGATTTTTTTAATAGATTCAAAACATATCTACTAACAAGAGTGAACAGTGGTATGAAAGTCCTCTGTTTAAAGGACTGCTTGCTTACTACACAACCTTGTTCAAATAGCGCATTTCAAAGCAAAACAAATAAAAGTATTTCACTGATATTAGCTTTCACAAGAATATTACCTTTCTTTCAGACCAAAAAACATACCTGAGAATAGCCACAGTTGTTGGAGTATTAGCCATAAATGTAAAAACAACAGCAAAAAAGAAGAAGGTCAGGAATAAAGGTAAAAATTTGCATTGTGTTGGACATTTCCCAGGGACAGCTTCATAGAGAAAGTCTTCTGAACCATTTTCTCTTTTTGGTTTCCCAATACAGGAACAGTTGTGGTATGTCTACAAATAATTTATAAGACAAAATTCAGCTCCAAGAATGACACAAAATTACACTATTTTGGTAAATTTTCATTGTGTCTGCATCACATAAGACAAGAATAAACATTGACTTTACCGTATAGGAAACGGTCAATTTCCTGATGAGCACATGGCACTAATACTAATTTTTAAAACTGGTTCATCAGAACTTGACTGATCCACCTCACCTGAGCAAGAGATCTTTTTGGCTTTTTGACCTAAAAAGATAGTGATAGTGTCCATTTTATATGGAGCAAGCTTTTAGCTACGAGCATAAAACACTTGCAGAAGTTTGAGGCAAACCGTATGCACACATAGAGGTGAGCTCTACTCTTAAGACTTAAGCAGGAAAGAATAGAAGCAATATAGGACCACTTTTATAAGTAGGTGAAAAAATGGAATATGCTCTTCATCTAAATCCACAGAAGTTTGTTTTCAAAGAAAAAATTAATGTGTCAGTGAAGTGTGAAGCTTCCACAGCAAGAAGTAGTTAGTCTCCTACATTTTCTTATGGATAATACCTCCTCTCCTTTTCTGATATGAAAAGCATAAAGGCCTTTTCTGGGTCAGCTTGCCTTTTGGATCTCTCTGTATTCCTCCCACATCCCTGCTCAAGAGTTTGTTGTACTAGTAGAGACAAGCACAGAAAGCCCCTTAGTTCTGGGAAGGCTTGATAATACTCAGGCACTTTCATGGCTTACCATTCCTGCATCAGGGGCTACTGACATTCAAGTTTTCAAAACTCACGGAAGCAGGTTGTCACATATACAATAAACATTGCATTTTGCCTAAAGATCTAGATAAGAACTTCAGGTAATGTCAAGACAATTGCTGACTTTTCTGATTGTCAATTCTATTTAAAGTACATTTAGATTTAACTTATTTTCAGCATTAGAAAGTCTTGTAGAAGTACATTTGCAAAATGGCATCACACAAGTGAGAAATACTATGGCTAACCAGTAAACCCTTACAACAAAAGAAGGCTCAGAGATGGGAAAGAGTGATGTGCCCAGAAAGCTCACAAAACAATGCAGGCTGTGAATGACCAGAACTGTTGCAAAGCAAGCTATACAGAAAAGAAACAACTATGCCACTTCAGTGAATCAACCAGGGGTGTAAATGCTTCTCCCTGAGTTCTTTAAGAGAGTGGAAACATTTTCCTAAATTAGCCAGGACAGCATGAACATGGGAGGTGAAGTGCAGGGAACGTGGTACACCCCAACAAAGAGGTATAAAAAGCCAGACAACTACCAGAAACATTTTAGAGAGCAATGGGCTTGACCTGGCTTCAACCCATTTATGCCTCCCCAACAACTGGGGAGGCCCAGCATTGTGACAGTGAACATGTTAGAGACCAGCAGTGGGAGTCACACTGGTACCGTAAGTGAACTGTGTAATGCAATTGCTGGGTTTTGCTAAATACAACCTACATTTGTATTGTGTTTTCAGCATATTTTTTATCACTCTGATAAATCAGAAACCCCATGAAACATCAACTGTCATCAAGTAAGTAAATTTGATATTAAACGTCACACCTTCACAAGCAGAATGTCTAAAAATACCTGGTCAGAGTATATCTCTTAGGAACTGCCACTTAAATTCATAAATACTGCAATTTCCTGTTATACTAAGGGAAGAACATTTTGAAATATAGTACATTTTACAGGAAACCAGAACAAACCATGTCACCTATCTTCATTGCATAAAGTACCTTTTTCGTGTCATTAAAAAGATATGAGGCACATCCTGCAAAACAGGGAGAAAAGTACTGGACTTCATCTCTGCCACAAATTGGGTAGTACATGGAGCGCAAACACCTGCAGTTAGCGTTGCATGGTGCTGTTAAGTTATATAGAGTGCCTGTTCTGAAAAGCAGAAGTTAATAGGCTTTTAATAAAGCAATTGAAAACCAGAAGATATGTAAATAAGTAATGCAATATTTATAGCATATTTTAAAATATTTTACTCATGTTATTTATGCACTTAGTTGTTTAAAAATAAGCATAGTAGTTACTGCTCTAAAATTTCCATTTATTATGCAACTAGTTATTTTTATGCTTTTATTCCTTCCAAAGATTTTTCCTCCAATTTTCACTCACAAAAGAGATGACAAAATTCTGCATGTCAGCCTATCTCTTATAGTATCCTCTCCCTCCCACTTAGGTATTTGAATTTCTTCAATTTATAATTTTAAGAAAATAATACAAGATTAAAACCAGTATTTCGAGTTGCTTATTCTACTGATGATACACCAAGATTTTCCCCCTTTTTTGATTTGAGACCAGTTGCAAAGCCACCTCACTTTTACTATTTTTAATACTGCCATGCAGACATCTGAATTGTATGAGCAGTAAGACAACTGCATATGTTAAATGCAGAGTGCAATGACACACCTTGAAGGACCTTAAAGATTTTATCTGGCTGTTTAGGGAATAACTAATGACTAGCAGAGTTTACTTTAACTCTTGCTTACTATATTTACTCTCAATTCAGGCATTTACTTCCAATACAGGTCATCATATGGTTTTATTTTATGTAGTCCCACTATATTATTAGCATGAAAAATCACTTTGAGGTGTGTGAGGACTGTCCTAAGGCATAACTGGAGAGAATAAAAACCATCCTTTTATTTTCTAATAGTAGTTCATTAATAAGTAAAGAATTTTCACAGGTTAAAAGTTTATTCAGCTAAAACCAGGTTACTGACACTGCCAGTAGAGTTTCAATATTGTACTGTAAAATGAAAGTTCCACATTAGTTATCTAAAAGGCATGTTTCTTCATGAGAATTTGAGATGGCAAAAAATACCAATAGGAGAAATAGTTTATCTAGGAATTACATACATTCAAACTCCAAATGGAATATTAGGGACATCATAACTACATATAAACTCCATTTTGTTGTAGTACAGCAGAATCCCACTAAATTAATTTGTGCTTTAAGCCTAAGCAAACTAACTTTAACTCTTCTAAGTATGAAGAATGAACTACAGTGCACCATAAACAAATTCACTAATCACAGATTTGCACATACAATACACACATTTTTCTAGCCTGTGAGGCATGCAAAGCCTAGATATATTTAATCAATTTGGTGGCATTGCTCCTGTTTACATGTGCAGACAGTGTCTCTTTCCCCTGACCTCCAAAGAGAGACTGAGCATTTCGTTATGGACAGCCAGAGAAAAATATAACAAAAAAAGATACCCCTGGCTTTTGTAAAAAATCTAGCAGATGAGGCCATCAATTACTCTTTAAAAAACTCTATAGGAGTTTTTAAACAAGAGTCCCAGAGACATATGGAAATGGACAAAGTACAGAAACAGTCACTGCATTTCTGTTCCTTCAAGTTTTCAGGGAAGCACTGGGCAATAGAATTTGGCAAAACCAATTCTTTGAAGTGCTTGTTAGACAAAATAAACCATGTTAGTTCTGCTGATAGCCTAATTTGGTAATAAACAGTGTTACTACAAGTAAGATGCTGTTTTCATTAACACAAACAAGTGATCCTGTACTCATATAATTCTGAGACTAAACCTGCAAAAGCTTCCCTCACCTCTCCAGGCTATTTTTCAATAGGAAGATAATGCTTGCCATGAAGGATTTCTTGAAATTTTCCACAGAAATCTACATCAAATTCCAACTCAACTCTCAGAGCAGTCTCCTAATTTATTCTTTCATCAAGCATTTGTTCAGTAGCATAAGCATGAGGCAAACACTTGGCTGTTCTTCCACGAGTTTATAAATTTATTAATTTTTTAAAGCTGCTGCTACATATTTTACTTCTCCACGGAAAACAGTTTAAGAACTGCCACTGTGTTAGTGCCACTAACTATTCTGATGCACATGTCCAGTAAAGTATAGTCCAACACATAACACTGAATTAGGTAAAACTGAGTCATTTTTTGTAATGGATACTGAGGGAAAATATATATTTCAGGACTGGTTAACTTCAAATTGCTGTAGATAAGTGATCTTCAGCAACAGTTATGCTACACAACTGACAAAGTTACACAAAACTGCTAAATACAAGTAAGCTGTATTTATCTTAGGATGAAAATCAGTTCAGCTGTAACTTTTGTCAGCTGCTTGTTATCATAGGACCTGATATAAAAATATGGATAATTTCATATCCCATTTTCTATACCATATCTTCAGCATTTTATTGATGAATACAGAAGCTTTTGCTCAATATGTAACTATAAGCTTTCTACAACCAAAACCTGAATTCTGATTTTCACAGTTCTGAGTTGTCCAAGTCATCTGTCTGCTAGATTTTTTTCAGACACTGAAGCAAAGCCATATTTTAGGCATCAAATTTCAACAGTGGCCTTTAAATATACTGTCAATTTATATAGCAAGTTGTAAAGATGGAATCAGAATGAGCAGTAACTTGGGCTTTAAGGTTTTTTATTTTCTTTCAGTCACCAGTGTATGGAACTTTGTTGATTCACTTTGCATACCTTCTGGAAAAGGAAATACAAATGAATATTAGAGTATCATAGCAGTAAATTCCTACTTTCCACCAACTTGCATGTGCATTCGAGACTACAAAACCAATTTCCTCCCCAACCTATCTTCTGCTACCTGTTTTCATGGTACACATCATGCAATTGTGTCAGTAAAGTGCAACACTCCTCTTCCCCATCTTATTTAGCTTCAAGTGCCTTTTTATGCATTGGAGCAGAACTATCAGATTATGCTTTTGTACAAGATAGTGGTACGTAGCCCTTGTCTAAAATGGGGGATTTGGGAAAACAATAAAAAGGTATTGGTAAGTTATTCACCAACTTACACAGCACAAATCATGCCTATGATTTTCTCAGATGGCATCTACCAGTGCCTAGGTACCCGCCTGCTAGCTATTTTGTACAGCACCATCTGGCTCTTTGGCAGACCTTCAAACAGCTGGTGTTGCCTCTGCCTCTGTAAATTCATGAGGGAGTAACTGACCACTTGAGAGCAGACTTTTGGAATAGCTAGCTGCCTTCCTGCCACTTTTAAATACTGCTGGTGTGTACTATTTGAAACTATGGGAATTGAATAAATATTAACATTAAACCCAAGAGTGCATTAAAATATATTTACCCATTATACGTTTCAGAGACACCTGCAAAAGGTTCATTCCCGCATTTAGCAAATAAGAACACTGTGTTTAATATTAGGGCCACTGAACAAGTGCTTATCATGAACTTGATTATGCCTTTGCAATCCATTTTGCGCTTGGAAACCAAGACACCACTTATGACTTGGCCTAGCGCTGCTGCTGGAATTAGTACAAGTCCTAGAGGAAGACAAGACAGAAGCAGTTACATAAAAATGCAAGACATAATTGTGAAGCAATTAAGAGTGCAATTTTATGCTAAGAAAAAAATAAAAACAGTTAGCTGTAAAGTGCAGTCCATGTGATAATGTTTTCAAACCATACTACCAGAATCTAACTGCATGAGTAACTTATTCTACTGTTAGATCACCTTTAGCCTTTCCAGAGGTTTAACTGGACAGTGTAATTTATAGCTGTCCAAAACCCAACTTCAACACAGCCAAACTAGATGACTTAGGAGCACAATGGGGTGGGAATCTCTGAACACCAGTAGGTGTCTCCATGAAAATAGAAAATACTTTCATTCTTTCAGTGGTTTTTTTGATGTGTCCATGTTCTTTCTTATACATCTGTTCTAATAAGAGAACATAACCACTATTATACAAGAGACAGCACAAAATGCAGTAAGACATCTGCTGAAAGATTTAAAGAAGTCTAGATCAGTGGGTCAGTTTTGCTGTCATAGTCCATATGGTCCACAATGATATATCCTCTTTGCACTCCAGATAAATAACTGAGCATTTTTATATGGCTAATCTACAATACAGCATAAATCTCAGTATAACTTACACTGACCTGAGACAGCTAACTTTAGAGACAGTTCAGGTACAGTGACAAAACTGCCTGTATGACAACCATAGTCAATGATAGTTTAAATAATTTCCATAGTCATTGGTAATGCTTAGATTAACTAGCTCAGTTCAGGTACAGCCAGCTTTCAGCATTACTGTAGGCATTTCTTTAAAGCTGTACATTTAATAAGCACTGTCGATATTTTCAACTCAAAGACATTCAGACAGGTCTATGGACAAAAAATCCAACACTCAGTTTTCCATTTCACTCCTGGTTATAGGTTAACAATGTATTCCAATGTATCTTTATGTAAAACTTGCAGATGCTTTGTTTTGATACCACAATACTACCTAGTATTTCCCAGAGGAATAAGTAATTCAGAAAGTCTTTCCCAAACACATTTCTGTTGGAGAAAGAGCAGCTCAACTACCATAGTTATACTGCAGCACTCTACAGCTTAGCAAGACACATTCTAGAAATATTAAGTCTGCATATTGCAAGCATCTGTTGGCATTATGGACATTTGTGCCTTGATCTGGTTGCTGTTCTTCAGAATTAATTGTGCCAAAGTTAATCATGTGACCCTACTGAGCACAGCCCTTCCTCCTGATTTTTTCTGTTTCTCCAATACTCAATTTTTCATAGCTTTCTCCTGTTCTACCTATTACTCCTGCATATCAGATAATACATAGGTGACAGTAAGCCAACTATAGAACCAGTTACATAATAGCTTTATTACATATTCTGATCAGTCATTTTATTGCAAACTCATTGTAATTGTCAGTGTGGAATTAAAGAAGAGAAAGGCAAAGTCACCTTCTTATTTGTGACAAGCACTGCTTTTTTCTAGCTGCCCTTCATCTTGATGGTTTTAGTAGGGACTAAGATACTAATGTTCCTTCAGCCAATTTTAAATAAGGAAAGTTAAGCATTTTTCACCGAGAACAAGAAAGGAATAAACTACAGTGTCATCAGCACAAAAAATCCTCACTCTACTTTGAAAATGAGCATCAAGTCTTCAGAACCTACAAAAAGCAGTAAAGCTACACCCTTGATGAATTAAATACTAGAGTACTAGGGCAGGCAAGAAAAACAGAAATACTGTTCTGATTACTGCATTCCATCTAAGTACATTCACAAACATCTCACACAAAAAAGATACCCATATAATCTTCCACCTGTAATGTTAATGAAGTATTCAACACACTGTACTTAGGACTGAAAAATAAAAAGCCACATTACCTCCAAGAATTGCTGAAAAACTTGACGACTTTCCAAACTGATTTTCTATAAACTTTGGTAGAAACGTGGCAAATCCAGTGGCAACTAAAGCTTCTGAGGAACTGGCTATTATTAGACTCATAAGCACTGGATTCCTCAACAGTATCTATGGGGAGAAATTATCATAACGCTCTGGAAATTATTTGATTTAGGTACCAACTAAAGTAGAAGTCACTATATTTTAGAAGTAGATACTCTGAAGTGGAACTTCAGTAATATGCTTTTCTAACAATCTCAAGTATCAACAAAATGAATGTGCATTAAATTATCAGTAACACTGAAGTTTTCCCTATCACAACATGATAAGCCATTTCTAAAGACCTCTAACATCTGAAAAAGAATTTCATTTCTCAGAATATATTCAGTTTTAGCAAATTTGAGATTTTTCTTACCAGGAGAGCCATAGGAAAGTCTTTGAAACTTTGTCCAATATTGTTGGTCTGAACAAGTACCTGACTTCCATCATCATGAGTTTCAGAGATTTTTTCAGCCTGTATTTTTGCAGTTCCTATAAATGGTCATATTTATTGACAGTGAAAACATTGAAAACCTTCACTCTTTGCCAAAAAACTACAAAAATTTGTGCTTCCTTTAGTTGGGAAAGCTATTTCAGATATTATAGGTCTTCTTGACTATTTTATTGGTACAGATTTGTAAAGAGATCAAAAATGTATTGTTGAAAGAAGGTTTTTGTTGAAAGCATCACACTCT
Source organism: Edolisoma coerulescens (assembly GCA_013397115.1). NCBI lineage: Eukaryota > Metazoa > Chordata > Aves > Passeriformes > Campephagidae > Edolisoma > Edolisoma coerulescens. The sequence continues at coordinate 452,177 of VWZW01003077.1, read as the reverse complement.
GATTGGAAGGTCTTGGCTGCAATAAGATATCAGGGACATCCTAAAAACTTCAGAGTATGCTGAAGCCTTTTTTTTTTTTAAACTCACCCTCACATTCTCCCATTTCCTACTTCATTTTTTCTTTTCCTCCATCATTTTTCCTTCAATATTAGTACAGTAAGTCCCTTTGTATGCTCATGGAATTTCCACATGATTCTTGGTGAGTAACACAGAAGCTTTGAATTCAGTCCTTGGTGCTTAGCTACAAGCATCTTTCAAAGTCTGACCACGAGTTTCCGTGCTTAGGTATACGTCTCCAGTCCTAATGTAGATCATTATATAGAATCATGGAATGGTTTGGGTTGAAAGGGGACCTCGAAGATCATCTATTCCCAGCCCCCTGGCCATGGGCAAGCCCACCATACATGAGATCCTCCCTCTCCGATTCGCCTTGTTTTAAAGGCTGCATAGTGGAGAGGGAAACAAAAAAATAGTACTTGTCCTCAGATTTTAGTCAAAGACAGTTAACTAAAAAACAAAATCAAAGAGGAAACATTCAGTCTAGTAGTCTATAACCCACAAATATGTAGCCACATATGTACCCACAAAGTAGCCAAGTATTGCTAAAGCTTTACCTGGTAGGTGCCTTGGAAAGCATGAAAAAGGTATTATAAGAAGCCAAATCGCAAAAAAGCATACAAGAAATCCTATCCACCATGCTCCAAGCCAACGTGGGTCATCTTGATCCACCTTTGTACTGGAAAAGTAATTCAGAAAAAGCAGGTTTACCTTTCTGAATTTCAGATTTCAGTGAACTGGAATATTTCCTTTTAATACGCACTTAACAGAAAGCCTTTTAATATTGCCATTTCCTTAGTTTTACATGTATTAAATATATTGTTTGCTTGTTTAAACCAACTTCATTGGGCAATTATAAAAATAGTATATTCTACCAAATGTAGCCTTCAACTCATTAGTCAATGTCATTCCAACTTAAAGACTATTCTTTGGCCCTGATTTCAAGATCCTGAGGCATTATTAAGATACTGGAAAAGCTGGATTTAGAAAGTTTCCTCATAATCAATGAGTTATATCAAAACCAATTCAGAAGTTCAGAATGCCATTGCATTGATCTGAAGGCTCTAAAACAGAGGAAATAAAAGTGTAAATGAAGTTTTTGGTTTAGACAGTACTAGAATTTATAACAGTTTTGTAATAGTGGACTATTACTCAACTGATAGATTTTCTAGCAAGCTCTTCCCTAGGAGTTAAGGAGCAATATTCTAACCCTCATCTTTTAACTCAGGTAAACAGTTCCCCAATAAATCACTATGTGCAGCTTAACCTGAATAAACAACTAAGCAAAAGGAAAAGTATTTTTTGCTACTGAGGTTTAAAATAGATGATATTTAAATGCTAGAATTGACTATTTACTGCACTACAGAGGAACTTTCACACACAATGGAGTCACTACTCACTCTGGGAAGTAACTCATTTGCTTGAAGCCTTTATAAGTGCAACTTGTTTCCAAGTTAATAAAGCTCTTGAAAATGCAATATTTTCTGAAAAACATTCTCCTCACAGGGAGAAAAGCTGAAGAATTTAATAAAATTTATTAGGAAACAAAATAGGAAGCAATAAACTAAGTTGTATCTTGCCTTTTTGGGATTTGGATATCAATATAAACCTTAAGCAGCTGCCCTCCTAAGACATAGCCAATAGCAGGACCCAGCAGAGACATGGCATAGCCAATTCCTAGAAGAGAAAAAACATCAAGTTCACCATAACTTCTTTAAATTTTTTTTAAAGCTTTCTTCTGGTAAAATTCTTAAATCAACTTCAGACCAAAAGGTTTGTGTAAGTCAACCTGTTCTTTCATCACCGCTACTTCAGTTATAGCATATAGAAGAAAAAAAACTCTATAATTATGCCTCAACAAGGAAATTTGCAGCTCTCAGAAGCTCAGAGGTTCAGCAAAAGGCCTTTCACTGACTGCACCTTTAAGCATTATTAGATTGCTTTTTTGCCCATTTTGTGCCTACGTTTAAAAGCTAGCAAGTGAACAAAAATTTTAGTGAAATTATGAACATTGGTTATTAACAGTATTGACCACAATCTTTGAGAACTTGCTTATTTATATTTTTGAATCTTAAGCTGTTTTCTAAATCTTCTAAGACCAGAAGACAGTTACATTGAAGTGTCTGACTGGAGTAATATTTGCCTCAAAATACAAAGCCAGGGCTCTTGACAGTTCCTGACAGTTTTAAAGGAAAAAAACCAAACCAAACAACAAAACAAACACCCCCCCCCCTGCCCCCGCGAAAGAAAATACACACCATCAAAAAAATCACCAACCTGAAAAGTTGCTGGTGTAACCATACCCTACAAAAGAGTACAAGACTTTTTTGATGTCACAATAGCGTCCCTGGTCTACCAAACAGATTTCTGTTGTGTTTTAGCACTCACGGATAGCAGGAACACTGTCTCTGCAGGTTAAGGCTTGCAATTAATAGCAACTAGATCCATCTTTAATTAGTAAACATGCATACCTACTGTTTCCCCAGATGAAATAACCTGGATTTCTCATTTGTTTCTGAAGTGCATAGATCACAAGTACCTAATTTCCCTCTAGTTAGTAGGAGAAAATGATGGGGGAGTCAGGAGAGTGAGAGGGGTGCAAGAAGGGGAAGCAATGCAAAATGTGACACTCAAGTAAGTCAAAATAAATATTGAGTAGTTGTATCCCAAGTTTTCGCACATTTTGGAAACAGTGACATGGTCACAGGAACTTTCTGAGTTAAGTTCATATTCATCCTACAGAACTTCAAACTGAGCTTAGAAAGTGCCTATTTCCTCCCGCACACTCAATTTAAATACCATTTGGAATTGTTTAACTTCAGCAGCTTTAGTTGTAGATGTCCCAGTCCTCATGAAAATGCACTCAGTTGAAAAGAGAAAGAAAACATCAACTTATGAGTTGCAGGCTTATAGTAAAAGTTGCTAGCACCTATTTACAGACAATTTTAGGGGTGGGTTCTAGGTTTATTTTGGTTTTGTTTTGTGGGTTGGTTTTTTGCGTTTTGTTTTTTTTCCTGCCTTGCATAAGCCTTCTTGTATTAGGTAAAGCAACACAATATAATTTAACACTTAATACATTGCATGATGCAAGAAAAAGAATCAAGGCTTAGTTACCTACCCACTCACTTGCACTCCAGTTTTGTTATGTTAGGCAGAATACACTGCTCTTCTGAACTCAATTGCCTGAAGATTGTGCACTCTTTTTTTTTTAAAAGTATGAACACTGACACCATTCTCCTGAGTTTTCAGATCACTTCTTGTTCCCCCAATCATGCAGACATCCCTAATTCTGCTCTATTTATTTCACTGGTTTCAGGGGAGGAGTCAGGGGAGGAAGAGAAAATGTAATATTATCCTTCTCAAAATAAAGAAACAGCAAAAATGAAACTTGTCTTTATCATCTAAGATTTATCATATGCAACTATCCTATTTGTTGGCATCAAATGAAGTAGCTTGCCTGGAAAAACTGTGCAAAGATTGCATGCAAACACAGATAATTATTTCAATTTCGCCCCTGAAAATATTGATTTAGTCTGGAAAACAGCCCTGGAATCTGAGATGCTTTGAATTCCTCCTACAACTGACAAGTATAGAAAATATGCTTTCAATCAGCTTACATATAGGATGGGGGAAATAAATGTCTTCATACTCATAGAAAACACTTAGACTGCAATTAACTTAGCAATAAAATGGCACATAACCTAGAGAATGGTGACTGAAAAAGATTAAAAAACATTGCTAAGTATTAGTATGCCTTAGCTTTAAACCAGCCTCAGTAAAGCAACCTCTGTACTTCCAGTACAGCCAAGGGCCAAATTTGTATGTGGCTAAAGAACTGGATTGATCACACGAGACAGAGAAGTGTTTATTCACTGAGAGGACAGCCTACTATTAGAAGATACATAATAAAATTATTAAAGGATACAATATGATCTAGCTTCTGACCTGATTGATACACAGTATTTTCCAACACCTATGACTAAAAAGTAAACTTTTGCTACAACTTACTCTGTTGTTAACAGATGAGCTACATTAACCATTAACAATTTTCAGTTACTGACATGAAAAAGTGACAGGAGGGGGTGCTCAAAGTAGCTTTACCATGCTCCACAAAATAAAAATTGAAAAGGGATGGTACTTAGAGCAGACTAATACCTAAATTGCACAGTAACAGATGTAGAAATACTTTATGTACATAAGGAATAATTACAAGACTGATTAATTAGAAGAATTCATAAAAACATTTGGAAGACATTGCAGTCTATGATCTATCCAGACAATGTGTTATAAACAGTTTTAAAGTTACCTATATAAAGGGAAGACTTGTGTTTTGGGACACTATCATCAATAAAAGATGTCCCCAAAGTATATAGAGGAGTTCCTCCAACTCCCAGCAGCAGCTGTCCAAGGATAAAGACATACAGATACTTGTGAAGTGAAGAGTTTGTGCTGGCACTGCAAGTGGCATTAGCGAAGGTGGTTTCTGCAGTTTGACACGTGTCTGAAAAACAGAGACAGCAAGATTTTACAGTTCTGCTACCTAATTCATCACAGTCCAACTTGAAGAAAAATCTGTACTGAAAGCTAAACTACAAAAGAATGCTGTTATGTCAAGCCCCCATTTTAATTTTCACACCTATTAATATATCCAGTAGGGCAGTGCCAAGCCTTCCATGATGTCATATCCCCCAAAAGAAACACTAGCAGGGTTTGGTTTTTGTTACCTCACCAGGAAGGCAACATGAATGAAATAGACTTATTAAAATGCTTTGGCTTGTTGAAAGTATTATTGACCAGACATATGAAAAAATCAGACAACCAACCACCTGTCAAATGGTCATTCCACAGGTTATGAATACTCCTATGTAACAGACACTTCATTTTGTTCTTGTACCTTATAACAATTCTGAGGAGTACTAACAACTTCCACTCTTAAGTGACAGAGCAACCTGAACAACCTGAGGAAATCTGGGCCTCATGGAAAGTGTAGTCAGTCACTAACAAAGATAACTCTCCCTTTACATTCACTCTTTTGAGAAGTGTTTGCCTATAAAAAAGGGGAAAACCTTAAAAACCTATGCCACTATCTCTCATAGAACACACACTGCCATGTCTCCAAAAAGAGAAGTTAATGTAAAGCCTCCGTACTTATGCACACACAAAGAGGAAAGTAGTGGTACAGCAGCGTAAGGTTGTGTCTGCTGCTGTAATATTTGGCACTACAAGGATGGTAGAGAAAAGAGGAAGTGAAGACAGGGAGTATGTTTTGTCTTCTCCTTTCTCTTGCTATCATTGCACTTTTGGTAACAGAATACCAAGTGACAAGATGCAGGAGCATGGTTCTTTCCATGTTTCTCCACCTAAGAGCATAAAACCCTAAGAAAGAGGATAAACCCTTCAGTTTGGTAGTCATGACCCCACTGAATAAATATATGAAAATGTCGTCTAGATCTGATAAGTAGACTGATTAATTCATATTATTTCACTACAAAATTATTACGGCCTTTATTTTCCTTAAGTCCTTTTACATCTGAGAACACTTTTTACTTAAGGAAAGAAAGGGCAAGATCAATCCACACTTTGGGCTCACAAAACAAAGCATAAGGAAGTGCTGGCTACACACCAGGTATTTAAAGAAAACTGATCTTAATCATTACTTCCTGTAGCACACAATAGGTGATACAGCACCATTGCACAGAAACAGGCCAACATAAGGGATAAGAAAACCTTCAAAATGAGGAGTTTTTAAAGTTTTCCTTCCTTTCAACTTAGGAAGTATCCTGGGTAATCTGTCCCAATGTTTGTCTTCACAATAATGTTATCTTCCTTGTGTCAAGTGAGAAACTACGATTCACATTTGCTGCCACAGACATATTGAAACATGTTTAATTTGTAAAATAAAATTAGAGACTTAAGTTTAAAGGTACACTGTTGATTATATCTGCAGTTTTCACAGTCAAATTAAGTTGATTCTGTTAGGGACACACCAGCAGGGGGAGGCCCTGACTGCACATACCAGAGCCAGCTGGGGCACCGGCGGCCCATGCGACCTGGAAAAGTTACCAGAACAAACAGCTGCTCACACCTGGGTTACAAATTGGAGTCTAAAAGCTTTCTGGAGAACAAAAACCACATTTTATGGTGGCTTAAAAAAAAAAAATTAATAGTAGGCAGACCACTGATTAGCAAATATTTCAATATGAAATGGATTAAACTATTTTCATGAAGAGGTACTGTGATAAATAAATGATCAAATATATTTGTAGACTAGGATATGCATATCCTCAGAATAAAAGTAAACTATTATCTCAAGATAAAGAAGTAAGTTCCAGGAAGTCTGTAAGACGTATGCTGGAGGCTAGATACATTTTGTATTTCAGACTAGACTTATTAATTAATATGGCAGCCATATTAAATATTGCATTGAACTGTACTTTAAAGTTATCCTGCATGTAAAATTCACTGTATAGACATATAACAGACAAATATTAATAATCAAGTAACCGACTAGTAACAAGAGCTGTTCAGAAATAAATTAAGTGGTAGATTTTAATACAAAGCCTCAAATGCAAGCTTAAACAAAAAATATTAAGATCTCTATCAGTGACCCACACAAAAACATAATGAAAATGAAAGGCTGTGGGGGTGTGGTGCTAGTAAATTCTGCAACTAATTGTATAGTTTAAATGTTTCATCAACCTCAGAACTAGCTAAACAAGACATCCCATAATCCTGTACTGTGGTTTACTTGACAGTTAAGGGATGCTGCTGCAGTGCACCTGAAGATTTATGTCGACTGCCATGGTGCAGACATTCCCTGCACTCTTAGTCATTTATCTTTGATAGTGTTCTGTTTAAGTCAGCTTAAGATCTTAAATGTGCTCACCACAGGCACAGCAAAGGCGCCTGCATTACAACAGTCGAAACAGCAGGCATGCTGTCAGCTGACAGTGCCAGAAAACACAGGTGAAGAAAACATATTGCAATTCAAAAATTCCCCACTGCTTTTAGATTTCAAAAGTCCATGTAGAACATGTCCCTAACAAAGACATCAGTATCTACAGCCATCTTCAGTGACGAATGTTGGATGAAACAGTAACATGTTCTTTGGGATTTCAACTAAAATTCTTTGAAAGGGGAAAGATCAGTTGCAATAGTTGGTAATCTGCTCTCCCACACTGTCAGTATCTTGTTCCAAATGAAAAAAAAAAAAAAACAAACAAACCAAAAAAGCAAGTAAAATCAGGTTTAAACTTTTATGTATTAAATTCAGCTTCCCATTCATCCTATAGTGAAGTAGGGAGGTCAATACTGAAACCAAAATTGTAGAGAAATGAGACTGCAATAGAGCCAGGAGCAAGTAACCTGTTGCCCCTCTACTGAGAGCTAACAAGTAATTATCTGCTCATAGCCCCCAAAACAGTAAAGATGTTTTCCTTTGACCTTGTTCAGATAAAAGTTCAGTTAATTTCCATTTCAGATCATCATTTATTAGATAGGTAAAAATAGCTTTCCAAACTTTTTAAACTAACATCTAGACAGCTCATACAAGCGGACAAAATGATTACTACTAGAGAAATTAATTTGAGAATCAACAACCTTTCATCAGGTTGCTTAATAGCTACTGATGGTTTTTTAGTGAGCACTCTAATATGCTTAGTCATTGAAGGCATAATTTTGATTCAAGACTGCAATAACAAGACAATCCTAGAAGATCAAGTCATCCTGCTTTAAACATACCTGAACATTTCTGTATTAGTTATAGGTGTGCCACTAAATTGAAATACAAACAGTTGGCATTAATCATACTGTGCTAAGTCTTGTTTCATGAAAGAAGTTTAAGAACTGCAAGACAGCTACACCCATGATTTAAGTACTGCTCTGTTCAGTACAGTTCAGTGCTGCTTGTTTCCTCTTTATTTCAAAGAAATCTGCGACATAAAATCAACATCTTCTAAAAGAACTTAGAGGAACTTGTTAATGAATTAATCAAGATGCCTTGAATAGTTCAAAACCACAAAGAAATGCAAGAAGTAGTCACCTTTCAGCAGGATGCTAAGTCTAACAGCTTTAACATTTCTCCTACATTGCTGACTTAACTTGATTCCTAGTCATAAAAAGATGCTAGATAATTTTTTCTTTAAAGTGTATTTTAATTGCATTCATCAACACAAGAAAAAAAAAGCATTTTATTCAAATGTTGCTTATGACCAAGAACTGATATTGACATTCAGATTTCTTCTGGAAAAATAAAGTTCATTGTGAAGAAAGGCAGCTCTTGAACTTACAGATTTCACAGAATCATTTTATTTTCAGTTACAGATAGCACCCTATTTTAGGACTTCGACAGAGATTAACTATGTTGCACCAAATTAAGAGTTGCACCAAGCTGATACAGAGATTTTAATTTTTGAGAGTAATTTTCAAAACATAACAATAAGCTTACCTTCAAGTTTACCTCCATATTGGTATTTTCCACTACTGAAGTGTGGTAAGGAAAACACAAGTGAGCCCAGTCCTAGCATAAATGCTGAGAAAGCAAGCCATCGTGGTTTGTGCCCTCTTTCTCCAAAGTAAGATACAAACAGTGACAATACACAAAAAGCAATGTCATAACTTGCAGAGATTAGGCCAGTGAGGGAACTGTTCAACTCATAACGCTTCTCAATTGTTGAAATACTAATGTTAATCAGGCCATTTACCACAATACCTACAAAAATAAAAAAAAGGAGATAATTAGTCAAAGATACTTTAATTCAATAGAGTTTCAGGGGTAAACTTACCCTTGTGTGATAGAAAGGTTAAAATTAATACATATTTATACAAGGCTCCTTTATAAAGTATTTATTAGCTGTAAAATACAGGTACATAGTCGATCAATACAGTGCCAGCTTAGCCAGCCAAATTGCACAGGATCTGTGGATTTGTCTGAAACACAGATTTCAAACAGAATGCATTACGATGTCATAAGATACTTTAAAAATAGTCAAGGTTATAACTTGCATTAGATTACAAGCTATGACTGAAGCAAGTTCAGGACATAGTTTTCAAATTATTGCAAACAACCAACTTCCTGTCACCACAAAGGGAAGATAAAAGAAGGCTTTTGAGTGGAACACCTATCCTGTATAATATAAAAAGTGTAAAGCTATCTAAAAATTCTGTGCAACTGTTTCAGAGCAACTGAGGTGATTTACTTCAACTGAGCAAAAAAGGTTTACCCCCTGAATTTTTAACTTCCTTAAAGCAAAAGTATCAAACAACCTAGAAAAAAGGCATTGCACAAGCTGCCCTACTGAAGAAGAGATGAACTGCAAAAAAAATTATCCAAAAGTAGAAGTAAGCTACAATTGCCAGTGCATGCCTAAACACTCTGTCCACTTTTACAAAAGCATTGTTTATAGACTAACTTGAATCTTCTACCCTGCTTCACATTCTGTTTGTACGAGAAAGACCAGGTAGTTAAGCTTTTAGGAGTTTAGTTTTAGCAGTCCCAAAATAGGATTCAGTTACAAGATAGATAACTGTAATTATAACACTGTCAGATAACTTAATCATAGCCTAATTAAATTGTGCCTATAATAAAATATTTACCTGAAAAAAAAGTTGCAAAGTCTTAGAGTCAAAGTTGCAAATATGTTTGAGTTCTGTAACCTTACAGATGAGTGATGAGTGTCTCCCCTGACACAAGCCCAAGAGTTACTCTTACTCTAAAATTGCAACATGATTCTCTACCGTCATTCTAAGAGAACACAAGACTAGTGACAGAAATGTGTTCAAGTTAGTTTTCAACAAGCATTGCACCATCCATAAGTACAACTACTTGAGCCAAACTTCAACATCTCCTTAGAGCACTCTAATGTATTAAAAAAATTCCTTGAAATAAACCAGCTGTTTTCTAATGGCCAAACTTCAGCTTTCTATATGGAAGCAACTCTTGGCACAATCTTAGTTCCAATACCCTACTACGGCCTCTTGATTAAGGCTGACAATTTCACCTGTCATTCACATTTAAATTCATAAGAGATTGACACAAGTATTCAGGTGTCCTTCTGCTGCCATTAGTTGCACATTCGGTGACTTTATTTTCCTCTTTAGAAGCATTAACCAAAGAACAATACTAGCATGAAGGAATGAACAAAGAAGTTTTTCTCATCTGCCAGAACTTCAAACATTTACTAAGGCTTTAAAACACTCGTCAGAAGGTGTGCTACACAGCAAGTGGATTACAGAGCTAGAGGGCATTGTCTTTTACCTGTAGTTTAAGTCACTACCTTTAATTTACATTCTAAAAGCCGTAAAACCTTACAGTTAATTATACTGGATAATTAGATTTCATCTGTAAAAATGCAGATGTGAAGAATGGCAGCATAACTCCGCCAATTACATCATCTAGTGATTAACCACTAAAGTCTCTTCAAGAGAGAGATACTAACTGATAATAACTTGATCTGAAAAAACAAATTCTGTAAGGACATCCCAACACTTAAAATTGTAGTATAGAAATTAATTTTTAACTATTCTCAACCAAAACTTTGTTGTCCTACCACATCTGTTACAAATTCAGGTACAGTGTTTACTGACCCGTAAAATCCAGATTAATTATAAACCAACTTTATTTGCAATCACAAAAAAAAGAGTATTTTTTTTCTTCATCCATTCAACAAAAATATGTGTTTTGCAGTTGTTATACAAATGGTGGCTCTAACAACAGACATGCAAAAATAACAATTAAAAAGGCCTTGGTAAAAGTACCAGATTCAATTGACCTATAAAATATTAGCATTATTCAAAGATTTTAGGTAGATTAGACTGGACCAGTCTCAAACTGTAGTTCTGTTGTTTTATGTACTAAAAATTATTAATGACATCAGAAATAAACCGTCCTTCTTGTACTCGAAATAGTGAGATAACCTCTACCTTGTTTTCTACTACAGCTATGAACTGCAGCATATCCAGTTACTGTATTACAAGATGCAAATCATACATTTAGGCAACTCTAAGTGCCATACAGAAAGCAAGTATTAGTCATATAAAAACCTTATCAGCAAAGAAGTGTTTTCTGTTCTGGAAATACAGGTTTCACATGTACTTGAAACAGTAAGAGTCAGAAATTACAGTTAAGTTCCACCTGAAATCTTCTGAGAGGTTGCAATACAGCATATCAGGTGCTAATGATAACCTATTTTCTAGAGCAGCTAGAAAATATTCTGACAAATACATGCTTTCAGTTAGATTCACAACATACCAGGTCACTGCAGATAATCACCCACTATGTTCACTCATGTAAAAAGTCTAATGTAACAGCTTACATTCATCTAAAGTGTGTACGGATTACTTCATTAATCTTCAATGCATTAAGAAATAATCTTTTCTAGAGGTGCATTAGCAAGTTTAATAGGTATATCTTATCTTCTTCAATGATGGTTTCTGTAATTTGAAGGGTAAGTCAAATGATCAGACCCATAACTAGAGTTAGGTCACATAGCTTCAAAACCCTAGCTGTATTTTGTGTGCTTTTATCTAAACTCTGAAGCTGGAAGATCTGAATATTTTCACAAAGTTTCACACACAACCCAGAATTTCTTGCTGATGACCCTTGTTTTTCCTGCATCTCAAAAAGAATTGTAGCTTGAGTCTTCAGTACCCAGTTTCCTTTATGTCCTAACCAAAGGAAAGGTTCTTGTCAGAAAATCCAGGTAACATATCAAGAATGCCACGAGATCTGTAATAGCCATGCCTACACCAGCTTCCAAAACAAACATCGTAAATTTCCGCCTTTAAGGCCCTAGCCTGAACTAGATTAGTTAGGTGCCTGGCATACATATACAGTTAGATAACAGAAGGAAGAGCTGGATGAGTGTCACAAGCAACACCCATAACCTCCTAAGGGACCAGAGATTCTTATGATACACAAGTTGTTTTTATGATTGGGAACCTAACCAGACTACAAACAAGATTTTAAAGTATGCTGAGTTTGTTATTCAGCTCAACAATCAGATCAGAACAGAGGGGCTGGTTTTAAGAAATTTAGACATGTTAGAAATACTCAAGACACTTTGTTTAGTTTAACAATTTTTTCAGTGTCATATTCAGGGTATTTTTAATTGCCTATCCATATTCTTATGCCACTCAAAAAAATCTATATGTGTATTCTAAAAGTCTTCTACTACTCAGCTGCTATTGAAACCTAAGATGTAAGAAGTTCTTTCACATCCCCCCCTCCTTTCTTTTTATTTATAGAGGAAATAAATATGGCAGGACAACTGCAACAGTAAGCATCTTCTGCTCCTACCAGCTGTAGCATGGCCTTTCAAATCCAAGCAAGAAACAACAGGCTTATCCCAAAACTTTCTAAATACTTATTTTCTAACACTAAACATGTATGCTAAGCCAAGATCAGAATCTGAAGGGACTAAAATCAGAAAAAGTTCACAGAAACACATACTGAGACACTAGTTCATGCAAGGACTTTCCAAGCATCACAAGTAGCATTAAAATCCATCTAGGTTTTAAGCAGAGCCTCCAATTCTCTTCTCATACCATTCCAGTTGCCTCAGCGTGGTTCCAGACGGAATGGAGTCATCCCAACCCTGCATTTCTTTGGTGTAGGCTGCTCTCTCCTCTTACTCCAAATATCCAACATTTCCCTCCACTGCTCTATAGAAATCTCTTTGAGTAACAACAATGAGCTATAAAGCAATTTTTTCAGGAAACACCCTTTTCTAGCTAGTCAAATGAAGTTGAAAGGTTATGAACATGAACCCAATCACTCCTTTTTGCAGACAAATATCCAAGTTCTACAAACCTCAATTCTGTATATTTTTTACTCATTCTTTTCCTCCCCTCAGTCAACATTTCTATTTTCTAAGCCTGAGGCTTGCTGAGGCCCTAACCAATCATTACAGAAAACCAAAAATAAGGACAAGAATCTCTGAAGCTGAATAATAGGAATTTAGGGCAAGCTAAACTTCAGGTTACTCCCAAGGTCAACTTAAACCATTAGTTAAGTTTCAGGAAGATAGCTGCACTGGGATTCACAGAACAAAATCACATGTTTTTACTGTTTTCAAATTTACCCAAAGTCCTACCCAACCAGGCCAGGATAGTGTTTTAATTAGCAAACATGTAAGAAAGTGGTGGGGTACTACAGTTTTATGTTTATATTGGTGTTTTAATCCCTGGCTTGTGAGTTTCTACCTGTGGTGCGCATGAAGCACTATTTCCCTGTGATCAATGGGGATGCTGCACTGACAAGAGCATGAAGCAAAGAGCTGGTAGGATCGTGGACTCAGCAGTGGTCAATAAAGTACGTGGGAAAAGAAGAAAGGAGAAACAAAGTACAAGGAGTAATACTGTGCAACTTCCCCATCCAGGGCACAAGTGTACTTTCTTCCCCTAGTCAGGCCATTACCGTCACTGTTCAGCAACAGTGCTAGAGGAACCCTGCCTCTCCTTACCCACCACCCAAAACATCACTACTCCTTGCCCGTCTTTCCCAGCCCAGGCTCCCGCCCGGTTCCCCCCAGCCCCGGGACGGGGAGCAGCGTCTGCCCTGGGCAGCAGGGACAGATTACCTTGGAAGATGGCCAACAGGCTGTAGGCAGCCAAGTACCCCTCGGAATTGTTGCAGAGCTGCAGAACTCTGGGGGTGCAGGGGCCCCACCCGCAAGGCCCCTCCTCGGGGCCAGGGAAGGGCCCAGCGGGGGCCGCGGCGCCGGCACCTGCCCTGGCGGGGCCCGCGTGGTACCTCCGGCCGAGGTCGGAGCTGGGCGTCTCGAACGCCGGGTTCTCGATGCCGCCGCCCTTCATGGCGCCCGAGGCTGTTGCCAGCCGCGGCTGCGAGAGGCACCCGCGCCCAACGCTCCGCTAAATACTCCGACGGCGGCCCGGCCCCGCCGGGCAGGTGGCAGTGTTTCCACCGCCCCTCCCCGGCCCGCCCTGCTGCTGGCCCCGCTCCTGCCCCGCGGCCGGCCCTACAGGGACATCCCCCCCACCGCGGCCGCTCAGCATCAACAACAGTTTAGCGATTCACTGAATGTCGGGCGGGTGGACCGGCACGTCGATGTTCTCCAACAACATTCGTTCTGAGGGGAAAAAAAAAACCCAAACAAAAACAAACCACCACGTACCTGAGAAAAGTCGTCAGGAATGTTTCTTTAGAGAAACGAAAAAAAAAAATTAAATGTTCCGTGTAAGTGTTGCAAAAAGGGAAAGGTTGCAAAATGTACTAGATACAGTACTTTCTCACTTTAGGCAACATGGCCTGCCCACAACAAAAACTCTGGATGTTTGCAGATGCTATCCTTTTGAAATATTGTTCTCTCAGAAAGTTTCCATATGCAGGAGTTCCCAGTCATTAAACACATTGACTCACTTGCAGACATGAACCGTGAGAATTTGCCAAGGGCATAAGAAAGTCTGAGTCTGTTTGCATTTTGTATAAATTATTTGACTCATCTGCACAAGAATAACTGGGAGTCTGGGGATCAATTAGCTGTCACCACTGGTGTTCATCTCTGGGCAGTACAAGTTAATCCCGAAAAGTCCTTCCCCTTTTAAGAGTCCAAGACATTTTATTGTCAAGAGAAAGAGGATTGAAACTAGAGACATCAGCAGTGACTTTGGTTTCACAGTGAAAGCCAGGGCATTGTCTTGAATTCTCAACCATCTGTTCCTAAAGAGAAGCACACATTTTCTGGTATTCATATAGCAGCACGGAAACTACATGGAAACATTCTTCTGTAAAAAGAAAGCAAGTAAGTTAGACAAGAGAATATGTTTCTATTTATTCAAATAAATAAATTGAAAATTGAAAATCAGCTGTTATTGTTGCTTCTGTGGCATCTTGAAAGCTCAGTGGGTGGTGGCTAGAGCTAGAGGGCCATGGACTTCCCTGGCCCTTCTCCACCCTCCTCCTCTGCCACCTCAGGGTCCCTCCAAGGTTCTGACCCACCCCCACAGCCAGCAGTGATCTTCCCAAGCCCACAGGAGCGCAGAAAGCTGCTCTCCAGTGAAGCATTCCTCTGCTGGTCACTGATGATCCCAAGCCCTGAAATTAATTATAATTTCAGGCTATAATCCAGAATGCTGTTTCCTCAAGTGGCTATCCAGACATATCCCAGGTAACAGCTTCATGAGAGGTCTAAGGATATGCATAAACCAGCTGGCACACCAGTCGGTTTCAGGAAGAATACAGTAGAGCTTTCTTTTTGTGTTTCCATTTTTTTATTTTCTTTTATATCCTCCTAATTATAATTAAGTAGGACATGCTGTTTGAAATAACATCCTGAACTTTGCGAGAGTGTCTACATACTTGTGTAGTAAGAGTAACCCATGAAATTGCTAAATTATTGTACTGCTAATAAGACATGAAAACCTCCCTTGATCTGCCAGATCAGCTATGTTTGTTATCTTCATCTAGTTGTCACTCTACAAACTGGTGGTTTTGTTTTGTCACCACAGGAAGGTGACAGAACGGAAGGGAAAAAGAGAAGCTAGTGGAGCTCAGTATGAAAAAAAGTGTGTTCAGATGAAGCCAACAACATTTTCAAGAAAACTGCGGAGGAGGGTAGCATTGTGGTGTCCAGTATAGGTCTAATCTGGAAATTAAATAGGAAATTGAATAATCCAGGAAATTAAATTGGATTGAACTTTTGAGAATTTATACCATGCTAGTAGAATACATATTTTAGGAGAAAGCTACAGGGACAGGAAGAGAGAGAGACAGAGAATAAAATATGGTGTATTTTTGCACTGATTATGTCCCCAAAAGCAATTTACAGAGAAATGCAGCAGATTTAACCAGCTTTTATAAATGGCTTTATTCTGAGACAATATCTAAAGCCATTATAGAAGTTTAAGTTCCTGGCATTTAAGACTGGACACAAAACCTACCTGAAAATGGCAAAATAAAAGTGGTTTCTAGGAGAGCATCTAGAATGCTCAGAAAAAAAGCTGTAAAAGACTGTGAGGTGAATAAGCTATTTGCCTAGTCCAAAGATGCTCATCGAAAGGGCAAATATGACCAACAGTTTATGTCTGTATTGCAGTCAGAGGAACCTGATAAAATTCTTTTATATGTTATTCTCCACAGTGTACCCCTTGTATCCTCAACTTCACATGAAATCACTTTTGAAGGACAAAATGTACAGAAATATTACAGAGAAGTTTGTTTTCCACAAAGAATTGAATGAAACAAGCTTGTTCAATGTAAGAAGTTGAAGTGCTTCATGAAATATGCAACCATAAGGAAAAAGACAAAATGCAACAGAAGATCTCGGAACAAATGAGCAAAGTGACAATTAATTTTCTCTTTGACATTAGAAGGCTTTTAATCTTCGGTAGAGGCGAATTTTTGGAACAAACAAGCAATGGATTTACTGAATTCTAAAATTCCAAATGGAGCTCGATCAAGTTATGACTAGGATAAAGACAGGAGAACTGATTAACTAGGAAGTCCCTTTCTGATCCTAAGTGTAAAGAAGGAATGGGAGGCTATATTCTAGGGGAAAAATAAGTTTTATAAGTTTCTGTTTATTACAGAAGAATATAATAAAATTATATTATACCTTGGAATGGAATACCTTGCAGAGACAAAAACAACTGTTTTGAAGAAAAAAAATGGCTAAATTTGTGGAAGAATTATGAAATTGAGGCCCTTCTAACTTCACGGTATTGTGTTTGATCAGCTACTGAATCTGCAGCCTCACAAGTCATAGTTGTCCAGTTGCATGCTATCATGCCGTGCCAAATTTTTTGCAATCATGGGAATGCTAGATAATACCTATGGTTTTGTTTAAGGAATTGAGTTGCATTATGAAGTCTGAGAACTACCATTCTCTGAATTTCGAGTAATTGAGTTTTTGCAGTCAGATAAGGTAGATGGGGGAAAATGCCTACTCAAAATACTTTTTTTCAAGCATCTCAAAGCCATCGCCTCTCATATAAAGGCCAAGTGGAACACAGACCCAATCTCACTTTGCAAGAAGATTATCTCCCAGAAATTCAGTGAAATTTCTTGTCAGTACAATACTCCCTTTGACTCTACCAGCTATAAAGTAAGATGCAGAGCAGTTTATCTGGGGTCCTTAGAACATAATTTCCAGGCAGCTTTTCAGTGTTTGCTGAATGTTTCAGACTCCAAATGCTTGCACAACTTTATTTCTGATACTTGTCACTGACAAAAATCCTCCTCTTTAGATTGTTTTATCTCTACTAGCTCTCTCCACATAATTTGCTATTATTTGAGCTGGGTCAGAATTCATGCAAAGGATACTATGAAAAACCAGTATTACATTTTTTTAAATGAGAATCTCCTTTTGCATCTTCTTTTTAATTTTTTTTCCAGTTAAGAAAATTGATCCTGAATTTTTACATACTTTGTGCTATTTAAAGATGCAACTAGCACTTTCACCAAGTGTATTTCCTTGTTTTGAAGAAGAAGGGTAGTAACCAGAGAGAGTCAGAATAAAATAGAAATTAGCCTGCCTGACTGGCTTGTAGAACCAGGAATTTCATATATTAGCTATTTTTTCTCTTTGCTGTCTTCATTGTTTTATATTTCTAGTAAGATCTTAATCCTGTTCCTGTCCTGATGGTGTGTTTGCTCTGGAAACAATGTAAAAACAGTAGCCTTCACTTAGGCATTTTTATTGCCTAAGTGAAGTTTTCTACTTACTTATGTAAAAATTATCTGCTTTGGCCTCCTTTCGAACACACTAGTTGCTTTGAAAGTGAAAAAAGCAAACCTACAACTATGTACACTTCTCCTATAGGATCTAACTAGCTGAAGGTATCTCCAAATCCCATTGTGCCTTGGGAAATCATGTTCTTTTGTCACCACTGTAGTGCTTGTTTAGAGTCTTGCATCTACTTAAATTACACTAATGTAGCTTTTAGTTTGGACTGTGCCTAATTCTGACAGCAGTGTGGGCCCAAAGAAGCAATATCAACTTTCCAAATATTTGGAATATATGACAAAGGAGGTATTTTTTTGAATTATCTTTTTTAAGGCATTAGTAGTGGATGTTCTAGTCTTACCTTGATGTCATTTTAATTCTTGGGAAGTGCAACCAACATATCATGAAGTGAAATACGTTTAAGTGTGTGCTTGTTGGATTACTTGGATAGTGATACTGAGTTTTAAAGTTTTAATAGCTATAGTTATTCCCATCATTTATTAAGCTGCCTAACTAATATACCTCAATGTGTAAACTTAAGGCTTCTCCTGTTTTTGTCTCAATGCCATAATCTTTTACTTTCAGCCAAACCTCACCTGTTGTCTGTAACCTTCATGTTGTTTGACCTGTAAACATACTTGGAGCTAATACCATTACCAGAGTAATTGATTTTTCACAAAGTAAGTTCCATGTATATTTCCTACCCTGAGAATCTAATGAGTAGATCAATAGAGAAGAACAAATTATTTAATTTCTTTTCAGAAACACTAGTTGCAGTGTTTTCTAAAACTGGGAAGTGTCTTCTATTTTCTTTCTGCCTGGTTCATAGATTCAACAAAACTAAATTAAATTGGATCTGCTTCACTGGTTGTTTCATCAGCAAATAGATGGTCTCTAGGGGCAGGCAGCTAGTCAAGGTTTATGATATGCACTAAATTCTGCATATACAAAGCAGGAACACTCACAAAATTTCTCTCTTATATACTATGCTTACCATAATAACAGTTCATTTTTTCCTAGCAGTGAATTTAATCCCATATAACATTCACATTGCAGGTGAAATACACAGCCTCTCAGTGTTAAATCTTCACTGGTTTCATCCTCAGGTAAGTTCTACTCAGCATGGGCGAGACCACACCTGGAGCTGGGTGTCAAGTTCTCTCAAGTGCAAGAGAGAAATGGAACTAAAAAGGGTCCAGTGAAGGCCCACTGCAATGTTGGAGGGACTGGAGAATCTCTCTTATGTGGAACGGCTGAGAGAGACAGGACCCTTCAGCCAGGAGAAGAGTAGGCTCTGGACAGGGATCTTATCAGTGTACCTGAAGGGAGGATGCAGAGAAATCGGAGCCAGACTCTTCAGTGGTGCCCAGTGACAGGATCAAAGGCAATGGACACAAACTGAAACATGGGATGTACAATCGGAACGTCAAGAAATCCTTGTCCATTGTGGGGGTGCTCAAGCACTGCTGCAGGATGCTCAGAGAGATTGTGGAATTTCCATACTTCCACATGTTAAAATGATGACTGGATATGATCTTGGCACCTGGCTGTAGGTGATGCTTGAGCAGGCTGTTAGACCAGATTGGTTCCAGAGGTCCCTGCCACCTTTGACCACTCTGTGATTCTGCACTCTGTTGCATGAACAAATATTTCAGGAGCAGAAAACAAACGTGCTTATTTTGGTTTGGCATGCAGTAATTCTCTTCTGTCAGAGTTCTAGTTATTAGTCTAGAAGTAGTCCAGTTGACTTCTCTTTATTAACTGAGAACACTGCTGTAAATATGAATGTAGAAAGAGAATTTATTAATCTCTCCATTTGGGCTTCTAAAAAATATCCCTGACAGAAATGTGTACAAAAAGAAAGTCGCTGATATCTTAGAGATACCACTACAAAAGAAGTCCAATCTTACAAAAGAAGTACTAAGTAAAGTCTGTATAGATAACATTTCAAAAATAGATGACAAAATCAGTTGTTTGTAAGATTTGAGTTTTTAAATTAAATTTGCAGAGATTTGATGTCTCTGGTCTTAAAAACTCCGACATATTTCTTGTGGAGGATCCGGCCCCAGCTGCTGCCACTGTCTATCATCCAGGCTCCTCCTCGGAGGTCGGGGACTCCTCCTTAGAGGAGGACCCTGAGGGCGGGACTGAGGTCTAGGATCGTCCCCCTCTTCCAGAAAGTTCTTCAGTACTCGGTTGCTCATTGGTTCGTGTTCATTGTACCCTCCCCTCAAAAATTTTCATTCGCCCATGGACCCTCAGACCACCTCCTACGCATTTTGCCATTGGCTGCTACCCCTAGCCCCTCCCAGTTTTCCCTTCCCCTAAAGGCCCCTGCGCAGTCTTAGTTCCTTGGAATTCTTCCTCTACTCCTGTTCGTGGTCGGGTCTTCTGCCCTAGCCCTTAATAAAGGCGACCACGAGGGAGACCCCCCTCTCGCAGCTGTTTTTTCTCCCGTGCCTGTTTGTATCGCTGCCTGCCCGTGCCTCGCCCGAGGCAGCTCCACCTCGACGCGAGCCAGCCGCGCTTTCCTAGGATTTCTCTAGCCCGTAGTGCTGAGGATCCTGAGCCACGGGAAGCCGCGCTCTGGGTTGAGAGCCCGACCGACTGCTAGGCAACAATTTCTTTTTCCTGAATCTCATATTTTTCTAATAAACTGTGTTTTCAGTTTTGGAAAGTCCATTTTTTAAGGGATGGATTAATTGATGCGACATTCTCTGTAATTCAAGGGATCAAGATTGTATGGGAGGTTGTAGGAGTTTTGCGAATTATAACCACACACTGCATGAAAACTTTTTACTAGCTAGATATTTCTGTCTAGATGTCAGGTATATATCCAGATAAACTTTGAACTTGTTGCTTTTATTTTCAGAATGTCAAGTATTTCCAACTGTTCTAGATTTTTACAGGAAAATTGTAACATTAAGAAAACTAAAATGACACAATTCTGCCCCATGATGTTATTGACGCAGCATAAACTTGCCTGGGTTTTTTCAGGGATTTTCCCTTTTTCCAAATATATCAAGCTCCTGTTTTGTTTAGGGCGTTTTAGTATGATTTCATTCACTGACATACTCCTGACTAAAAATGTTTCCATGAGTGATTCTTGGATAGGTTTATTTTTGAGTGTGCCTAGTCATGATAATTGTATATGTGGAATGTAAAAGCTGGACAGTATTAATATATATTACAAAACAGAAAATTTGGGCATGAGAATTATTAAGCTGAAGAACTCCCTAGGATCTCTCTATTAAAAAAAAAGCTATTAAGAAATTAAGCCTTCAAAAATTTCCTTGAAAAGAAAATACTCTAAAATTTAAGCTTTGCTCATACTAATTACCTTCCTTATTTCTTTTAACCCAGGAAACAACAAAATGCTGAAATTAACATTAAAAAGCAGATTTATAAATTGAAGCTGTAAATGAAAAAAAAAAAATTGACAACTTGAACAATTGCACTGGAGTTTAAAATAACTTCAGCTGCAAATTAAGCAATTAACCTACTCAGCAGTCCACTGAATATCAGGTTCAGGAGGTGGATTTAATTCTTGGAATATATCAGACAGATGTAAATGAAAAAAACTCTCAAACCCTTTGTATGTTAGCTTTAACGAAGGCAGTAGGCAAATTATGGAGTTAAACAATGACAAGACCTTTTTTTTTTTTTTTTGCAAAGATGCTCAAGAGTCTTATTTGACTGGAAAAGAGTGTTCTTTATTCAATGGTTTATTTTCAAGTACCACTGTAGAGGTCCATAGCACAATAATTAAAATTAAATTTAATTTATACATAGAATCATATAATAGGTGTTGTTCACAAGAAAACATAATAATACCTTTCCATTTCTTAATTTCTGATGGAGGGATTGTATATACCAGATTTAAAATTTGCTTCATATACAGTCTTGTTTAGTACTAGATTTTTTTTTTTTTTTTTTTGCTTTTATAGGGACTAATGCAACAAAAAAACAAGATTTCTGTTTCAGGTCATATAATTAAAATAGCCTGGTCGTAGCTACCTAATTTACTGAAGATGACCTGGTGGGGAAGCTGAAGCTCTGAGAAAACAGAAGTAAGCCAAACTGATAGCCTTCTATCAAATAAATCATATTCTTATTTTTGCATCATGTACAGTTACTAAAGTAGGTGATGTTAAAGACCCTTGCAGAAAGAAAGGGCTGCATTCAACATGAGATTAAATAACCCAAAACCTTAAAGTAAATCTATTTAACAGCCTAAACACAGTGACAAAAGAGCCATAGGGTGAAAAAGGATCAGAGGATTTCCCACCAAATTCAACAGGGGAAGAGGTGTGACATACCCACCAGAAACGGCAGGAGACATGCCACCAACAGGAAGGCATGGGAAGACTTGGACACATCTACAGGCACTTCTTGTTATCACCAGGTTATGGGATCCAAGCTGGAGTACCTTCCTTGAATTTTGAATAGTTTCTTAAGCCCAAATTTCTTCTAGGTGAAGCAAACACACTGTCCTAGCCATCTAATCAAGGAAATACTGATAGTCCAATTACCATGCTTTTGACATTTAAGAGTCTAAGTTGTATATAGCTAAAATGACATACAGAAACCTCTTGTGTTCAGCCCTTCCTTTGGTCTTCTGTTCATACTTCACAAACCCTCTGAGACTCAAAGCTGATGGCTTCAGTTTGGGTAATGGGAGAGAGGTTGCTATCATCTTTTCACCTATGCAACTTGGCAAGAGACATTGTAAAAGTAGGCAGGAGAACAGCCTATGAACCTATCTGCTGCTAGTCATTACTTCTCAATAGCTAAGGATCAGCTGAAGAGTGGCTTAATCAAATTTCCCCATCAACACCCTGAATTCTCCAGGTGGCAATTTCAGCACTGGCACATGGAGGCTGTGAAATTTCAGGAGGCCTGAGGCAGCAAAAATCGTGTCCAGCCTCACAGACCGTTTTGGAGGAATCAATGGCTGTGTCAGGAGTAGCAGTTTTTTGAGAGATCAGGTAGCATAACTCCTAACTTGAGGTCAGGGAGCAACATGGGCCAGTGGCTGTGCCAGGGACTAGGAGCTGAGAGCAAAGGGCAATAGTACGGCCAGGAGGGCAGGGCAGGGGCCTTTCCCCTGTCTTCCCGTGAAGCCCCAGGTCGCAGGCAGAAGGGCAGAGGTGTGGATGCAGACTCCATGTGAGGCTCTTCAAGGCCTCAGACCCAAAGTGCCTTAGGGTCTGTCACCAGAGGAAAGTCAAAATCTCAGAAGTAATTGTGGGTAAAATAATAGTGAGGGAAAAATCCATAGTTTCCACTTTTCATCAGAAACACAGGGTGAACTTTTGCAATCTGCCATAGGAAAAAGGGTATTAATAGAAGCTGTTACTGAGGGCAAGCAAGTGAGCGGTGGTTGAGGTTTGGAGGCAATGCAGATCCATCACTGTTAGACTTACGAACATGCTGGAAGTACGTTCATGACTGGTTTTGTCAGGCAGCAGTACTTGTGGCAGTTCAGTTTCTGTGGAGCCAGGCACTCATCAACACTACAGGCAGGGGGACCTCACCAAAGTTCTCCCAGCTCCTGCTCATGCAGCTCTGCTCCCTGATCCCTAATCCAGGGCAGCACAGCTGCACCATGTCAGAGCTTGCGTAAGCACAGCCATGGAAACCTGAAGGAGAGACGGATGGGAGGAAAGAGTCTGGAGCACTGGAGGCCCTGGTTGACCTGATTAAGGAAGAATTGACATTATGAATATTTGTTCTAATTTTCTTGATCTATGTCACATCAAAGAGCACCAGCTGTGCATTTCTCCCATCTGTTATTTCTTTAATTACTACTGTGTGTTTTTCTTCTTTTGTTCCATGCCCTTGTTTAGATGGAAATGGCAGACAGCTGGGGACACACAAATTTTTAATTGTGTCAATATCCTATTATTTTACTTCCAACAAGAAGTTATTAGTAATCTTACTTGAACCTTAGATAGTCTTTTTCTTGTTCCAAGCATGCAGCTCACATCCATGAAGATGAAGAAGGCTTAAGTAGTTCTCAAAATTCATTCTGACCTTAGAAATTTTTCAGAGTACTAGCTTACAGGCAAGAAGAAACTGTAAAATTGATTCCACTTAGAATATATTCTCTTTGGAAGAATCCTAATAATCTAAGGAAAACTTTGAGAAGAAATTGAATGGATTGGAAAGCATTCTAAATAAAAGAAGACTGGCACGTAATCCAAGACATAGATGTTGCAATCCAGGTGGAAGGGAAAGAAAACTGAGCTTGTTAAAATATAACAGCTCAAAGTGTTTTCTAGAGACAAGAAATCAGGAATTTTCTAGCAAACTTTCTGCCATCTTAACTTCTTATTGCTAAGATTCCAGTTTTTATATTAGCTACTAAATGTTAGCTGTCAAAATTACAAGTTACGCTAACACATGCCCCAGCTGACATTTTAGGGCAAAATTACAAATATTGATTCTCCATTCAAGTATGCCAGAAGAAGCTATTCCACAGACTGTTTTAAAAGCCTGATGTAAAATAATCAGAATGAAAACCTGACACTGTCAAAGCTGAAGGCGTCCTGATATTTACATCATTGAGTAAGAATTTTTTCCTCCCCTTGGCTATAACCATTTCATACACTTTACCCATCCTAATAATAGCCCTGGCATCAATGGGACGCCTGTGTGAGTAGGAACACTACAATGTGTATTCACCATCAGGAATGTATGAACTCTCAATAACTGCAATATTCTTCCATAAACATAGATGAAACTGTTTAGGAAATATTTTTTTTAGAGGGTGTAAAGGGTCATTATCCACTGATACTGAAAAAAATACCCGTATGCTTCTAGTAGCAGATGATGTGAGTGAGGAACAAATTCTATAAGTGGAAACAGAAAAGTTCGTAATTTTCAGGATTTAAGTTTAAGTCAAGTAAAATACAATAAAATATAATATGAAAGTATGTAAGTATAAACTATGACAAAATATAAGGTAATATGTAGTTATTAAAATAAAATTATGTACCTTAGAATAGACTCCTGTTTGTATGGGATTAAACAAAAAATGGATTCTGGATGTTTTTTGAAACTTACTATGGCATTTATTTTTCAGGGGCAGCATTATAGTAAACTTTGTTACATGGGAAATATTTAAAAATTCAATTCATAAGTACAGTCTGCCCATTTTGTAAGTTGTGTGGCAATATGTAAATTGTAATCTTACACATTTAATTGTTCAAGCCATAATCTTTAAGCTAAATCTCCAACACTAAATCTGGCAATGCAGTGAATGTTTGAAACATTTGTGAGACAATATGAACTAAATAATTGGCAGTTGTGAAAAAAAAACTTCCACCCACTCAGTCACCGCACAGGTTTAATACTAACATCTAGTCTGAATAAAATTTGAAGGCAGTGATCACCCATGCATCATCCTTATGCCAAAATCATTCCTCAGAGACTTGGACTCTGTTTCAGAACCAAATTAAGCATTCCAGAATTCTGGTTTTAACCTTCAGAAATAAACTGAACGGTGAAATCTATAAAACACAGGCTCTCTTTCAGAACCAGATTAAGCATTCCAAAATTCTGGCCTTGGCCTTCAGAATTAATCTGATCTGTTGAGTCAGTGAGACACAGACTCTGCTGTAAATATGTGGAGATATTGAAGAAGCAGGCAGGAGGAAAAAAAAGCTATTTTAAAGGAAAAGATTATTCCTATCCTTGTCGTATATTTGTACTACTCTTGAATTTCTCAAACAGGGCCAGCCACCTTATCTGTTAAATACTTTAATATCTTAAAATATATGTTATTTACATAATTCACATAACATTTTCTTGTGTAATATTTCAAATTCTCTTTAATTCACTTTTAATTAATTTCTTAAATAAAAATTATAGAATTGGTTTTATTTCAAATCTACATATCTGTAAATTTGGACTCCATGTTGTAAATATTAACTTCAAATGTTGTAGCAATAAGCCTTTATCTTCAATTAATAAATACATCAATATAATTGTGATATCTATAAAACACTTTTAAGTGTGAGAAAGGAATCTGCTGTTTTTCCATAATCTCATTTTTTTCAAAAATAAAATTAAAATTAGATTCATATTAATATTTATAGAATATTAGTTTAAGAAATATTACTTAGTAGAATTTCTCAAGCTGCCAAAGTAATACAACTGTTGTGTGTCTGACTATTTGAGATAGAAGAGCTGATAAAAATAATGTGACTCACATCAAGTGAAAAAAACTAAAGAAACAGACTGATTCTCTGAGGTAGAAGTGGCTGTACAAGGTCTCAAATGTACAAAGTTAAATGAAATTTCACTTGGCCTTATACTTGGAAGTTCCCAGGAGAGGGCTCCAAATTGGACTGCTGAGAAAAACAAAACATTTTGGCAGGGTTCATTGTCATTTCCATATTCTGTGTGATAGGATAAGTTCCCATTTCAAAGTAACTTTTTGATCACAGTCCTATTTTGCTTAGCTTTGTTGTTTACAAACGTTGGTACACTCTGGAAATACCTAACTTGCTGCTGCTTTTATGGTCTTCATCTGCTTGCAAACTAGTACTTGATTAGCCAGTTTAAGTGGAGTTAGACATCAACATATTTCTTAACAATGTATTTAGGAAAACGCTTATTTATTTCATAGAACAAGTTCCTTAGAATCTGTGTTTCTCTTTTTCCAGTTTTGTTTATTTGGGAGTATTTGTTTTTAATAAAAAAATTGAAAGTGTGTGTTTGCCTTACAAAAGAAGGAAAGGAGTTCAGTGAATAAGATGCCTTTCAGTTATCTATTAGAATGTAATTTCTAGCTTTTAAAGGCCTAAGAACACCTAATCGCTAAAGGTGAATGGTGCATTCCATTATAGCAGTGGTTATTAGCCCATGATTTCATCATAAATTGAAAGCACAGGCATCAGGTGTAATCTGTGCTATGAGTCAGTAGGGCTTAGATCAATATCCATGTTTCAGCCAGCTGGAAGACAACTGCCCTGTTATACCTGCAGTGGTGTGTTAAGAACTTACCTGTGCCCCAGAAATCTGAGTGATATAATCAATAGGAGAAACTGGCTTTTTTAGTGCACGTCTCTAAAGACAATTTCACCACAGCTTCAAAAAATTTGCTACAGCAAGAAGAGATAGCAACCAAGGGTAGGTTGTCTTGTACATGCCAGTGACAGCAGTTTGGGAGGTTCTGTTCTAATGCACACACTGAGGAAAGGTTTGAGCATGTTGCTGTATCATGTCACTGTGGGAAGACAGAGTTCAGTTGTTTGCATATTAGTATAGGAATTATATGAAAAGTTGGTTAAAAAATTTCAAAATTGCTCTTTATGGTACTAGAACATACCTTTAGTCATAGATTTAAAAAAAAAAGGAATGTAGCAAACAATGGATGTGAGAAAATTTATGTATCTGTGGTCAAATAACTGAAGAGGGAACTAGATGTTGCATTCTCATGGAATCACAGAATCAAAGACTGGTTAGAAGTAGAAGGGACCTTAAAGATCATCTAGTTCCAACCCCCTTGCCGTGGGCAGGGACACGTTTCACTAGACCAGGCTGCTCAGAGCTCCATCCAATCTGGCCTTGAACACTTCCAGGGACTGGGCGTCCACAGCTTTTCTGGGCGACCTGTGCCAGGGCCTCACCACCCTCACAATAAAGAAATTTTTCCTAATATCTGATCTAAAATGATTCTGTTCTAAACTTACTTCAGTAAGCCATTCCCCCTTGTCCTATCACTACATGCTCCTGTAAAAAGTTCCTCTCCATCTTTCTTATGGGCTCCCTTCAGGTACTGAAAGCTGCAACTAGGTCACCCAGAAGCCTTCTCCAGAATGAACGATCCCTGTTCTCTCAGCCTTTCCCCAGAGGAGAGGTGCTCCCTCCCTCTGGTCACCCTGGTGTCCTTCATCTCTCCAACAGCTCCAACTTCCTCTACTGGGAGTCCAGAGCTGTTATGCAGCTCTGCAGGTTGGGTCTCACCAGAGCAGGGCGGAGGGGCAGAATCCCGTCCCTCCCCTGCTGCCCACGGGGCTTTGGATGCAGCCACATTTAAAAAAAATACTTTTATTAGGACATAAAGGAATGAATTTATTATTTCTCAGTTTTTAAAGCAATCTACACAGTGGCTAGAAGTTCCAATAATGTTCTGCTTCAGCAATCATTGCCCCTCATCTTTGGAACGTCAGGGTCTGCTAGACACAGTGATAATCTGTTTTATGGTTAATTCTTTTATAACTATGTTTCATAATTGGTGTCTACAGTGAAATCAGTCATATATTTTTGTGTCCTAATGGAATCTTACTTTAATGCTAAAAGTTCAGAATTATTTGTTGTTGATTTGGAGTTTGGATTTGGGGGTTTTTTTGTGAGAGATGTGAATTATATTTCAACTGGCTATAAGAATGCCGCTTTAAAAGTTATTATTTCTAGAATTTGAAATCAGTAGTATGACTGAAATCTCTTGCATAACAGAATACCTTCAAAATTCTTATATTAATCTTGTTCAAATGAAACTAGTAGGTCGTCATGCTCAGCTGCATATTGGGAGAGCACAGAGGAACTCTTTCTCAAGAAACACAAAGGAATTCCTTTGCAAGAAAGAATGTTTTTCTTTTAAACTATGTGTTTCTAGCATTATCTCTTTCTGGCAATGTTTCATTCATAGGGCTAACTGTGCCTCTGTGACAGGATTCATGCTGCAGAAAAAGCAGACATGCCCTGCCAGTGATACTTCTTGAAGTGGATGATCTGATTTGCTACTGCAAACACAAGAGAAGAAGCTGTTAGACTCTGAGTCACCTCTGCTGCAGTTGATTTTACAATTATTTGTATATATTAAACTAGCCCATTTGTTTGCCCGGGGTTGGGCCATCACCTAAATAAACTATTGCACTGTCTGTTTGGGCACTTGCATGAATGTTTCAAAAGCTGTGTTTGTGCTTGTTAACCGATATGGAAAAGCAGAGACTGGTTGTTAAGCTGTCATTGCACAGTGCTCTGAGAGCTTAAACCAGTGATATATCAGCCAGGGACTCATTGGGCAAGTCCATAACACCTCTTTTCCTTCTAGCCTCTCCTACCTTTCATTTCTTCTTCCAGAGCTTGGCAGAATCTTTATCTCTGAAAGTGCAATGAACCAACTTTTCTTTAATAGCTGATAAAAGGGTAAATGCAGGAAAAGAAGAGTTAACCAGCACACTGTCCATGACTACTCTATCAAAGCAAAGTCCTCAAAGGGCAGGCTGGCCGCAGTTTTTGCTGCCAAGAAGGAAGTTAAGATGTCAAGCATGGCAACTATTTAATGAGCACCAACTCCTCCCATGAGCAGCAGACATGGCATCATGACCCATACCTGTCTGCTGGGCTCACTCTTCAAGGCTTTTCATCTCTGCTCTGCCAGTTCCCTGGCTCTGCACTCTTCTAATTTTTGCATCAGAAAAATTTTGAGCTCGATCTTGTTAACGCTTGCTAACATTTACAGAAATATTGATCTTATTCCTTCTGTTGGATTCTTTTTTTAAGTGTGTACAAGGAATAATGACAGTAAAATATTGTAGAAAACATACATTATGTTTTTACTTGAATAAAAACTACTCATTTCCACCAATAATAAAAAACAATCATTACACATTTCTACAAAGTCTTCAACAATGTTTTTTAAATGCTATTCTTGCCTCTGTCTTTGGATTTCCCAAATTATGAATAGTGCTGCATTTAGCTTAATTTCTTCCTTTACACCAGTATTGGGTCGGCTAAATATTTTAGCCACAAGGAAGTAATTTTCTCCTATTTCAACATTACATGTCTGCTGTCAGAAATCTCTTCAGGTTTCACTTGGCTTGAAACTGGAGGTGCGACTGAGTAGTTTTGTTCCAAATTAGTCAGTGCAATTTCACAAGAGTTCCTTGGGCAACCGCCAGAAGTGGAGAATGTAAATATGGAAAGACCAATGCCACTGCTTGAAACATTTTTCTAGAACTGAGTTATTATGTTTGTGACTAGTTAAAAAAATCCTGAAGATGTAAAGGCAGTAAACCACGGTAAAGCTAGAGTAAATCAATGGAGTATGTCAATGTCACTGTCTTAATTTCTATCACTTGACTCTCTGGCCAATGGCATCTTCAAGACAGATAATAAGCTGACTCAAATTCAAAATAGGAGAAACTTAGTGTAGGTGTATAATTTACATATTTAATGTATTCTTTTAGAATGGATTGGGGCTGCTGGACTGTTGCTACATCATTTATTAGTGGGTTTAAGTTACTTATACTCTGAGTTCAAAAAACGCAGCAACACTTTGTATTTCCAAGAATTCATCTTTAGCAAAGAGAAGGATCTAAACAAACACACATAGAAGTCTGAGTTTGGCTAAGTTTCTGAAATAATTTCTCCTTTGGATCCTAAAGCAGATCAGTTAGAGCTCATGTTCAGGTCCAGTGTGCTTTAAGCATTATGTTTGCTTAACAGAATTGAAAGATCACCTATAGAAATACTGTCTTTGGGGAAGATTCCTGTTCAGTTTGCAAGTTCCTAGGATGAGCATTAAAGTGAGACCAGCAATAGTTTTCTCCTCAGTACCCAGGCAATGTATTTATTAAAACACTTTTCTGCTACTCCATGGCAAATTAAACTCGTAGAAACTTTTGTTCAAATGTTTGATATAAACTGTTCAGCAAAACAAATATTTTACATTTATTATTGACTATTATTTGATATTTTGCATCCATTATTGTAATTGTTTCAATTTACAGGCGTTACTTTGCTACTAACATGCAAACATATAAACATCTGATATCAGGTGCCCTGGTGGCAAGGGAAACCTTACTTTTTTATGCTGGCATTTGCATCGATGGAAATTAATTTTGTGAGTGTAATAGTGTCCATTCACAAACTGAATTTCTCCACTCAATCATTTCAGTAGCAAATGAGGAAAAGTATGAAAATGGAAAACATAAATACTAGATGTTACGAAACTTTCCCAAATTTCACAATCTGGAGTCTTCCACCCAGCTGTTATTTTTCTTACCAATCCTTTAGCAAAATAAGATATTAATGTTCTGTTAAGCAATAATTCATTGAGAAGCCTTTATTGCCATTATAAATTGTTTCTTGTTACTGGCAGGATTAGAAGAGAAGCCATTTAGTTCACTGGAAGACAAGTTACTTTTTGGATAAAAGGAAACTGTAAATTATGTATTGCTAAATTGCTTGCACTTTAAACAGTATTTCAGTCCAGAACTAGGCAACTATATTCTTGCACTTCATTTTGTTTCTCCAACACCATCCTCCTGTATGTCTGCATTGCATGGTCTAAAGCAAATTCCCTATCTTTTCTATAAAATCCTCTCTGTTCCCATTCCAAGTTATGCTGTCATTCTCCCTTTCATCCAAGACCGCAAGGAAAAGGTCATTTATTCATCTTCTATCCTTATGTTCATGTGTCTATTGACTCTGGTCAAAAGGAACTGTTGTTAACAAGGTTTTTTTGTGGCCTGTCAGATTGTCATCTTTATTTGAACAGCTACACTTGATTCTTCTTCTCTTCACGACCAAATGGAAAAAATATTCCTTTTTAAAATAACTAATATTTTTAAAATAGGTAAACGGTGTATATTCCTTCTATCTTAACAAAAGTAGGGCATTAGTAAATTTTGTAAGCAGTATGTGAAGTTTCTAAAACAATGCCTATGCATTTTTCTCAGTTCTCCCATAACTAAGTGGTAGAATTCGGTAACAGAGTAAAAAAAGAGGCTAGAATAGTCTGCTGAAAGAGATACAGAGAATTCTGCTTGCATTCCATATGTCTAGATTTGAGATCTCAGAAGATTTCGAATATCATACTTTGAATATTGGTGAACTAATAAAAAAATGTACCAAGTAAAACACACTGTAAGTACTAGGTTTATACTTACAATATTCTTTCTTGGAAAACAACAAGAATTGAATTGCGAAGAATACTAATTGTTGAATTCTACTAATTCATGTTGTTAACATGAATTCCATTTTAGAGCTGAAGTGTGAAATACAGGATCTCATATATTTACATATAGATTCATGTTAATTTTGTTCTTCCTTTTATGTGAATGAATTCCAGCAAATAGAAGCAGAAGAAGAGGTCCCATAGATACCAGTCAAATGTAACAAAACCAGGGTCATTTTTAAAAGAATACTAAGGTGAATATTTCAGAATATACACCTTGCAGTATTGTAACAGAAGCTAAATTAATATTTATGACTCCCAAAGAAATAAATGTTTTAATTTTTAGAGTTAAATAACTCTAGAGTTTTTCAAGACTTAAGACAAAATTGGAGCAGTGAATCATCAAGTACAAGATGATGGGTATGTTGCTGAAGAAGCTGCAGCTACGACGATCTGCTGTAGGAATCCAGTTCTAAGAGGGAGTAATTCAGTAACTGAAATACTAAGAATCACTCCTTCCTTCAGAATATGACTGCATTATAAAGAGACAGACATTAATTCTGGGAATAAATTCTAAGTGATACATTTAGACAATGCAAATATAATATTGGAAAGGTCTGTGTACATCGCAGTTTGACCTTCTGCAGAGTTCAGGAACTGATTGTCTGCCTTGTAAACATCAGCATATGGAGGGTGGTATAACAAGCAGAAAAACTACCTCTTTTTTCTCTAGGCATCTTTCCCACTTGCCTATCTACTTGAAATCTTCCACTTTATGCATTTGATTGCAATGTGGTGAAGTCAGGCTAGGGATCTCTAGCCGCACATTTACTCTAGTTTCCTGCCTGGGCGCCTTGATCTGTGTAAGGAGGTAAAGTCTCATATCAGAGTCATTTACATCTATCTGTTGGCTATTCAGTGGTCATCATGAGATTTTAGTGTCCTAGCTAATCCTGGGAGAATATGCTCCTTTTCCAAGAGCACTGACGAAGAATATTAGTAGGCAGTTACACCTTCAGTATTCCACAAGGCTCCATCTTGTCATTCTATAGACACATTAATTTGTTAAAGGCCATTTGGACAGACATTTTGATACTCTTGGGTGATAATGTTCAGCTCTACATCATTATGTGTCAGCTCTTTCCCCTCAGCATTGCCTAGCAAAGACTAGTGGTTGGAGACCTCAATCCAGACAGGTAGTGAGTAAGCAAGCTGAAACACAGCAGAAGCAGCACCCTCGTACTGAGGAAGAATACACACAAGTTGTTCTTCATGTTTGTATATGGTTCTTGTTGCATAGAAAAATTATTTGCAGGTAGCCATCACAGACAGGAATATATGGTGAAAAAAGATGCTTTTAGCCTTACTTTAGGAAAAAAAAAATTGCTGAAGTTGTCAATGTCATCATTATCTAAGGTAAAAATCAAAGACCCAGATGACACATGCAACATTCTCGAATATGTTATTAAGAACAATTATCTTCTTTTATCATATGATTGTTCACATTGCTTTTTCTGGATTTGTCATTAAAACAGAAGTAGTAAGAACCAGTGCTTTGGCCATTTTTGAACAGTGAAGAGTGACAAGGATTTCTCTTTTTTCCACTCTGCCCTCCCCTCACTCAGTGAGCAGGCTGGGAATGGGCAAGAGACTGGGAGGGGACACAGCCACAATAGCTGATGCCAGCTGGCCAAAAGGATATTTAATGCCCCATTAATGTCAGGCTCAGCAATGAACACTGGAGGTAGATGAAGGAAGGGGATGGTTTTGGCTTCCAGCATGTCCATCACTCAAAGACTGGCAATGAGCATCAGTCTGCTTGTGGGAGGTGGTGAGGGATTGCCATTCTGTCACACATTTTTTATCTTTCTCTTCCCTTCACCTGTCAAATAATTTTTATCTTGATCCATCAAGTTTTCTTGCTTTTGTTCTTCCTATTCCCTCACCTGTCTCACTAGGCAAGGGAAGGAATGAAGGAATAGCTGTGTGGGTGCCTGTCTTCTGGCTGAGGTTAAACCACCACATCAAGAAAAAATTTGGGAGTTTTTTGTGAAGTAAAAAGAGCAGGTCACATTACATTTCTGGAACTGCTTTTAGCAGTTAGTTTTTCTTCTTTGCTTTAGTTTCAATCCAGATTTCTTTCAGATTCTAGGGAAGAAAAAAAGAAAAATCCCTAATAGAAATTTGCTTTTTAGGACAAAACTTTTTTAAAGGTATCTTAGCAAAAATGAGTGTTTGTTATAACAACAAAAAAATTTAATCACAGTTTCATATTTCCATTAGAAGAGTTTTGGTAGAAAAACTTAGCTAGTTGTCATTTCACTACTGATTTTAATGGGGATTTTTTTTTTACTTCGTAACTGCTTTTCATTAGAATAATTTTTCCTTTTCACACTATTAAGGTGGAGTCTATCGGTATGCATATGCTTTAAAGTAGAAAACGAAAAGATGACTTAAAATGATAGCATAAATAGGAAAAGTTTTATTAAATTGAATGTTTGTATTTTGTACTGAGATGATCAATTATAGTGCATAATCCATGCCAATTTAATTCATCTTATTGCTTATTTTATGCTATAGGCTATATTATACAAGATTTCATAATACTCACAAAACACTATCTTAGCATTTGATAATAATCACATTCTGCATAGTCTACCAAGAACATTTGTGTCAGCCATCATTTGGCCTTCTAATTGTGTGGTTTTTTCCCACTGTGTGGTACTGTGTGGACCAGGACATGAAGGGGATCAGTAATGAACATTATTTACTGTCTTTATTGAGTATAGACTGTTTGCAAAGTTAGAATGACAAAAAGAACATGGTTTTAAAATGGGATGGAATGATCTTTTCCTATTGAATA
This sequence comes from Edolisoma coerulescens, assembly GCA_013397115.1. Classification (NCBI taxonomy): domain Eukaryota; kingdom Metazoa; phylum Chordata; class Aves; order Passeriformes; family Campephagidae; genus Edolisoma; species Edolisoma coerulescens. The sequence goes on along the minus strand of VWZW01003077.1, from coordinate 417,661 downwards.
CTAATAGATTATCACTTCCAGAAGATTGAAGCGACTTACTCTTCCATATAACATCTCATTGTCTGCAGATGCAGAGCAAATGTGATCCACTCTTCTGCTGAGGGAGATCTTCTGTCTTACAGGAAACAATACCACTGTTCTGGCATCATCCAAAATTCATTGTTTCCTGACTTACTGTCAGCAAGCTACTGCATTATTCCAGAATTTTTATTTTGTTTTGGGTTTTGTTTAATACAATACCTTTAGATGTATGTTACCTAATGCTTAATTTATAAATACATCAGACTTAATATATTTCTGCTATTACCTAAAAACCTCTAAGAAGTTTTCAGGGTGTCTGCAGATTGTTTTTGTACACAGAGAACATTTGCTATTTTAAATCTAATTTTTCCTCTATGCAACCTTCTCTAAATACGAATGTCACTAAAAGAAGCCTGACACATTGGTCTTGACACATCAGTCTTCTTTCGTAAAGTTTAAAGGTGTACCCTACACTTAAATTTTTCAGAGGTTGTCCAGTTTTGTAACACTGAACTCTGACATAGCAAACACAAGGAAATAATGAAACTGGTGTCTTGCGAACATCCTTGTAGCACACCGCAAACTTCCTGCACCCTCTACCCCATTAACAGTACAGTATCCCATTTTCAATTCATAGGGAGCAAAGGCAGGGATTCTCAGCATCATTAGAGTGAAACCTGGAAGTGCAAAGAATACTCCATTTGTGGGAGCCAAAGAGAGCTTAGAGAGTCTCTGCTTGCTCCTGGTAACAAGCAGGTTTAGTCATGAGTAGGAAAGGAAGAAAGCTTTGTAAATTTGTATATGGAGACTCCTCTAAATTGAGGGTTCCTTTTTCAGCACCAAAAATACTGGGAAAAAATTGGTCATTCTCAAATACAATGTAATTCAGATTTCTCCTAACCTTCTGAAAATACTTTGTGCTCTTTTTGGTTTTAATTACATGTAACAGAGCTGGAATCTAGACTTTCTAGTACACAGGATAACTGTGTGAGAATGTGAGAATCTTACATATTGGAAGAAATTTGGACAAAAAAAAGGGATGACACTTCAAAACAGCTACAAATCCTGTAGTGCCAAATTTACTAGCCTGTGTGTAGGCTGAAATTGGCAGCTGCACAAATGCAGAATGTGAGCCAATCATGTGGGTAAGAGTTTCGTAGAACACCATGTGAGTTCATAGTGGTTTGCAAAGCTGACCATGTGAGTCATGCAATATAATTAAAGAAAAAAAAAGAATTCAGGTTCAACAGAAAGAAACAGAAGACTTGAAGTGTTTTCCTTCTGTACTGCAGTAGCGAGGTATTTGGGCATTCACAGAGTATTTTTGCACCATGCTTCAGGGTACATATGGATCAATAAGGATGAGAGATACAGAGATGTTAAAAGACCAAGACAGTGTGATCTACAGGGGAAGCTTGAGCAGCTGCAGGAAAAGAAAAATGAAGTGGGATAAAATTTGTAAAGGCTTTTCTTAAAAGGAAATGGAAAAACTGTTCTACCTGTCTGAGCTGAATAGCACATATGCTGCAGGGAAGATTTGGGTTAAACAGTGGGATAAATGGGTCAACAATGATGATTATAAGGAACCAGAACAGATTTGCTGGTACTGTTATAGTATTTCCATCACTGGAGGTCCTTACGACTAAGTTAAACAAACCTTAGTTGGACGTTTTGAAGGTATAATTAACATGACTTTGAGCACAGAGATAGATCAGGTGACATGCTACTCAAGGTGAGTACAAGGCTTTATGGTTCTGTGAAAGGATGACTAATTTGTAATGAAAAATATTGCTTGGAATTAAAAATTGGAGGGTTTTACAATGAAACTTTCAGAACAAATAATCCTCACATCTTCATAATTATCCCTATTTTTTCCTTCAACCACTTGATATGATACACTGGTTATCATTTCATGACTATTTTCAACCATTTTAGGCATGGGATTTTTCTTTTCAGCACAGACAAAGGAAGGCAAAACTATTCAGTATAGCTGCGTATTTGATCCTGAATTTGAAAAACCACTGACAAATATATTCTTTCCTTTCCCATAACTGTAGTACCACAAGGCAGATACTCCAGGTATTAAGTTTTCATTATTCAGTTTCCATTTGCACATTTTAGATATTGAGACCAACACGTAAATTTAGAGTAGAATATCCTTATTCTAGGAACGAAAGGAGCACTGGGTGTTCAGACCCATTTCAGCAGTCTAATGGTCTATCAGAATCTGCTTTAAAATTCCTAGAAGTAAGATGGGATAATACAGTATTTTTTGAAGTATAGGGACCTGATTAGAAAATTGCCTATTGACATTCTCCGTATTATAATGACATATAACTATCTATGTAGGAAGCATTAACACAGTTCAGTGAAAACAAAGATCTGAAATAGTCTTCAAATTAGCTGTTGTGTGTTTCACGGAATTTCAGGTCATATATTCACACTGTGGTGCTGGTTTTTGCAGAGAAGTAAAACCAAGAAGAGCAGTGATTTTCACAAAGATGGAGTGGTCCATCAAATTACAGAAAGGAGAGACCTTGTGCCTTATGGAGCCTTGTGAAAGAAACATAAAGTGTGCTGATCTTCGCAGGGAAGTATGATCTGAACAGAGGAAATATGAAAATGTCGTTCCCCCCTTGCCCCCGCCATGTACCCTTGGCTGAATGAATGATTTTACTGATTTTCTTTGGAAAGTTGCTGGTATTAGCAAAGTGTTGATAGGGCTCAGAGGGACTATATATAACCCCCATCTCACAACATTCCCTCAAGATTTTTTAAAAGAATGAACATAACACAGAGTTTGTCTGTTCTACTACTGCTCTGGAATAGCAGGGCACCTTTTTAAAGGGATTTCCTGGAAACAGCTAGGGGATGATATGATATTGCAACTGGATTAAAGAAGGACAGACAAGATTAAAAAGATGGAAATGCATAGACAAAGAGTGTCACAAATCTGCCCCCAGAAGGGCCAGGCTTTCTGTGCTCCTCTTGGAACTATTCTATAGGTAATCCTCCATATGATACTCTTCCACGGATTTAGTATTGAAAAAAATACCCTAGTCTAGGATAAGGTATCTCTGAGTCTCACAGGCTCCCAGACACTCCGTAAAGGAAATATACATTATTTGACTACCTACTCTTTTGCTAGATACTGTATTATTGCAGGAATATGTCTAAAATCATAGACAATAAAAGCATCAGGGAGGAATTTTGACAATGTGATGACACAGTGGGACATACATTTTATTTTGGGATGACTGTGAATCACAGATGGAAGGTAAATTTCTTTACATAATAGAAATGTTTTGAATAATTTCATGGTGGCAATTAGGTAGCACTGCAAATTGCAGTGGTCAAGCCGTGCTGTAGATGAGATGGCCAATCTGACATGAAACTTTGTCAGGAAAAAAATTATCGAATTAATTCTGATATGAAATTGGAAGTCAAAGAGCACTAGAAATTCCAGTTGATAGCAAAGACAAGTAGTTCCACTGAATATCAAATCTATGTCTCTGTAAGCTTTGTGTTATCACAGTGATGCCAACACAAAACAGAGCCTTTCCATAATTTTTTTTTAACTTAAAATTGTTGAAGACTAAACTTAGTTTCATAAGATTAACTGTTTTCTTTGTATTTCCAGGTTTAATTTGATCATAATATGTATTACAGACTGGTTTTTTCAGAACATTTCTTAAATTAGGGTTTTAAAGTAACATTTTTCAACTGTAGAACTGAGTTAGACTTTGAGCTGTAACAAAATGGCATGCATATACTGGTAGACAAAAGGCAAGAAAAGAAGGTACCCCCCAAAAAAATTGGTGCAAAATTATACAAGATGTGACAATGAATGTGGGTTGATTGTTTTTGCATTTTCTTTACGTGCCACAAGATGGCATCAATTAGTTTTTAATGGACAGAGATTCAGCTAAAGAATTATTTTTGTAGCCCATAGGTTTGGGGAAAGCATTAAAAGGGGGAAGTTGTATTTTTTTTCAAATAAAATGCAAAAGCTTTCAAAATATATTCTATATTTAACAATATAATAGGAAGAAAATTATAGCTAAACAAAATATTTGGAGAGCTCTGTATGTAAACTGGTTCTAAAAATGTGAGCAAAGAAACCTGATGTTGGAACTTATCAGCCTTCAATCATATGTACTGCCCTAACAGATAAGTTACTGGATATGGCTAAACATTCAAAGGAAACTGTGGAGCGGAAGGTGTTGTCATAACATACCATCCCGCTCCACAGAAAGTTCATCACAATTTTCAAAAAAGTGTCTTCAACTACGGAGTTTGAATTTGGTTTCAAGTTTTCTAAAGCTGTGTATTTGGACTCTGAATTTTATATTAAAAAAAAAGTTTATCTGGTTTAATTTCACTGTGTTTTTCCTTCACAATTTCTTTAAATAGGTCTTTCTTAGTGTAGCGGTTTTGTTTGCTTTCTTTACTTTCTGTGAGATAAAAGATTAGGAGTGGGCAAAAAGCAGGCTCAACACTTTAAAGAATATAAAGAAGTTTATTACAGACAGAATTAAAGGTAAAAGAAGATAATATGAACTTAAAACAAACCCCCCTTTCTCTCTCAAACACTCTCCTCTTCTTCCAAACTGCACAAAAAGATAACAAACATGTGATTCAGGTCAGTATTGCAGTCCTTAAAAGTCTCTTCCATATGTGAGAGGAAAAGAGGTTTCTTCTGCTTAGCGTGGTTTCCAAACTGTTAGAAGTAAAACGAGATTCTGCCCAGAGAAAATCTGCTGCCATGAAAAAAACATCTCTCTCATGAATTTTGCAGTCTTTTTACACTACTACCATGGGTATCTCTTTTAAGGATAAGTGAATTCCAGCCTGAAAGCAACAACTCTCTCTTTCTTAACAAAGTCTCCAAAAAACTTCTGGCAGGACCACTTCTCTTTTTCCGCAGGCTGCACACAGAATTCTCTTCTCCCCCATGTCTTTCACAGAGAAATGAAACAGTTTGTGACATTACAGTCTCACACCACCGCATGCAAAAGGCGTTTTTAAGCTACGCGCGCGGAACACGCTGTCGCTCTACTCCAGTCGCCATCTTTGCTTCGTCTCATGTGACCCACACTCACCCCGTCTCTCTCTGACCTCGAAATTCCATGATGGAGAGCAGAAGCGTTCAGGCTGTAGGGTGGAGAAAAGCCTCGCTCTCTTTGTGCTGCTGGCTGCATGGTGTCTTCTTCTTCGGGGCAAATTGTGCTGGCTTCAGAAAACAGAAAGCTCCACCGATCTGCGTGGAGCCATGTTGGGGTGGGGGGGGGGGAACTCGCCAGTCCCCCAGAGCCGCTTCAAGTAAGTTCAGTTGTGCAGCAAATTATAGTTGTTTTCAGCTGCCCACGGCTCTTTCCTGCAGCAACCCGGGGTCTGTGCCGCTGCGCTGGAGGGGGAGAGTGGAGGGCGCAGGGGGCCCCGGCCTGGCCCAGCCCGGCCACCCCTCCGGGCAGAGGCTGGAAACCAAAAGCCCTCTTTCCTGGGGCCGTGCTGACTTTGATATGCGAAATCGTGAGAAGCGATTGGCCTACAACTCTGTCTAGCAACTCAGGTTTTTCAACCCACTACACTTAGGCTCTCAAAGACCAGGAGCAATAGATATAAAGGAAAGTCTTTGAGAGTAACATCTGTCACAAAGGTAATTTCTCTGAAGGGTATATTAGGAAAGCAGGAATCTTGCTGTAAGCATGTAAGTAAGAAATAGCAAGAAAACAGTTGAGGAAGAAGGAGTAAATGCAAATGAAGACAGGAGAAGTGAAAGGAGTCTTGGAGTAACAGAAACTATTTCAGTTCATTTAAATAATTGTATGGATATTTCAGAGTTTATCCAAACCTTGGGATTTGGGATTTCCCCCTCATAACCCCCAAACTGTACTTTCCAAACTGTTGCAAAATGTTTCCAGGAACTGACCATCCATGGCAGGCCTTTACTCAGCCTACAAAGATGTAACAGAGATGGAGAAACTGTAATCTGTAACTGAAAAGTAAGATGCAGAATCATTACTCCCATTGTAAAAGGGAAACCCTCTAGAAATATATTTATAAACTTTAAGGAGCATATTTTTGGTGGATGGGAAGGATTGTTATTGTTAATAAATCAGGTACATGAAAGTAGACATCTGATGCCTGTTTTCAGAACAGTCTATGCCATCTCATTATTATCCTTTACAGTTGCTAGGGCTTTTACAATGACAGAATATCAGGACGCTCTGCTTCTCTTCTCCTTATCCGTGTGGGACAGTGACTCTGGCCTTTTGCATTAATTAAACTGAGCATATCTCATATGATAGTCAGTATTCCTTTGGTGGTAGAGAAGTGAAAGGAGTTCTTGGACTGTTACCAAGTAGCTGAGAGCTCTTAATTGTCTTACATCTTAGACAAAACGAGGAATTACCAAGAATTGCACCATGCTTCTTTTAGGTGTTTTTATTGTTTACAGGTATAATTTTTTATCATTATTATCATCATAATTGTTGTTGTAGTTGTTGTGGTTATTGTTGTTGTTATTGCTAAAATTATTCTATATCCTTGCTTAATCTCAGGTTAAGCCTCAGACAGCATTAACGACTGCAAGCTGGCTCCAGTTTGAGAAGCCGGTAATTCTGAAAGCCAGCACCACCCCTTGCATTGGATATTACAGATTAAACATAGGAGAGACGTCAAATAACAGATCTATCTGCTGCACAGTATCTCAGTAGAAGCCCTCAAAATCAGTATCCTAGATAAGAGGATAAAATAGCACACGCTGCAAAAAGGGAGTATTTGTGGCTATCTACTGCGGAAAAAAGGCTCAGCGTGAGAAGCAGGAGAAAAGAATAAAACTCAGGAGATTGACAGAAGATTCAGAAGGCTTTTGATGCCAGTGACTAATATAACTGTCATTTTCAGTTGGACTAATGGACATACCTTCTATATTTAGACAAACTTATATACTAAATGACAACACAGAATTACGTTTATTTACTGAGTATTCAGGCATGAGTATCTCTGCATGAGTAAGCAAATGTATCTCTTAGAATTGTTTATATCTTTGCAAACATATAACTACAGCATTTCACCACTAGAATTTATGTTTCTTTCAGCAAGTAACAAGGGATTCTAAGTGAGATACAGAGACAGAACAAGAGATGGAAATCGATGGCTGATGATGTCCTGGATTCATCTGGGAGAGAGTTAATTTCTTCTTAGTAGCTGGTTGAGTGCTGTGTTTTGGATTCAGTATGAGAATAATGTTAATTACACACTGATGTTTTGGCTGTTGCTAAGTAGTGCTGAGGACTTGTCAGTGTCTCATTCTCTGCCAGTGAGGAGCTGCACATGAAGCCAGCAGGGAGGATAGCCAGGACAGGTGACCTGAACTGGCCAAAAGGATATTCCAATCATAGAATGTCATGCCCAGTATACAAAATGGGGGAGTTACCCAGAAGGGAGGGTCGTGTAAGGACTTAAAGAGCACAGTTCCCTGTCTGAAAAGGCCACAGAAGACACTTTCTGTAAGATAAGCCACCACAGCAGGAACTTGAGATAAGGAATTTGCAAGAGGAAGGCGCTAATTCCAGGCCTGGCAGAGGTGAGATCTGGTTAGCACATCCTGGTTACTGCATGCAGACAAAAATTCCCACTATGGCAAGCTGTGGGAAAGGAAGCATCTGCTCATATATATATCACCCCAAGTTATGGCAACAGCATGTACCACTACCCCCTAGATAACCAGAACATGCACTGTACAAGGTGGTACCCACAGAAGAACAGCACTGGGACCCCCAATACCAAGAAGCTTCAGGTGAAGAGAGACCAACAGGACACAGCTGGATCCACAGGTGGTGATTATCTTTTGCTGATCTCTCTCTCTCTTCCCTGCACTGGTCTTTTCTATTTTTTCTATCTCTCTACCTCAAATTTACTGTTAATTAAGTCTGTATTATTGACTTCGGCACATGGTCTCATTTGCCCCTTAATTCAGGTAGAGGGGTCTTTCACTAATCCATTCATAACACACTGATGGAGATTCAGAGGTGGGATGGACATCAGTCAGTGGGTGATGTGCAACTGTATTGTGCATTGCTTGGGTTTTGGGGTTTTTTTTTTTATTATCATTACTATTATATTTTACTTGGTTTCAATTTTTAAACTGTTCTTATCTCAACCTACATGTTTTCTTTTGATTTTCCTCCCCATTCCACTGTGTGCTGCTAAGCTGCCAGCTGGGCTTAAACCACAACAGACATTTATACCTAATTTTTGATTGGAAAACATCTCCTTCAGCACTGCAACTATTCTGAAATAAATCAGTGTTAAAGATTGTGTAAACGATATTTCTGTTTGGAAATATTTTTCCTTGATCTTGACTGGTAACACATTTTATAACTAGCATTAGATGTAGAACAAGTAGGATCATTTATATCACAAATAAAGACTATTTTTGACTAGTGGGCCAGAGCAAATGATGTAGTTACTTAGATCATGTAATCTCCCATACCACCAAATCTGCAATAAATGTTGTGTTAGCTGGTTTGTTTAACATGACAAGGACATGACTATCAGTTTCAGTCTCAGTGGAAACAGAAAAGCTAATTGTATGTCTTTTAATTAGATACTTGGCAGAATGCAATGCTCTTGTTCTGTATAGGTGAGTGAGATTAAAAGATTGCTATTCTGGCAAAATATGCTGTACTATCTAACGTAATATGAAAATGAAAAACAAGTACAAAATATAGTCACTCTATATGGACAACAAATTCAGTTCCTCTCAGCTGGATTTTGTTCTTGTCCTTGTGAAGTTGGCAAAAATATTTCCAGTGCATTGGGTAAAACAAGGATTGGATCCACCATGGTAGTGAAGTGCGACACAGATAGTGGTTTTGATGTACAGAGGCTGCTGCTTTGAATTACAGGGTCACTCATGCAGTTCAGCTTGAAAACAGGAAAGACACAACAGTTACCTTCGGAGTCCATGCAATATTTTAATTAAGGGATAATGTAATTATCATACATTTCTGTCCCAGGATAATAGTCTCCTGCTGCTGGATGAAAGCCAAGAAAGCCAGACAGTTAATGAACATAAACACTGAGATGCAAATGTTTCCAAAGAGTGGACATTTGTCCTTGGGATATAATTTCATTTCAACTGTTTCTTTTGGAGAAGGTGGTTAAAAACTGAAATAAATCATTGAACATGGATACATCACAGTGACAATTTTTTACTGCTAACCAGACTATGCCTAGAGGAAGGAAACTCCTCCTTATACTATTTATTGCAAAGAGAGGCTTCTCTACTTAAAATAGAAGTAAAAGCTTCAGACACTTGACCTGACGATGTCCTGAATGCTGCCTTTCCTTGCCAAAGATTTTGTCATTTTCCTAGTGTTATCAGGTCTGATCTTCAGCTTTGCAGCTCCTCCCCATCTGCTTTAACTACTTCAAATTATTCACATGGATCTGCTATATTATTTATGGAGGTCTAATGCTTAAGAGGCTTCAACGTAAATATGCACCCAATCATGTTACAGATACATTCTAGTAAGATTCCAGAGTCTGTTCTCTAAGGAATTTAACAGTTTGCTAAATATTTGTGTGTTTCCATATGATTTACAGCTGTTTGTATTGCAATGTCTCTACTGAAACAAATATCTTCATTTTATTCACAGATAAGCCCGGTGTTCAAGAATCTGGGTGTTAGTTGTAGATAATATTACTAAATCATCTTGTCTGAATAATATAGTTTTGCAAATGCCATAAAAGAAAACAATAGAGAAGACAACAAACAGCTCTTCATAGGCATACAAAGAACTGGGACAAAGAAGCCAGAAATAGATTGGTCTGCTGATCTGTTCCTACCAATCAATTTTTTCTCCTAAAGCATACAAATAAAAAATGGTTATCTACCTCTCTTAGGTTCACTACAAAAATAACTGAGTCTTCATATTTTCTGTAAATGTCAGTGAAAATATCCTGGCATTAAGCAATCCTTTAAAAGGACTGAAACAGAAAGACTTTAACAATTGCTGTAAGGGAAACACACGCTGTCTTGCTGAGAAAAATTTCCTGACCAGGGGGTTTGTAAGACTGTGGAACAATTTCCCTATGGAAATGATGTTGCATTTTTTACCTTAGATGCTGTCAATTAAACTGAACAGATCTCTGATAAAAATAGCTACGTGAAGCTAGCTTTTTGGAAAAAATGCTTGTCATTTGGTTATGAATTCTGTGTGAGTTCTACAGTCTGTGGTGGGCCCAGGTTCACATCTGTAGTATGTAAGACTTATCAATCATGATTGTAAGGGTAAAAAGTAGATCTTATAAACTGAAAATGAGACTTACCCATTTGCATTGTATTAACTATTCCTACTGCCATAAATCCATGTGTAACATGAGTAAAGCTTCATTTTGAAATTTTTACTTCGAATAAAGTGATGCTTATTAATGCATGTCATTCAATTTGAAAGTACTGAAACTGTTTCTAATAGCTTTCAAAATAATTTTGCAGCCTTCTTCCAGAAGTCTTATAAATTAAGAAAATTTCAGTATTTGGAAGGAAAAAACAAATAAGTGGAGGCAATATTTTTCCCTTCTTACAGATGATCACTTTAAAAGACACAAAGAAGATTTCCAGAAACCTCACTAGCCTTGATTTTTCACTTGTACTGACCTTCTCCATCATACTGACAGCACAAAAGTCCTTTTAAGTGGAAATAACCCAGTGGCTCAAGAGGTTCTTGATGTAAATGAAAATCAGGTTCACTGAGTACAAAGAAAGCTGAGGAAAATTAACCCTGTAGTTAAACACATTCTCCTGAAATTAATGCTAATTACATAGGGGAGAGAAAGTTCAAACGAGACCCTGAATCTCAATGCCCAGGAAGTCAAACATGAACACAGAAAAGATATTGCTGCAACACACACGTTACTCTAAAACAGACAAGGAGTCCCCCACCTCTTGGCCATTTCTGTTGATTTTACAGTTGCAGACTTTTTTTTCTTTTTGTTCCATACTTTTATATGGTGATTTTTTCATTTCAGAGAAGATCAAAATCTTGTTCTGAATCACGTCTGAAAGAGCTTGGACTACCATCCTAAGAGTATTCGACTTATTGAGGCATTAAATGCATTTCTGACTGCACTGCTCACAAAATTGTAGCCATACCAGACAAACTAACCAAGGAAACTCAAAGTAAATTCAAGATGACCCTTCTTTTTTCTTTCCAGTCAGAAAAAGTCAGACCATAAAGCAAGCAGCAAGTGTTATTACTTCTCTCTGTGTTCACTGACCTTTGGGGTAAAAATGCAGTTCAGAATGAAGAAGAATGTATCATGAGCTTTGTCAAGAGATCAAAGATTAATCAGCAAGTGTCCAAGAAAGATCAGTGTGAAAACAAACAAAAATTTCAGTAATTTCTTAAGGAACTGTTACAGTCAGGCAAACTACTTTATTTGTTGCAAATAAATTGGCTGTCTTACATCTGAATTTGAATTGTCCTTTTTACTTTAGTTGATATGTTTCAAATATCAGAAGGAAGCAATATTAGGCAGTAATTAAAACATTATCAATGACTGTTGCAGAAACTAGGAATACTACAAAACTCAGTAACCTTGACCTACGGCAAAACCATCAGTATTTATTATCATGCTTGGTTTGTTTTGGTTTTTTTGATTTTTCTTTTGTTAGGGCGTGAGAATATAATATCAACCTCTGTAAAGTCCCTGGAAACAGACAAAAAAGCCTCACTGAACTATGGTTTGGCAAATCTCGGCTTTTCAGGTGAGTGAAAATTATTAGTGGAAGTTTGATTTCTGCTATGTGATTTAGCTGCATACATTCAAATATACATGTGGTTGGGGGAAGGTTTATCTAGGGTAATAGCAAAGACATTCAGAATGGTTTATTTAGGGAATTTTGCCAACCATTTGAAAAAGTAAACCTACGATATATATTTCTAGCAATATTATTCTGTATTTCTGGAAAAGCCTTGGACTCTGCTCTCTGCTTGTGAAAAGAAATCATAAAAAGAATTCTTCTGGAGGCATTTGGTATGCATTTTCTAACAGGCAACAGATTTTATTACTAATTTGTTTTTATCGTCTCCTTGGTGAAGTATGTAATGAGCTACACACTATTTTCCAGGAGTTACATAAATCATCCTTGCTCTTGAAAAGGTAATTTGGCTGTATGAAAATAATAATTCAGTAAAATAAGATCTGTAATAAAAGGACTGTTTCAGTATTACAATCTACCCATCTTACAGAAATACCACCTGTATATCCACTTGTAACAGACAGATAACTTAAGGTTAGTAAGCAGTTTAAAGAAAAATATCAGCTTAACCACCTGAAAGATCCTTGATCTGACAGGTGTTTTAAAAAGTAATGCAACATAAGAGAAAATGTTGCATTATATGGTGTTTTGAGGGAGCTTGTAAATCCCTACTGCAAGACCTGGCTGATACTAAAGAACTGGTTCTCTCACCAAGGAAAGGAGAGACCAGACAAACTGAGTTTTCAACTGAGCAACCAGGTGTCAGTGGTGAACTTGAAAATAAGCCTCTGTGCTTTGCAATACATTTACTGATGTGATACTAAAATCCACATTTGCGTAAGAGCACACCCTTGTGATTCTATATCTTTATTGTGAACTCTATGATACTTACTGCTCACTGAACTGGAAAGAAAACCTCTCTCAGTAATTCAGGAAGGAGAAGATTGTATTTCACTTCCAGTTTGAATCAAGCAGACTACAAAACGAAGTCATTTGTAAGACTGTAATTGTCCCATCAGTGACAGATGAGAGTAGCGATCTGAGTCTTTCTCCTTTCAAGCTCATTACAGAAGATTTAACACAGTGAATGACAGCACACTCATTAAGAAACAGAGATGTTCAGAAGATTTAATCCGAATGAGGAGAGTTTGCAACCATTAACATTTTTGTAGAAAATGCGGCAACCCAAATCCCCACAGGAACCTTAGGCTGAGATTTGCTCTCTCTGCTGGGTTATTAATGAATGTGTGAGGCTGGTGCAAATGAGTCATGCAGAGCTGCAGCAGATTTCTGTTTTCTTAAATGTCTCATTACAGTATGTGTCAATATGGCAGTGTTACAACTACTAGGCACAGACAGACACACCTAGACATTAACATCTGAAATTCAGCAGTAATTTTTAAAGCCCTAAATGTTAATCAGTGTTTTCCACACAGAAATTAAATAGAATCCCAACAACATGTTTTATTGCAGTGTAAAATGTTTCATTATGTGAAACTCAGTACCTAGAAGACAATTGTTCAAACAGAACCATGTCCTTTTTTTAGTATCTCCAGGATAAATAGTAAAAAATTAGGTTTGGATTACCTACAAAACACTCACTTTACTCAAACTGAATTTTCTTTGAGATGCCTGCATTTTCAGAAAGGATGGCATTTTGTTCAGACAATTTATAAAATTGTAAAATAGTCCTTTCAACATAAAATAAAACTGAAACACAACTCTTTCAAATAAATGTTTCAGCATTAGTCCTCTGAGAAGTGGACTGTACTGTAGAAAACATAAGGAATGAAATACGTAACAACTATCTGTATCAGGAAGGTTAAACCACAGAATTTTCTTAAAATGTCAATGTTATGCAAAACAGAGTCATTGAGAGTCTCCTGCACTGAGGAACCCTACACGATACTGTGCATCAAGAGCTATTTTTTTATCTAGAGGACAGATTAGGCTGTGACTGATTTTACATATATCAAGAGGAAAAAATAATTTTGTTATTCCTGCTGGAACAATGTTCTGTCTCTTACCACATGCATTTAATATCTCTTCTTAATCCTCTTTAGAACCATGAGAATCCCAAGGGATCAAGAAATTACTCTCTCCAATTCTTTTTAATATATACATAGCTCTGTTTTACATATTTTTCTCATAAAGCATATTAGGATAAAATTAAACATAAAATATTAGTTAGCAGTCTTTGTAGAAGCATGACAGTACTGCAAAAAGAATCAGGAAATTAGAGGAAATCCTATATATTAACAATTTACTTGTCAGTTCAACATGCATACCTGAAAGCACTGGAACTATAACTGAAAACAAGAATTCAAACGTAAAGAATGGTTAAAATGTGTCAGTTTTAATATTTGAAAAGTATGGTTCCACAAGAAATGGAGGAAAATTTTTTCATACATACATTATTCATTAAGACCAATTTATTGAATGCTGCAAGTAAAACTAAAAATTAGCTGAGAATTACTGAATTTTAAATTCTCTTTCCAGTATAGCTATTTTTTACTACAATAAGTCTAAGGAAAAGAAAGACACTATGACTTTAAATTAATTTATGTTGAGCACAGTGGGTACCAGAGTCAATTCATGTTGCCATGACAACAGACACTGAAAATTTAAACATCCAGTGACAGGCTGAACTCCCTGTAAAGAAGCTACTCTGCATTAAAATGATAGACTAGTGAAACATTAAACAGATCTACATGCAACCTATTTATGTTAAGCAGACAGCTTGATTATAGCTTTTAAAGAATATAACTTTTCAGACACTAAGTTTATTATTTCAGTTTAAATTTTGCTAAGATTTAAAGAGCAACCTGAAGACCAGTAAGTAAAAAGATGGAATAGCCAATTAAGAGGCACTCTTGAAAAAAAGATAGCTTTTTATTTCTTTTTAGGAATGAAATTGCATTATCTGTCTGTTATATATATTTGATTCAATTGCCTCTGCAAAATATATCATCCCATACACAAAATGAAGCCAGTATATACAGGAGGTTGTCCTTTGCGTATTCATTACAAGCAAACATTTGAAAGCCTCATAATGCATAACTATTTCTCAGAAGGTTCTTTAACAACTTACGGAATTACTAGATTTGAAAATGGATATGTTGTGCTTGCACTCAGCAGTTTTTGTATAAACCAGCCTCACGTATTCTAAATGCAGAAGAATTTGTTGTACCTGTGCAGAAAGTTTCAAGTCATAGACATAAACCAAGTGGAGGGAAAAACATGTTATTTTCTACCAAACTATCCAATAAAAGGATACAGAACATTTAGACAAGAAGTGAAACCACCACCATGATGTTTACTCTGAAAAAATCACTATTTGACACTATGTGGAGCAGCAGACACTGCTTTAGATCTGGTGGGCAGAATTCCTCCCACAACAACACTCCTTTAAAAGAATCACATTCTGAAAAAGCTGTATCAATTTTTGAAAAATAACTAATTGGCAATAATTCTAACCTAAGAGTATTTAATTAACTATTCCTACTTCATGATGTATTTAATTTATACATTAACGACATGAAAACATTGCCAAGATTTATGTCTAATTTTAATTTCCTTCTTAGTATTCCTCAAATTGCTCTCTTTAGTTCCTGATGCTCCCAGTCTTCCACCATCTGTGAGACTGCACAGGAAGTTCAGACCATTGAAAAATCCATCCTGGAGAATTCCTAACATTTACAAAAATAATGATAGTACCTTTCTCAATATCAGCTTGTTTATATGTTCACAAATGGACCCCTTGCATAGCACCTTAGTCATTGCTGAAGCACAACATCTGGATAAACACTGGCACTAACTGTTGGCCTCCAGTGCACTACCAGGCTCTGCAACCTCCTTCCACCCATCCATTCCCTCTCCTCAGGGTTTGTCCATTTGCACTCATGCTAGCTCTGACATAGCACAGTTGTGCACCCAAGTTGCTGGGAGCAGAGCTGCAGAGCAGGAGTTGGGAGAAGCCCCATGGGACCCTGTCCCTGCTTCTCCTGGGAGCTGCACCATGTTCTGGACAAGGTCTCTGGCTTGAGCTATCCTGCAGGTATCCCTCTGTTCTTGTGCCTGCTCATGCATGTCCCCGCACCTGGCTGTGACCCACCCTGGACCTGCCTCATTATCCTTGTGTTCTGGTCCTGCTGGGTGTCCATGGCTGCTGTCACTGCTCCCTGCTGTCCCCTGTCGCACAGCACTTTGGGGCTGCACCCTGTCTTCCTGCCTGCTCCACTGCCACCCGCAGCTGCAGCAGCACCCTCCTGGTGCTTCTTCATATCCCACTTGCTGAACTGCTGATCTGAGCTTTTACTATGAAAGTTTCTTACCTTGTTTAAAGCAGGAAACACTATTGTTTATTTACGTAGGATTCTGTAGCAGCACAAGGAGGAAATGAAACATGAAGAAAAACATGGCACAGTTACTAAATCGTTATCCAGCTATATCACACACATGCCAGAACATGCATAGCCCAGGTTCCTTCCTAATGCCCACGAAGGACTCCGAGTGCTGTGCCCAGTAACAGCACAGCTACACCATACCACCACAATGACAAACCCAGAATAATCTGCCTTCCCAGCTGTGATGGAGATTTGGAGCTTGCAACTTCTATCACTGATCAGTCAAATTTTTGTTTACCTTCTTCCCTGGACAACGTGGACAACATTTTTCAGGCAAGGCCTTTTCTGTTACTTTACCATGGTACCGTTGATACAATATGGTGGGGATTTTTCAGTAATTAGTCTCTACTTATGCATCAAGGATGAGTGAGTAACTGATTACGTCTTTTCACGGCTTTCAGTAGACAGAGCTTAAAGAGAGCTTCTCACACAGAGAAACATTATGTGTTTGTGAACGCATTGAAAAGATGAGAAAATGGGAACATTTTGCCAGCAAAACAGGGCAGCTCTGTGCAGAAGCCAAAAGTAAATTGCAGCAAAAGGCAGCAAAATTGCCTGGAGTAGGAAAACATCTGGCATCCTTCAGTGCTGCTGCTGAAGGGGAGGTCAAGACTGGTAGAGTACTCCTGGGAATATGAGAGGGAAAGCAGAGCATCCCTTCTCAGAAACAGATCATCTAATTGTTTTCTAGGAAATAGACCAGGAACAGCAGTGAAAATAAACTCCTTTTTCCACCATTCTACTCACCAGTTCCTCCTTCTTTGGCTTCTGTCTTCCTTCCATGATAACTGTAGATGAACTCTGTCCACTCTGACCCGTCTCCAGGAATGAAATGCTGTACCACTGAGGAGCCTCCAGAAGATAAGGACACTTCTTCATCATCTCTAACATTCTGCAGAGAGGAAATTGACAGCACAGAATGTTCCAGCTTAATCTTACCTAACAACTGCCCTGTTTCTCACTAAAATGGAAGATTAAACTGTACAAACCATTTATATATCTGTTTTGCCCCTCAGGGCATGGCTCTGTGGGAGCTGAGTAACCCGAGCTGTCCCACAGCCCTAGCTGGGAGCAGGGGGCACCATGGGCAGCCCCAGCCCTGGGCACTGGGCACCCCTTCAGGAATGGGGACACCTGTGGTGAGGTCCAGCTGAGTGGGGCCCATGGACCAACGGGGCAGGGCTGTGGGGAGCCGGACAAGGTCCTTGCTGTGGCACTGCTGGGGCAGAGGCTGTCAGTCCTGAGACTGAGATTGGGTCCTGGGTTGAGGACAAGTGATGAGAGCCTCAGGGGGGCCAGGCAGGGACAGTCAGGGCTTTCATTGCCCATGGCTGACTCACACAGCCTGTCATTCCAGAGGAAAATGTGCAACCACTAAACATTGCTGTTACCTTCTTGAGAGGAAAAGCAAGATCATTCAATGTATTTTACATCAATTTTTGCTTATATTTAAATATAATTGTATTTAATTATAAATGAAATATTCTTGAAGAAAATTTGTGTCATTCAAGTTGTAATGCCCTCAGCAAAAAATATGCTGCTGCCCTGTCTTTAGAGGTAAAACAGCTGATAAATATGAAGGTTTGTTTTCATATAGGTCATGACTGAAATTTCTTTCAGGGTTTACGGTGCCAAAAATCTAGTCTGCCAATGCTTTCTGTTTTTTAATTACACTACAAACATCACTATATAACTCTCTTAATAGTGTAGTGGATTCAATTTTCTCTAGCAAGCTCACACTTCTCTATGTCTTAAAAAAAAGTTTGCTACGTCAATAAATTAACATAGAAATTCTTCTTTTCCTTTTAGATTATGAACAAGATTGCCTTTTGCCATGAGAGCAACTTATGACATGAAATATCTCATAATAACATTAGATGGCACACAAAGAACAGCAGGGATGAGTTTTAATTAAGATAAAGGGATGAGTTGAGTAATGTCATAATAAAAATTGCATCTCAAAAACAAAACATCGAAACATCCATTGGCTGTTCTTGCTGTAAGTTTTCAAGGCTTATTTAGGAACAGTAAAACAAACAAATCTTCTCTTACAACAAGATCATTAACTTTTAAAACTTCAAGAGATTTTGGGGCACTTCTGGCTGTTTTAATCGCCAGATTTCTGCACTACTTCCTGTCACAATTCTTCTGGAGCTGCTGAGTAAACCACAAAGCTTATATTAATAAAATTGGGGTGGGGGTGGGGGGTGGAGTTAGAGCAGAATTTAAGATTCTTCAGCATAAATCAGCCCAAACACATGAAGTCAAGTCATTATAAAATTAGCTCTATTACTTTTAAATAGAAGGCATTTTTTGTTCTGACGTCCTAAAAGAGTTTCGTATTTTCTGCTGTATAACAAAGAAACCAATCCATGGGATGACTAAGAGATGAAACAGCTTTGGTGATTCATCCCAGCTCAAGAATGAGCATGTACAAACATAATAAAAAAAAAAGTATTTACTCAGTACAGATTTGGAGATCTACTTTACAGCAACAAAAGTATACCATTCAAGGCAGGCCTGCATCTAATAATAATAGCACTGCCTATTTTCCCCTTTCCAATGATTTAAAGTAATGTGCATTATTTATGAATTGCTTCTTCTCTACAGAAATGCAGCCACTTCAGGGACATACCTGTAATTGAAATGTCTCTTGCAATATTTTGAGAAGTAAAAGCATTTTCAGTGGAATGAAAAGCAAATAGCGAAAAAGATTGCAATAGAGTTAGAATAGATAAAGAAATTTTCATAATCTTTTTTTCTTTTTTTTTTTAATAGATAGTGTGTCTTTCTGAAAGTAAAGTGATGTATTTTCTAAAAATCAAATGTAAAACACAGTAAGGAAGATTCTGGAGAAACAACTTGATTTTTATACAATCAAAGATCATTATATTTCTTTATTTCACAGTTTTGCCTGATGCTATCCTGGCAATACTGCAGATATCTATAGAAGAATCTGAGCCAGAATTCAGAAATTCTTTTATTAAGACAGGGAAGAGGGCATCAAAAATTCTCTGTCAAATTTTGTGATCCTTGTACTAAAATACCTCATCATCAGAGACTTCCTTTGTAGTTATGTCTTACACTATATACAGTGCTGCACTTTGACCCATGACTAAGAGCAAATGCCTAAGATAATACCATTTCTTCATCAGCCAGAAAGCTTGCAACTAACCCACGAATGATACTCCCTGCTCCGCTTTTCCTAAGGCTTTATCCACTGCATCTGATGCACTCCCAGTGGCTGCAGCTAGCACGTTTGTTTTTCTAGGGTATTGTTAAAACCAGCTAGTGGCATAGACTGTTGTCACAGGATAATTCAAAGTACTTCTGAGCAGTGTTTGTTGGATGTCAAGATGGTGACGTCTAAGTGCAGAGACTGATGGCATTACAGTATTCAATTGAATTTTTGGACCATTAAGATGAAGCATGCATATCATTGGTGAAATGAGCATTTAGTATCAGGAAGCATGCAGAACTTAACACTCATACTGTTGAGCTAAGCTTCCAAAATGACAAGAACATGTTACAAGAACTTTGTAACATGTTCTTGTCATTTTGTAAGCTTGCCTCTTCGTGAAAATTTGGGGGCCTTCTGATTTTCTAATGTGTATTTCTCTCCTACTATAAATTTTGATAGGGTGCTAAGCTTGAAATAAATGGCATGAATGAATCACCAGACGTTAAATAAAATGAGTAAGCAGTGCTATTCAAACCTCATAATATTCCTGATTTGTCTAATATGCATTTGACAATGCATGTTCATCCACTGCTTTTCCTCTACTTAGGCATGCATGTATGTACTACAAAGCAGGCAGAAAAACGGTGTCAAACAGTGAGCTAAACCAACATCTATTACTTTATCAGAGAGCGGCAGCATTTCAAGTATAGATCTTGAAGTTCTCTGCTACAGTGGCTTAGCATTATACATGTCACTGGCATAACAAGTTTGGCAATTTAAATTAGTTTGTATAGAGGTAATGAGCTCCAGAAGAAAGAGTTTGGGCTGATGCACTAGAGAAGTATACTATACACTAGGTAAGTATACTCAATAAAGCCAAAAGTGTCTTTGATGGTGGGGGCATCACAAGCATATTTAAAAGGCAATAAGGCTTCTACCATTTGAGCTAACACCGTTTGAGGTAATACCATAAGAGGTTTAAGGTCCTTCTTATAGAGTAAGCAGGGTCTGTGTTTTAAAGATGTAGTCAAGAATTTTGTGCATGAGATAGAAAATACTATATGCAAGTTTTGCATGTGCAAGAGTGAGTGAACTAAACAGAACTGAGACCAGAAGGCTTCCATGGTCACTGTCAATTTATTGTGACTGTATTAAATGCCAACTTTATCATCTGGATTTTTTTGATTTATACTTGTCAGAATGGAAGGAGACACTAGCTGAAGTTACCCTCAGCATGTCATGGGTAATGGGAACACAGTAATTTGGAGCTGTCCACATGTTAGCTTGTCAAAAGAAGAATAAAGTAGAAAACAAGGTCTGGAATGCCAATTTTTTATTTTTCTTCCACAGAGAGGGAAAAAAATGGTGAAAGCAGTTCTCCTACCTACGGGAAAAATTTTTAAATAGCTTACCTAGAAAGAAAGCTTGAGGTGATTAAATTGAAAACAAGCTGCAAACACCATGGTAGCCTTTAGCATGTTTTATGTATTAATGCTAATTTGGATAGATCTCTAGAAGCTTCAGCTACAACTAGACATTAGAATCAAAATTCCACTGGTAGGTTCAGATCTTTTCAGATATATGTCAGAATGACAATGTTGAGTCTTAAAACAGAAATACAAAATGCTAAAAGAAATGTGGTGGTAAAGGCATAGAAGTCTCAAAGACTTTTTTCCATATTAGACATTCCAGTGATACTCCATAACATACATCATCCTTGTATTGATGGACCACCACTCCAGGCTACAAGATAATTCACTTTCCATGCTGTATTTTCAACAAGGAGCTGAGGTGTTCAGAGTTAGAGGTGAATAAGGTTTTAAGCTGAAGCTTAATGTCCTGGCTCAAGGCCAGATTGTGTTACGGTTCATATTCAGAGATATAAATCTCATGAGCGCTTCTCAGAAGGAATCAATTAAAAATTACATCCATTTGAAATAATGGAAACCTCACAGTATCTGCCAGTTCTGCTGCATTGTATTCGTACAGTCAGAAGAGCACAGAGATTAAAAGCTCATGGACAGGGCTTTGGCTCCAACTCAGCAAAACACACCGAGAACATACTGCTTAACCATGGCCCGATTCTGGAAATGACAAAACCACCTCATTGGCTCATCTCTCAGTGAGCTGAAATATTGCGTTGTTTTACTGAGGTTTTAGATTATGAGTTACAAATAATTATCATAACAATTTATGCCATGATATTGACTGCATGTATGTTTAAGAACACCTTATAACAAAGAAAACTGAAATAAATGTATACAGTAGAAAGCTTGTATTTTAGCTTGTAGCATAACACTGATGCCAAAGTGCTTTGGTTTATCCCAGACTTCTTTCACAGCATATAACATTTTCTCTGCATTTGCGGCTGCCATTTCACAAGAATGGAGGCACTCATGCTGTCAGATTTAACGACTCAGCTGGATGAGAGAAAATAACAGTCCATTGCACCAGGCACAATTTTGGTGCATTAATGACATGTGGCAATGCTAGATTAAGATCTGGAATGCATTTTTCAGTTCCAAACTTACTCAAAAAACAAAGAATGTTAGAATTAATGTTTAAATTAGCTCATTATCTATTTGTGTATTTAGTCTTGAAGATTTGTCCTTGACCGAATTTTAGTTTTACACATTGTTTAAAAGCTGGTGGTCTTGATTTACTCTTCAAGTAGTATACAGTATGCTAACATTTATCCCACAAAAGGGATGAAGTATTTTTGTGTTTCATAGATGCAGTAGTGGCATAGTCTCAAGCATCACTTCTATGGAAAGTAAACAGAAAAAAAAATAAAACAGTCAGGGGACAAGAATAAATTATACACTCAACTGCAAGAAAAAGGTATTTTGATAGCTGTATGGCACTTTCCTCAAAGTGACACAAAGAAAAACGCTCTTGTAGAATAATTGAAATAACAACAATATTTAAAATACATAGAAGTTTGAATTTGGACTTCCATATAGAACAAATTTTACTAAAAATGGAAGATTAAACAAAAAGTAAAGAATTCACATGGAAGGGAGTTGTGCTGGTTAGGAAGAAGGCAATTTAATTTCTCCAGAAGCATGTAATTCCAGCATGAATTAATTTGCTTCATGCAGAGTCCTGCTGTTTTCTCTTCTTTCGTCAATCACTGTTTACTGCATAAAGTCAACATCTCATCTATCTTCTTTGATTGCTTAATTTTAGAAGGATTTCCTTTTCATGGCACTATTCATAGAAATAAGCTTTATTCTGCATGTAATACATAAATACATTACTTTAGTCCACAAGATACTAAGACTATTTCAAGTTTGAAACAGTATTATTCCAGTATTTTATTTCCAGCAAATCATTTAACTGAATTTTAATAAGGTATCCAAGCCATAATCCAACACTACTTTTGCAACAACTTGTACTTTCTTCAGTGGATGCCTTGGATTTCTAATGAATAAATTAACTCCTGAAGAAAAACAGGCAGATGAGCTCATCTCAGTAAGATTAACCTCCACTAAGCTAGTACGGCTAATTTTAGGATGTGAATGAAGAAAACCAATAGGACCAGGTCACATTTATTGGACAGAACCAGAGAGAGACAACTAGAAGGCTTTGGAAAGGCTTCAGAAATATTTGGAGAATACAAATCACTTTGGAAAAGTGATGAGTTTTTAGATGGTAAGCACCCAGAGGCCCAGAAGTTTTGGACTGTATATTCAAAAGACAATAACATTACTGTTTTACACCACTTAAAGGAAGATCTATAAGAACAAACTGTATTTTGTCAGAACAGTGACCTTTGCTACTAAATCCAAGTAGCCCAAACATGTTTACATGCAGATCTCATTATTTTAATAACTGAACGAAATATAGAAGCATATGTATAAACCACAATGAATTCTCAACAAATAAATTGAGAAATTACTTTTGATAAATCGTAAATTTAAACTAATTAGTAGGTTTAGTATACTAATTCTTATACAGGGTTTCATAAAAAAAGTTTACTTAAAAAACTGTTGTAATGGCAGCAGTTTACATATCAGCCCACACAGTACCACAGAATTTATTATGTTCCTGAAACAGTAGAAGAAAGTGAGTCTACTTGTACAGAATTTGATCCTATATTACTGAAAGGTGTTTGTAAATTCCCCCTTTTTGTCACTAAATAGCTTAATACAGCCAAAACTGTGGAAAGGCTGGTCATCACACTGGTCAGATAGAAATCTGTCATCATAATGTGAGGATAATTTTTCATACAAGTCATATCTCAGAGATTTTTATCACTGCCTGGAGACTTTAGGTATCTTTTTCTAGAGCACTAGATGTAAAATTATAGTTGTCCTTATTGTTCTAACTTAAACAGCATCTGACAAAATTTCCACCACCTCAGGTAGGTCTCAGTCAGTCCTGCTATTAGTAATGTCAGAGAAAAAATACTGTGATTGACCTTCTCAACCCCCATCTGCCCCTCACCATTAATGGAAAAGGACCTGCTAATAAGCATTCATTTCCCTGCCTTGCAGTCTGAAATCAACAGTTTGGAGGTGGGAGATGCTGATAATATGTGGAGGTGGAGGGGAAACAACCTTCATGAACAACCAGGAAAATTGTATTAGGAGCCCTCAAAAACAAAGTCAGATTTCTGGCTCCAAATATCCCTTCTCCTAATTCCTTGAGAAAAAGAGCGGGAAAACAGCAGGAAGTTTCTTGGCTTGTCTGATAGTCTTGGAGCTAGCTAAATTTAACATGTTCAGCTAAGTCACATGGACTAGGATGTCAGTGGGTAACTTCTTCAAATTGTGCATTTTGCTGCTTCTCAGGTAACAAATGCTCCCCTGGGAGCAGCACATCACTCATGCATTTACAGAAATTCTTGGGCTCTTGCAAAGATTGGATTTATCATAAAGGATGACATTGATCAGAGAATCACTTAAACAGGTTCCTGGTGGTTTTATACTTTGTCACTGAACATTTCAAAAATTTGGCCTGAAGCACTATAGATCTGATTTGTAAATGAATGGTAAGATATTTTCAGACTAACTTACGAATATATGTGAAGGACAATGCCTGCAGGAATAGAAGTGGAGTACAACCATTGTATGTTGTATGTTCTTCTGTGGTATCATATACTATTTTTGGTTTATTCCCCAAAGAGAAGCAGCAATTTCTGAAGTGAATGGGTACAAGAGATAAAAACAGTATTTCCACAAAAAGGCCAGCTCTACCCTGAGGTACAGTAAGCCTAATATAGCTGACCAGTCAAAACCCATGGTTCCACTACACCCTCTGTTGATGTGTCCTCACCTCAAACATTGTGTAGTGTTTCCTCTCCGCAATGCAAGGAGATAAAAACATCAGAACGTGTCCAAAGGAGGGCAACAAAGGTGGTGAAAGGACTAGAAGGCATGTCTTATGAGGAGCAGCTGAGAATATCAGGTTTCTTCTGCTTAGAGGAGTCTGAGGGGTGACCTCATTTCTATTTATACCTTCCTTATGAGTGGAAGGGAAATGCTGATCTCTTCTCTGGTGTCCAGTGAAAGAACCCATGGCAATGACTTAAAACTGCAGCAAGGGAAGTTCAGATCGAGGATTAGGAAAAGGTTCTTTACTGAGGGATTGATCAAGCCATTGAGCAAGGTTACCAGGAAAATAGTCATGGCCCCAAGCCAAGTGATCAAGACATCTTTGGACAACAGCTTAAATTTTAGTTTCCCCTGTGCAAAGTCAGGAGGTCCATGCTCCTCACAAATCTCTTCCAACTCAGGTTATTCTGTTGTTTATGATTCTACGAACTCTCCCACTCCTCAAAGAAAAGGAAGATCCATGTAAATGCCTGTGTTCCCACCACTGTAAGCAAACACCTTTGTTGCTTTCCAACATTTTTCCATGTGCATAAGTAGGACCGGTCACGCCAATAAAGACAATATCACAGTGAGTGTAAAAAACCACCCTAACTCTAGTATTCCCTACAATTTCAGTGATTGTAGTGAAAGCTCATTCCTGCTAAATGAATTGCCTTTTTCTATATTTGGTGTAGTATAGAAGTATTCAGTATAATAGGTATTAACATTTTAAATACTGCGCTGGTTTAGATACTTGTGGAGTAGAGATTATTTTCTTTACAGTGCCTACTGTAGGGCTCTGTTTTGGATTTGTGCTGAAAACAGTGCTGATAATACAGAGATGTTTTAGTTATTGTTGAGCAACACTTGCACAGTGTGAAGACCATTTCTGCTTCTCACCCCACACCACCAGTGAGCAGGCTGGAGGTGCACAAGGAATTAGGAGAAAAACAGCCAGGACAGCTGACACTGACCAAAAGGATATCCCAGACCATATGGAGTTTACAAGAAGCTGGAGGAAGAAGTAGTATAAGGGGACCATTTGGAATGATGGGGTTTGTCTTCCCAAGTCATTGTTACCCATGATGGAGTCCTGCCTTCTTTGGGGTAGCTGAACACCTGCTTGCTCCTGGGAAGGGGTGAATGAATTAATTTCTCTCCTTTATTTTTTGGCGTGGCTTTTGCTTAAACTGTCTGTATATCAACCTATGAGGTTTTTTTACTTTTATTTTTCTGATTCTCTCCCCAGTCCTTCTGGTGGGGGAGTGAGTGAGTGGCAGCCTTAGTTGTCAGCTGGGATTAAAGCACAATAAATATTCTTATATTTGAGAAAAAAAGAATTAACTAGCTCCTAGGACCAGTTTTGATTCCCTGCAAAGTTTATTCTGAACTTCAAAATGCTTTCCCAGCAAAAAACTATAGCAATTAGGATGGATGTCTCTGCATAACACATAAAAAAAGGCTGATGCATGAATGCCCACTCTGAAGCTATTGGTCCAGAAGTATTCCTGTTCTTTGATCACCTTGCCTGTTGCAATCTTAGTTTAAAAAAGGGAAGGAAATAATTTGTGTGGCAACAATTTGCAGCTGTTGAAAGACATAGAGCAGGCACTCAGAAAGGATTGACAAATTGCTATAAATTATTTATCTCTGTTTGAAAAGGAGTCCTTATAGAAGAAATATGTTATATTTCTAACTGATTGTACAGAGCAGGCAGGCATCTTCTTGCCATCTGCTGCACTTTCTAAGTAAAGAGCCCTTGAGGATGTCACTAGTGCAACAACAGGCTAGACTGCTATTAATCAAGAACAGCAAGAGAAGAAATTAATTATTTTTCACAGGTTTTTCATGTGCAA
Organism: Edolisoma coerulescens; assembly: GCA_013397115.1. Classification (NCBI taxonomy): domain Eukaryota; kingdom Metazoa; phylum Chordata; class Aves; order Passeriformes; family Campephagidae; genus Edolisoma; species Edolisoma coerulescens. The sequence continues at coordinate 391,106 of VWZW01003077.1, read as the reverse complement.
TCCATTCTGCAGCACTGGAGTGTGAGACCTTACCTCACAACACCTTCAGCATTTCTCCAGAGTTTCTAGTTGAGTAACTGTTCTGTTCGCTTTGTGAAAGAGGAATGTGGCAGTTATGTCTCAACAGGAGATCAATGCTCAGGCCAGGGGAAAAGAGCAAAGAGCACATTAGAAAGTACTTCCTCTTTTGTACTAAAATTGATGGGGAAAGGGCAGGAAGAATGAGTTTAAGTGATGCAACTGCCAGAAATTTTTCAACCGTTTCTTCATGAAATAACCGAACTTTCAAATATGCCTATCTTGGGTAAAACAGAAGTCAATTTGAGTTGTTTCTCAAGAGTGGACCTGGTCAAAAGAGGGAAAGGACATGCTGAATTTACTAGTGATTATCTCATCATCTCCTTCAAGTTCCAGTGTTCCTAGGAAGACTTAAGGCAAGTTACTGCCTCAGATAGCTTTGTTCCCAGATCGCTTTTGCCTCCTAATTTACTCCTGAAGTGCATCTGATTTCCAGAGTACTCAGTGAAATGCACTGAATATGTATCAGGATCCTAATTCTCATATGCCACATGGATGGTTTACAGCTGCCTGCAGTAGCTGGCATGGTAATAGACTCCTGACATGATTTGCCTTTAACAAAAAACTGGGAGTTCATCACAGAAACTTACCGAATTTTCAGAATTGCCCAGAAGAAAAAATGTCTTAGTTCTGACCAAAACTTTGCAAGCTAGAGCATTGTCTTGGTTTGAAAGACAGGTGTCTGCTAAGGAAGGCAGGAGCCTCCCTTGGAATGGAAAATGAAACCCCCTTCCCTCTGAATTATTATAATTTTGGAATTAAGGGGCTTGCAGGCAGAGATATGAGAAACAGGAATAACAGTTCTTTACTAATATATATATACACGTATAACAAGGCAAACCAACAACAATAACTATGGCAGTAACAACAATAAACCATTAACCCAGTGCCAGCCTCTCTCGGCTCAGGCACTTTCCCCTTGGGTGCAGTGACGGTCACAGCCGGCAGGGGCGCTGGCGGCTCCCGGTGCGCAGGGTGGGTGCGATGGTTCCCCCGCGGCTGCAGGGGGCGCTCCGGAGCGAGCGCGGGGAGCACGCGGTGATGGCGGTCGTGACCGAGCCGGGGAGGGATGGAAGAAAGGCTTCACAAACTCCCTGGGCAGCCGATCCCGATGCCCAGCCGGACCCTTGGGAACAGCAGGCTGGAGCAGCAGGGAGGAGCACAAAAATCCCGGGCGGTAGATGAGATGTATCAAACTCCGGAGCTGCAGCGGGAACCCCGGGACGTCTCGGCAGAGAGCNAGCAAGCTCCACTTACAGTGGAAGGAAGGCAGCAGAAGGCAGGACCCCGCAGCGGTGAATTCTGCCCAAAGCGACCGCACCTTCTCTCCCCTCCGAACGCTAAGAGAACAAGAATGCTAGGGGCCGCACCCAACCCCTTTTTCCCAGTTCAAATCTCGCAGCATCTCTGCCCCACATGAGAGAACCCCAGGTGAAAAGAGGGCAGCCAGTCGGACCGACCTCCCCGCTCACCCCCCCGGCCGTGGCCAGACCTTTTTGTCTCTCTTAAGTGTCTGTAATTTGTCTCTTAGCAACATGTAAGGGGAAAATTCTTTAAGAGAAAAACAAAAGGAGAACTCCTAAAACCCCAACAAGCATACAGAGGGGTAGTACATAGCAGCCTTGAAGAGAAAGGATTAGAACAACATTATTTTAACCCAACATGTCCTGGGACAAGCTGTTTAATGACATTCATTTGCATTGTCTGTGAAATGGGCATAAATAATATTTATCTTCCAAATCCATTGAGATATATAAAAGTATCTCTCTGAAAATATTTTATCAAACATCATACTTCAATAGCATTTGCTTATTAGCATGAAATTGGCTCTCAAACTGTCCTTGGCTTTTGCATGGATTTGGTTTTGTGCCAAAGAAACGTATTTTTTTCTTCTGTTTAATTTATCTTTGTCTATTTACTTTACGGCTTGCCCTTCTGGATGAAGTTTCAGCCAAGGGCTTCATGAAATTACATATGTTTTTTATTTGCTGTCTGTGATACAGTTAGCTGTGCAAACTGAATGTTATGTCAGTCAGCACTTTGCCACTCACTGTGGAAGAATGCTACGCATTTGCCTGCTCTTATTTAGTGTGGATGCTGTCTTTCTCCTTACAACTGTATGGTGTCAAAGCATCAACATAATAGAAAGAAGTTTAAAGAAGAACACAGTCAACACTTTAGTTTTTAGTTCCGTATAAAGTAGCATGTGCTTTTATCTATCCTACCTTTAAGTTATCTCTTTATCAAGCTTCAGGAGTATGATACATTAAGGAAATAAGTAACTTCTGCGGGCTGACCTGACTCTCTTGAGCAAGGCATCTCTTGAACAAAGACATTTCAAATATTGGGTTTATGCATAGGTCTGCATTATTTAAAGTTTAATTTATTCTATCAAAAGAAAATGCTACCCAGGGCAAGACTCAGAGCAGCCAGAGCTGGATGAGCACTTACACAAATACATCCTGTTTAATAGCTTGGCATACTCCTGGCATGTATTTCTGATGGAAGCTAGGAGAGTGTAGAAGAGACTCAGTTATGTATTTTGCCTATCTTGGGGAACATTTCCAATTAATAGACTAGATTTCTGAGCCCATGTATTTCACAAAAATTCATCAAATTAGGCCAAAACTGATGTTTGAAAATCTTGCTCAGCCCTCTTTAACATTTTTAATAAAGCAAAAGTACTCTGTCACTAGGAGAATTTTTATAGGCTACCCTTGCTACTGTATTTCCCGGGTCAGCAGCCATGCTCAGGAAAAAGATTTTGAAATTAGCATTTTAAGACTATAAAACTACACGAAACCACTTTAGAGTTACACAGTTGTAAGCAAGGACAGAATTGTCCTTATCTGAGTAATTAAACTCTTATCAGATTAGGTATCTTATGCAACATACACAATTTATGAAGGAGATCTGCTGTGCTAAAAGAAAGGGATGTCAAAAATTTATCAAGTGTACTATATATGCATAGCTCTCAAATTCAAGTGTGTTTGGAATAATGAGATTACAAATTGAATTAAAATAATAAATTCTTAGTACTTAGCCCTGCAAAACCACTTAGGCATTGAATTTGCCTTAAAATTCCATGTAACAACCAATTTGCTGCATAAGGGTCTAAAAAGATCCACATTGAGTTATAAAGACAGGAACAATATTATTTTAATTTGTAAAAAAAATTCTGAAATCAATGGTTTTTCCCATTTCTAATTTAAATTTTACGAAGTGATTATACTCTAAATGTTATCTTATAAGTTTTATTTTGTAGTGTATTAAGGGGAGGAGGTAATGAGGTTAGCTGAAGCTGATATTACACGTGATCTTCCAGTTGTCTTGCAAACATATGGCAAAGCATCCTATGGATGATTTATGCTCACTACTGCCCTAGGCTTGGAAAGGATTAGCAGTTATGCTAGCCTGCTAGTGGTTTTCATCTCCTGAAAAGTATCCATTAGGTATTACATTTAAGTGCTCATTTATTTCAGTTGCTGTCCTGGGGAAGAATTCATTTGTGGTTGCAGTTACCACTGTGTCAGACTTCACAGCACAGTTCTCCTTGGTAATGTAGCCAGCCTTTTTTTGTCAGGTGTGGATATAATATAAGAATATATTTCTTTTCAACCACCAGAAAACTGTTGCAAATATAATAATTTATATCCACGTTTTAAAAGATATCTCCTTAATCATAGTGTATAAACTTGAGTTTCTCAAAACACAAAAGATCTAATAACATTTTGATAGCTTCAAAATCTGGAGCACATAGGAGTGTGTTTAAGTGTGCATGTTTGCAGGGGGTATATGCATTTCAGCTGCCATCGCAACGTTTTCCTTGAACAGCTGCTTAGTCTGTATGTTTTTACCTTGGATAACTACCATCAAAACTTGTATCATTCCTGAAAAGAAATCCTAATTATAGGAGGAAAACAGTTCTAATTATGTCACAAACTCTTCCATTCTAAGGTTTCATCTTCTGGTAAAAAAATATTTCATTCCAATTGACCTACATTGTTACTGCATGATTGTGTAGCCTCAACACAACTAAAATACTTGCATCAGTGTCTGTGACTCAGTACAAAAAGCACTCTCCACTAAATTTTCCTGCACCTAGCCTGTTTTTTTTTTTTCTTTTGGCAGATAGAAAAATGGAGAACAGACAACAGGTGAAATAAGCATTGTATTTCTTCTAGGGTGGCAGAGAGCTGTCTATTGCTAGACACACATTTCAGCTCAAGACAAGGGAAGTAAACTGCCCAGCCTCAGCTTCAGGACTCCAAAGTGTTCAGTGGAGCTGACTGAGAAAGCTATAAACTTGCGGCTGCAAATCACCATGCAGATGAATTATCAGTTATGAGGGGAAAAAGAACCAAACCCCTCAACTTTCCTTTATCCAGGATACACTGTCATTCAGGAAAAGCAAAACACAAAAACCCCCACAGACAAAAAACCAAAAGAAAACAAGCCCCAAACAAACAAAAAAGAATGTTTTAACCAAGCTTGTGCATCACACCTTTGATCACCATTAGGCAAACAGATATGAAAATCAATTAATCTGCCTCTATGCTTCGTACATAATCTCATCCTAATTAGAGATTGAATACACAAGCACAAGAAAATGTGCAATAAAAATGTACCAATTGACCTTCTTTGAAATCCCTGTGTTCCCATCTGGCTGGCTACCTGATTATTTACCTTCAGATAAGCTTTGGGAAACGTTGCTTTTAATCTTTGTGAAATACATCCATAATTTGGACAGAAGAAATTACCATCAAAGTGCTTAATGCTATCAAAACCTGCACAAGATTTGAACCAAGTTTGATAGCTTGGTTTTTTGAGCCAGATATTGGCAAAGATCCTGATCCTTTGTATTTTTTATCTTCCAAGTAACAAAAATACTCTCCTAAACTGAAAATATCAAAACCAAATCTCTTCTTGAAACTGCATATCCCCCTAAGCAGAGATCTCTTACCAGGTGTCTTTGTAATAACGTCTGTTGGGTGAAATTATCAATCAAATGCCACTGAAACTCTACTCATTTGCACTTAGTAGTTTTCCTGCTTCATTAGTTCCTGATCCCTCCATCAGCTGAGTGATTTTCTGTTTCAAATATTAGATGCTTATATTTGTGCTATTGGGTTTTGTAAGTGCTAGGAAAAGGAAACAAGAGCACAACTCTCTTTTATTTGCAGATTTACCTCAAGAAATCCACTGTGATTTGTGCTGCAGACTGCAGGTCCACTGCTGCTGGGACAGCTGTGATTTATCCTCCTAAAGAGGGGGCTTTTACAGAAGCTGTAGGTGTTACAGAATGTATTTAGAGGGGGGAGAAGAATCCTTTGTCTAAGGAGAAAATTTGTATTCCCGAAGGACATAGTGGGATGCCAGTCTTCCATTTGTCTAATCTTCTTACATAGTCTATTCCCGGTAACTATTCTGTCTTGGCTTCCTTTATTTGATGTGACAGCCATGATGGGATTGGAGTAGTAAATACATGCTATCGCTGCTTAAGGAATTTTTTATCCTGTTATCTTCATATTTATCAATCTAAATGTGATGCCAGATATATTCCTCTTCCTAGACAGATAACACTAGCACATCAGCACAAATGTCACCCCCTCTGTCTCCAGGGACAGTCCTGTAGCACACATTTGGCATTTTAAAAATTTGCTTCATATGTCTCAATGAGTTCAAATGTGAAACAGTAGCTTGGGTAACAACTGGGTTACACACAGCAGCAGTTTGATATTTCCACATTGAACTGAAAGAAAAAACAGCTCTTTTTCTCCACCTCTTGCTACTAGGGTGACTGTATAAAGTAAACTAGACAGGTTTGTTGGGTGCAAATGGTGGGAGAAAACAGCTTCTCCTCTCTTAAGGAACAAGAAAGAAAAAAAAGCAAATGGAAGACAAAGGAAATTCCATGGCTTTGGAAAGAAGTTCTTTTCAAAAGTTTCCTAATTTCAAACAAGAAAAATACTAATTTTTTCCTCCCTCATGCCCATTTTGTTTTTTGGGTTTTTTTTGGTTGGTTGGTTGGTTGGTTTGGTTTTGGGATGTTATTTTGGGGGTTTGATGGGGGAGGGGAGTTATTTGTTTTCCTTTGATTTTTTTTCTTTTTTGTGGGGTGGGTTTGTTTGGCTAGGCTAGGCAAGGGTTTTTGGGGTTTTTCATAAAATCATCCACCCAATATTCTGAATAAATAAAAATTGATGACCTGTGCATTGACAGTGCCACTCATGAAGCACTGCTTCTGGTATTCCAAATTAATTATATACCTGGAAGATGCAGGAAAAGATGGAGGAGTAAAATCGCTNAGTAAAATCGCTTCTCAGGGTCACACAGACATTTTTTAATAGAGTTAGAAATGGAAAGCTAGTCGAGTGCCTTTACCACAACACATTTCCTTCCTTAAACATATTGCTTAAGTGTGCCACATAACAAATTGCTGCATTGGTCACCAAGAGAAAAAGCATTTCAGGGACTGAGAAAGTTTAGTTTCTACAGAAGTGAAAACATCATCAGATTCCACACACTTTCATTAGTTCTGCCTTCCAGTGTGGCTCATTCTTGTGGCTTCTCCCCTAAAAAGACAAATCCACTCACATCGTTGTGTGAGCACACCTGGGCTGTTTGTTAGAGCATTCTGGTGTATGGATATGGCTCCCTATGAGTCTGGGGCTCTCCCATCTCCTAGGAGTGCTGGGCTGCTGTGGCTGGTTTGGGCACTACTGAAGACTAGCACAGCCTTGCAGCAACATTTGTTCCAAACTCGACAAAACCAAAAAAACATGCAGTCGTTCTACATATCCCCACTTTTCCCCATTACCTCCACCTCAGTGTATAGCACTATTTTTTTATTCTACTATATCTAGTTTAACTAACAGAAGTTCTGGTTTTTATTATATAAATATTGACACTCTATAATCACTTTTCCTGGGCAGAAGAAAAGCTGTGACGATAAGCCACCAGTGAGGTCTTAGCTTCCATGTAATGGCTTTCATTTCAACATGGAAGTATTTATCAGCGGAATGTGTGCTGGAAAACAAGGTTCTGTGGAGGGCAGCCAGAACTCAGCATTGTCTGCACTGACCTGCCAGAGGCTGCTGGGAATAGCAAACAAAAGCATTTGTTTCCAGAGCAGCTGAGCTGCTGAGGGTTGTTTTCAATTATTTCTTTTAAAATATTAATTTCATTCTTATAGAAATGTGACTACTGTGTCGTCTGATGCAGTATTATTATTTAATTTTTCATTATTTCTTTGAAAGCACTTGGTAGAATACTTGAGTATTTCAGCAGGACACCGGCAGCAATTTTATTTGCAATGCTCATTGTCTTTTCCTCCTTTTTCCTCTGTCTCAGCTCTTTAAATTCAATCCTGTGTTTCCTCTGGTAGAGTGGATGACTTTTTCTATACTGCTGAGAGCCAGCCAGATGGTGTTTTGGGCTTTCTCCTAGAGCACAGATCTCATTAAGCCAGGAGTCAGTGGCTTAACAGGTCTTTATCTGCGTTACCTCATGATAAAGACAGAAAAGCCAGATCAAATAACCCAGTTAGACACTGCTCTTCAAGACAGCTTTGCAATTTTGTCTCATTCCTTCAGATAATAATGTAACAAATCTGATAGTACATGTGCGTGCAGTTCTGTCCATGTACAGGTGCCTGTCCCCATGCCTTTTCACCTGTGAATGCAATTTTAGCCTTCCTTTTATTCTGCCGAGGCACGAACTGCTCTAGCCAGCTGTCATATTACTTGCTCAGATAGAAAGTGCACCTGAGTGCATTGTGTAACACTACATCTGACTTTTTTATTTTTCTGATTACTATATAAATTATGGACTGTATGTATCAACATCACATTTTCTAAGCTTTTTCCAGTATACTGGAAAATACATTTCCATATATTTTCTGTAGTATTTTCTACTATGCTGTGGTGTTTTATACTTGCAGCATAAGAGCTAGATTTAAAATTCATACATTGTAAGAAGGTTATCAACAGAATTTTTATTAATCTCTAGTTTGTAAGACCTGGTGATACTCAGTTAGTGCCCAAAGCTAAACTGTGCCTTAACATTAGTAGTCAGCTGTCAGCCTCCTCCTCTTACACAAAAGGGGAAAAAACCAACCTGTCTCCCATGACGTAGCTTTCAGGTACAACAAACTCCTATATATTTGATAAGGACTTACAATAATGAAGAACCGATGGAGGAGAATGTCTCCCATGCTAGTAATAACATAAAAAGTACAAAATAAATGGGTAGACCCCTGCCAAATAAAGGGGTTTATCCTTTACACTGGGGCATAACTTGTCTTTAATAAGACATGGCTGTGAGACAGCATTTTTTACAAGGTCAGGGAATAAGATACTGGATTCAATACCAGAATATTATCCAAGTAATTTTTGTGTATTTAACAAACATTATCTGCTGATGGAAACTGGTTCAACAGGAGTTAATTTTTTGCATTTACATGACATCTGAAGAACAGCAGCAGCAGATAAAAGCTTAAAGGGCTGTGAGCATACATGCCTATTTCAATTCATCCTCCTGCAATTAGGTCTCTATGATGAGACTGCAGAAGAAAGAGGTGGGAAAGAAATGCAAGAAAAGGAAGTAAACAAAAAAAACAGGTCATAGTAGAATATATTGATAAATTACTGCACTTCCTTCTTAGGAGGCTTATTCAGCATCCTGAATCATGTAATTAATACACAATTATGTAATAGTTTCAGTAACCTGACTCCTGTGCTGCTGTAGTCAAAGTGGTAGGACAGAGCTGGATGTCTAACAGAGACCTCCAGCTTTTATCTCATGAGCTACCAGTTAATACAATTCAAGACTGCCACAGTGGCACACACCAACAAGAGCCATGCAGACAGTGTAAACCCACTCTGGTCATGACTGGCACAGCACAGAGAAGATGGAGTAAATGTGATTGTGGAAAGATGAGGAGAGAGAAGGGGTATGAGAGAAGTGAGCAAGGCTGAAAGCTAACACAAAAAACAGTCTTGCTAATTTTGGCCCAGTGTTTTGGTTTATTCATGTGTGTCTATGTGGGATGCCTCCACACAGAACCGTCTAGGACTGTGATAGAAGTATCAAATATGTTTCTCTTTCAGCATCCATCTCGAGTGATTTTTGGTATTGGTCTTTGTGACTGGAGTAAGTGGATGACCAAAATATCCAGTCAAATATGTCATCTTTTGTCAACCCAAAGATATGGCCTTTAGATACCTACCTGGATAGTCTAAACCAAAGAAATTCTGGACGTGGGTGAAGCTTACATTAACTACAGTGTGTTTAAACCCACTCCTAAATTCTTCATATTCCTGCTTGCTTTTATGACATCAATGAACTCTATTTGGTTTTAAATCTATTTGCTTTTTGTGTATGCAGAAGAGTTTACCATCTCTCCTATAATTTCTCCTGGCAATATTACAGAAGAAAACTATAAATAGTTTCATATATTCAGAAGAAAACTATCTATGTTGTGTAAGTTGCAGGTCTTGAAAAATTAGCAATAGTAAAATTGCTTTTTTTCCCCTGCTGTCCTGAATCAGAACAGAACAACCTGGAAGTGAATAAAGTACTGGATAGAAACAGAATAACTTAGCATTCCTAAGTCATTTCCCCTTCTACTTTGGTAGACCATCACGGCATCACAACAAAACATTGACAATGCAATTGTGACAGTAACATTGAAGTGAGAACATAATAATAGCATGTATGAATGCACGCATGCAAAATCTGGCCATTTAGTGGGACATGTGCTTTCCCTCATGACTCATTCACCTATGCCTCCAAAAGCCTTTAAAATGGGTGGGCTAGTTAGCTCTCTGCTCTGTACCACACCTCTAGGAGGACTGTCGGACCAGCTGCAAATCTGTTGTGATTGCAGAGAGATCGGGCCTATGCCTACCGCAGACCTCTTCACCCATGAATCCAAACATCTGCTCCTTTCTGATGCAAAGGCAGAACTAAGATCTTTAATTTTTCATTGTGTGAGTATCCTACCCCCAAAAACCTCTTCTCCATCACTACCAGCCTAGTGTCATAAACACTTGAACTCACTTATCATATCACTTGATATGATGAGTACCAGGATGACCACTCATGACAGGGCCAGGGGCTGGCACATCAAGTAATGGGCCCATGCTGATTCTGTACAGATGGTAACTAGGTGAGTAACTTACACAGAGTAACTAGGAACTCTGAAAATTCAGATTTGCTTTCTTTGATCTGCAGTCAATCATACTCATGAATGTTCAGATACTTGACAGGTATTTTATTGCATTCAAAGTAGTGTAGAAGGTTTTGAAGTTAAATTTTTCTCCATTATTTTTTATATTTTTTTCCCCTTCTTACCTCTTGTTTTTCTTAAGATACCCAGGACTCCCCCAAAATGAAATAAATCACTTAAGTTAATTCATACTGTTATGTTTTGCTTTTATTTCAAGCAATTAAAATAATGATATTTGTTTCTCTAGTTTCAAAACCCCTAAACCAAGTCCCAAAGCAGGAGAAAAAGACAACCACTCCTTTGGTTATTTCCTCACTTGCAACCTCTTAGACTAACAGATTAGTTTCACCAAAGCAGCATTCTTTGTCTGTATTAAGTGGATTTAAGCTTTTAAGAAGCAATTCTCTAATCTGTACATATCTATTTCACTCTCTATCATTACTTGTAAACTGATCTCAGGCTTGAACTGATCTCTGTGTTTCTCTGTAAGGAGAGATGCAAAGTAAGTGTTCAACAATGCTGCTGGTGATAGAGTATCTCCTCCTTATAAACTGTCTGGTATCAATTTGAAGTGGCCCAGTGGTTTCTTTAATCCTTTGATTAAGTGTTTAGAAGATAGTATTTCAAAAGGTGGCAAAGGTCATATCATTAATATACAGGTATATGGGCTGTGCACCCACTGTTCTCACTCCAACCCAACGTGAAAAGCAGGCAGCCTCATGAACAAGAAGATGCATGCAAAATATTTTGTTCCACAGGAATTGGTTGCTCTTCTCCTGCACATTGATTTTAGTGCTGTACAAGTCTCAGACATCCGTTTTGGAATATTCTGAGAGCATCTGAGAGCTGCAATAGGCAACATCCCTTTCTAAAAACTTTTGCTTACTAAAAGCTATTCTTTAGTTGTATGTGTGAATCTAGGAATTTTTTTAAAAGAAATATCAGTTTCAAAGTTAAAATTTAAACAAGCTATGACAACACATTTTGTACTTGTCATACAGGATTGTCTTACACAAATGACAGAGGCTGCACAGGTACTCTGCTGATGCATAATCAGATACACATATTGCACAAGGAGGCAGGGCAGAAAAAAGAAAGCATTATTAGTACCTTAGGAAAGTATATTCCTGCTTGTTCTTAAATCCATCTTGATTATAAACATGATAGAGAGAAGAGATTCAGACTTACATCTGTGTTTTTCATAGGACTTCATGTTACTGTTTTTGACCTGCAGACATCTTGGTTGTCCTACGAAGAAATTCACAGTGATGGTAAACAGAGCTTTGAAAGAATAAAGCAAGGATCTCCCAGATCTAATCATTCTAGATAAGAATTGATGCATCTTAGGAGGTAATCATAAAGTTCAGAGTACCTCATTTTTTTATGCTTTTGTTAGCGAAATAACACAATTTTCCTCTGAGTTTAAATGACAAACCAAACATCAAGATATGAAAAAGTTAACATATAAATGGCATGAACAGGAGAACACATGCTGAATAAACAAGACGAACAAGTTGCTTTAGACACTGAATTTTCACTGATTCACATGCTTGTGAAAGAGGCTTATTTTCTTCACTTACTACCTTTAAAATGGAGTAAAATGGATGAAATTTTTCTCTTCTCTGATTAGAAGTTTCTTTTGAACTAAAATGAAAATGTATGAGTTTTCAATAAAAAAATATCTGCTGCAAAATCTCTGAATCCGTAAGTCCTCTCCCTGAACACAGCTATGATTTGACTTCAAAAATTGCTTCTGTTTAATTCCAGTTTCTATATAACATACTTTTGGGATTGTTCTTTAAAAGGACATGTTTTCTTTTCTTCTTCATCAGCCATTTTTTGCCTATTGGGACCTCAGGGTCTCAGAGCTTTCTGGGACTGTCTGCCACTGAGAAGTGAAAACTGGAATATTTCTGGCAGAATGACATTGTCAAACACATGCTGCCAAATTTCTTGCTGGTCACCAGCTTTATATTTTGAAAGTGGCATTGTGTTGAGTGTTTTTAGAAACATTTTTTTCTTCTCATTTTGCAAGTGAGTAATTTAATGTAAGTTTTACATTTTTGCTGTGTTTTCTGTATTTTGATACATGATTTCTAAAATATGCCAGATTTGCTTTTCACATATTGTAAGGCTGAGTTCTAATTTTTGTTTCTGTATCATATAGCAGGTTCCTCTATAAATCATGTGTCAAAATACAGGAAATATTTAACTGCATTAGAGTTTAGTAGAGTGGGCAGTATTTAATATGGTCTTACAGCCCTCTATGTGGCTTTACTGAAACAACATTTAATAGCATCTACAATAAGATTCCTATGATTCACAGCTTGCATCATATTTCTGCAATGTCCTCCAGGTTCTGTGCAGGGTTACAACATACTAAAATACAGCAATAGTGAGAAGAGTGTAAGAAAATTAGCTTTTAAGGATTCAGATTCTCTTTCTAGTCATCGGACTTTTTCAAAGAAAATGTCTGTCCTGATAAAGCAGTCCAAAAGTCACATGTTTAAGATGGATGTTTGACTATTTGAGAATAGGAGAAGAATAAAAGTCTTTGTATCTGCCCACATCCTACATAACACTCAGGTTGAGATAATTCTGAACCTGTGCGGAGGGTCCTGGAAGTGAATTGTGAATCATAGAATCACCTGAGCTGGAAGTTGGAAATTTGCCAGTTTCCAGTTGACCGGGACCTTCCCAGATGCGCAAGATCATCCAAAAATGAAAAAGAAAGGCCTCATGATGACATCAGCCAGGTCTTTGGGCCAGTGTTATTTCTGGCAATTGCTATTTTGCTATTAACACACTTAAAAAGCACTTTTTACTGTCCGCCACAGTTCTGGTCCACTTCAGCTCCAATAGACCTTCAGATACACAAATTTTCTCCCTACAGTGATGACCAGTATCTCTGTATGCCTCCCATGTCACATGATCTTTCCTCCACTGGCCATGCACTTCATTTTTTTTACCTTAGCTCCAGAAGAAGGTGCCTGCTCAGCCAAGCTGGCCTTTTGCCTCACCTGCTTGACTTCTAACGTTTTGGAATTGCCTGTTCCTGTGCACTTAGGAAGTGGTGCTTAAAAAGTGACCAGCACTGGGGTCCCAGCACCTTCTAAAGCATTTTCTCAGGGACCTTACTAATTAGTTCCCTGAGCAGCCTGCACTCCTCTTGTCCAGTGTTGACATTTTGCTGGCACTTTTTGTCCTGTCATCAGAGATTTTAAACTTGATTTCTTCATGGTTACTGTGGCCAAGTACTTCTACTTCACTCATTAGAACCTCTATGTTATAAAGCAACAAACCAAGAAGGGCACCTTTCATAGTTGCCTCCTTTAGTAACTGTACCATGAATCATAGAATCATACAACACTTAGGATTGGAAGAGACCTTAAAGATCATGTCATTCCAATACCCCTGCCATGGGCAGAGACACTTCCCACTTCACCAGGTGGCTCAAACAGNAGTTCTGGTCCACTTCAGCTCCAATAGACCTTCAGACACACAAATTTTCTCCCTACAGTGATGACCAGTATCTCTGTATGCCTCCCATGTCACATGATCTTTCCTCCACTGGCCATGCACTTCATTTTTTTTACCTTAGCTCCAGAAGAAGGTGCCTGCTCAGCCAAGCTGGCCTTTTGCCTCACCTGCTTGACTTCTAACGTTTTGGAATTGCCTGTTCCTGTGCACTTAGGAAGTGGTGCTTAAAAAGTGACCAGCACTGGGGTCCCAGCACCTTCTAAAGCATTTTCTCAGGGACCTTACTAATTAGTTCCCTGAGCAGCCTGCACTCCTCTTGTCCAGTGTTGACATTTTGCTGGCACTTTTTGTCCTGTCATCAGAGATTTTAAACTTGATTTCTTCATGGTTACTGTGGCCAAGTACTTCTACTTCACTCATTAGAACCTCTATGTTATAAAGCAACAAACCAAGAAGGGCACCTTTCATAGTTGCCTCCTTTAGTAACTGTACCATGAATCATAGAATCATACAACACTTAGGATTGGAAGAGACCTTAAAGATCATGTCATTCCAATACCCCTGCCATGGGCAGAGACACTTCCCACTTCACCAGGTGGCTCAAACAGGTGTCCAGCCTGGCCTTGAACACTTCTATGGATGATACATCCACAGCTTCTTTGGCCAACCTGTGGCAGTGCCTCACCACCTTCAAAGTAAAGAATTTCTTCCTCATATCTAACTTAAAGCAATTATCTTTCAGTTTAAAGACATCCTATCACTACATGTCCATGCAAAAAGTCCCTCTAGCAGCTTTCTTGTAGGCCCCCATTGGGTACTAGAAGGCTGCTATTAGGACTCCCTGAGTCTTGTCTTCTCCAGGCTGAACAATGCCAATTCCCCAAGCATTTCCTCATAGGAAAGGTTCTCCATCCCTGTAATCATCTTCATGACCCTCCTCTGGACTCATTCTAACAGGTCTATGTCCTTCCAGTTAAGTTATAACACAAGTGTTTTAGGGGTGTTCTGGACCTGCTTGTACCTGAACTTGTGGCTGGATTAGGTGTCTCTTAGTTCCTGAAAAAATAATTCATCAGTGCTCTCATCCTGGCTCAGTGGTCCACAGCAGACTCCAGTGATGACATCTGCACTGTTTGCTTGTTCCTTAATCCTTATCCAGAGGCTCTCAACTGGGCCATTGCCAAATGTGAGCTCCACACATTCCAACCCCTCCATTACACACAATGCGACCCTACCACCATCACTGCCTATTCTGCCTGTCCCTCCTGAAGGGAGGCCTTCCAACAAGGCCCTTCAGTCAGAGGACTCATCCCACCAGGGATGACACTGATGTATCTCAGGGACTCACGCTGCACGTGTTGGTGTAGAAAAAATTCAAGTGCATTTCCTTGCAGCCAACACCCCACAGAGAAGACTGAAGGATGTCACTAACCTCACCTCACCTCAAACCTTCATGTCCCTCCCCACTATTTATTAGTGGCAAGTCTGGTCCTTTTCCTTTCCCCGTTCCAGTCTAGTTTAAAGTTGATAAGCCCTTTTAACTCCTGTGCAAAAACCCTTTTTCCCCTCTAAGAAGGGTGCATTCCACCAGGTGTCAGCAGGCCTGGCATTGTATAGAGCATCCCATGATCAAAAAACCCCAAAGTTCTGCCAGTGACACCAGCCTTGGAGTAGCATGTTAATCTATTGGGTCTGCCCATTCCTTTCAATATTCTTTGCTGCTGTTGAAAGGCATGAAGAAAACACTACCTGTGATCCTGATCCTTCAGCCAATCACCCTAAGGTCCTAAAATCCCTTTTCATTGCCCAACAAGCCATGCAAACCCCAGAAGTGCAGTAAGTTAAATAAATAGCAGGGGTATGATGAAGGTGATAGTGGATTCTCATTTCAACAAAGAAAAACTACAGCTCTGTCTGGAGTCATAACACAGAGTAATGGATTGATGTAAACTAGAGTGGAATTGTTAGAATTAATTTCACAAGACTTCAAGTCTGCCTCTGAAAACTCATTCAATGCCGCCCTCATTTCCACACACATCAGTGCAATGAGCTGGTTCTGGGAAATTTCTGCAAATTTAGCACTTGAAGAAAAAGCTGATCAGTTTGATTTGCTGTAACTGAGTACAAACCCCATCTTCCCTTTTTTTTTAACTGCTCTTCCTCTTCTTTAACTCACAAGAGTGTCAACTCAGAGATTAATCCCAACTCCAGGCAGTCCTATAAATGTCAAGCTTAATGGAATCTCAGCCATACAGGGGCTCAGCTCATGTTTCAGCCTTGTAATAGCCTGAGTTTTGATACAGTTAATACAGCCTAGACATACTTTTTATAAGAAATTAATGTTCCAGTCTAATCTTCATTCTCTCCTCCCCCTCCCTCCCCCTAAATTGCAGCAGTCTGGATTGGAAATAAGACCAAATAACGAATGAATGTGAAACATTAGCAGGAAATGGGGTAATATACTTCATTTATGTCCATGAGGAATTAATGTACATGCTTAGAGATGATTATGTAAACATTGACATCATCAGTTATTGCAGTGTGGGGTTTTTTTCTGGCAATAGATGTCTCATTCTGGTGAAAGAATCAGAGCTGATTTTCGGGGCCAGTGTCATGATGTTTCCTCCCCCTATCCAAATAGAAGCACTTTGGAACATTGGAAATAGGAATGGAAGTAATTTGAAGGAATAGTTAGTTGATATAGACCATAGTACTTTTACGGAGTCCATAGTACCCAAACGGCTATAGATGCACCATATCCTCCAAGTTCAAACATTTTCTTATTTTTGGCAACTTTTTCAGAGATTACTGTACAGAAACTGAGAAAGTTCTATACTTTCCCCATCAGTCTTGCCTAAAACTGTATCTGTTTCTTCTGTAGAAGCATGGTTTGCATTTTGACAGAAAATTATAAGGGTTCTTTTGCTGTCTTGAGGAAAAGTTTATACTCTTCCTCTTCAGGGTTTTGTTTAGGCTCTTAGAAACTTTTTATAGAGGAAGTAAATGCACATGCACAAAGAACATTGCAAAGCTGTGTGTCCTGCAGAGACTTGAGCTCTTATTTATTGCCTCTCAATATTGCCTCTAGTCTCCTGAAAAAGAAACCAACAAAAATTATTAGTTACATGTGTTGACAAGAACCCTTTAAAGCCAACACCTTAGTATGAGTGAGGATGCAATTGCAACCAAATGACACAGCTTTATAATTTCCTAGCAGAGGATGACTGTTCCACATACACTGTACAGCAACTGAATCTGGCCACTGATGTTCCAGAAGGTGCTTTTGATACACATAAGATTCTTGGCACTGACTGATGAGGATTTTACAATACAAACTGGAAATGAGAGGCTACATCATACAAAAAAAAAATCCAGTGTATATAATTAACATACACATCCTTCTTTTTACCTACTCTTAGCATTTTAGCAGTAAATAAGGTGCTAAAAATAATTGCCTAGCACAAAAATCTATGTGACATTAATTTACTAAAAAATAGTTTTGACCTTTAACAAATGGGTGTTCCGTGCCATGTTCTTTTAAGTAAGTGAATCCTATGAATCAAAATTGGAGAAAATATCCAGTCAGAAAATCCTGGTTTGTACTATACTTAACCCCAATGCTAATCTCTCCAGCTACTGCTCAGAAATTAGGAAAGTACTGAGATTCTATCTGGATCCCAGACAAACCTTGTGAATTTCTGGAAACAGAACTACAGGAGACGGTGTGCATCAAAAAGTGTCTTTTCAAGTATATGTCATTATCAAGACAGACATGTGGGGAATTAAACAGTATTTCCTTAATTAAAAAGAATAAAATAAGAGTAGATTATAAAGCAGAAGTCAGAGAAGAAGGAAAGATGAGATTCAGAAAAATAAATTTAGAATGGCTTCTTTAATGTAGCTTGAAATGCTGGTAACACTGCAAGGGGAATAATATAGCTGTGATTCTATGCAGCAATATGTTATTTTTAGGTCATTCTAGCTGTGAATAAAGCAAGAACCTCTGGGGAGACTTTTCTTTTGTAGTGCTGGCCTTCTGTTAAAATATTTTTGTTCATCTGCGGTGACATGGGCTTTCTGCTTCCTCTGTAATAGTTCATCTTACTCTCTCAGAAAATGATTCATTTTAAATATAGACAAGGGAATAGATATGGTTCTAACATCATCTCAGGGAAAGAGAAAGTTGCTGGAGCCTGAGCCAAATAGTGTCCTGTAAGTGGACAATTAAAAGTATTCTAGGTCATAAAAAGGAAATATCAGTCTTATTTCTGATGTTACAGCGTTTTATTTTTAATGAAAACACATTGTATCTATAACCAGCATAATGTCCAACTCTATTCTCCTTAAATCTTTTTCACAAGTAGGAGTTGATGATCTAATTTATTCCTAGCTGAGGAATGTTTAATTTAATTCAATTTTTCAAGAATTTTTCCTATTATTATTGATTATAATAATATCAATAATATTATTTTTATATTATTAATAATATTGATGTTGATATTAATATTATTTAAATGAAGGGATAGCTGTAAGGTTAACTTAGCAGTTTCATCCATAGCTTTAATTTCAAGGGATGGCTGAATCAGTTTGGACAGGACAGGACTGAATACAAGGCTAGAAAATGAAGATGCTAGATTTGCCAGACATGGAACTCTATAGGCAAATAAAAAATCTCTAAAAAATAGCAAAACAGCAAGTAAGACGCCCTGGGACAAATATATTGTTGTGAGATTTGAAAGATACAAGAAATATGGATGCTACCAGTAGTGTTAGAAGCTGCATGACCTTTGGAAAGCCATTTGTCCTCTCATTTCCGTAGTTTTCTGTCTCCTTCTGCATGAGATTTTGTTCTTCCTCTTCTGTTTAAAGTAGTAGGTTACTGATACTCTATGAACACTAAGCGGTTGGTTCTCTAACATATCATGAACTGCAATAAAGAGAAAAAAAAGCTTAAAGATGACTCAAATAATGTTTTTACAATGGCTCTGCCTATACTCAAAGCAAATCCTCTTCCTTTTCTCTGCTGTAATGGCAAAAACTTCCTCTGCCCCAAACAGCTTGGATGGGTAATACAAAACAAAAATCCTCAGCAATACATGAGTACGCTGTTGGCTAGGCAAACGCGCATCATTAGAGAGGACAGTTACATACATTGTTTGACCAAAAGTAAGTTTTTTTATGCCAATTTATGAAGCCTGCAGATAGATTTTTATGAAGTGTTTTAACAAAATATCTCTTTTTTGAGACAGTGAGATCTACTATTGCCATATTTCATTGGCCTCCTAGCCAGTTTTAGAGTTAATGCTCCATCTACACATAGGAATACAATTTATTCTCTGAATGTATATTTTGCTCGCTACACCTGCCTGCGTTCACAATTGCAGGTTGTTAGGAAAAGCCTTCAACCCTGGCATGACTGAGACAGCCATATAGGGGTTTTTTAAGCTTTTCTTTAGGTACAGCTTATTCACACACACACACCCCCACACGCACACGCGCACACACACACCACCCACCCACCCAAATATACAATGAGATGCAGAGCATCAGAAACTCCTCCATGGGAAATCTTGTCCACCTGATTTTCTATGTCCAACAGAAGAAATAACAGTTATTCTGGAAGACCCTCAACATGCCGACATTGTCCCATCCAGGATCTAAACCATGAAAAAACTAGCTTTCACATATCCATTGCCCTTAAAAGAATGGGTTTTAGGATGCTGTATTATCTTAGATAATTTATTTTGTAATAGGTTGAGATGAAGGGAAGAGAGAAAGAAAGAAGTAGAAATCTGTGTGATCTCCCTAGAACATTTTTCTCCTCTTCTGGAAGCAGTTCTGCAAGTCCAGATCCCCAGGGTATGATCCAGGCTTGCAGTGCCTTGCCTTGCCCCTGTCCCCTGTGACTAAGCAGGGTCACCACCATGGCCACATCTCCCAAGGCTATCAGTGACTCCTCTTCCTCAGCCTCCTCCTGGAGTGACGCAGCTCTGCACTGCAGCATCAGGCACATCAGAGACACCGCACTACGGTGTTACACATTTACGTGCATGGGGTGGAGAAAAACAAAACAGCACCAACTTCACAACCTTGAGAATAAACTCATTGCATGCCTACCAGCTGACAATGAATTCTCCACTTCATCTCTGTCCTGTTATCACTCATTCCTTTTACCAAAACTTCACTTGTCTTTTGTGGTTTGTGTCCACATATTTCCCATTCCTTTTATCAAAACTTCACTTCCATTCTCTGTTTCGTGTCCTTTACTTCCCCCGCTTTCTTCCTTTTTGAGTGATCTGTGCTTTGTTCTTAACAGCACGTGGTTAAGCCTGATTCCTGGGAGCAATATACCAGTATGAGTCTCTCTGACAGTTTCCAGAAAGGAAGAAAGATGCCTGATTACTCAGTGGGGAGATATTTGCAACGCTCTTGAGGGCAAGCTTTCTCATTTTGGCTAAAAGCTCTAGCTTGGTTGCCATCACGGCCTGTGCTTCTCCAAGAGAAATTCTTTTTGAACAATTAATTCGCTCTTCAGTACTAACCTTTACAGGGTAGTTTCAATGACAAGGTTGAATTTAGCTTACAATCACAGAGATAAAGGGGGTCTGATGTGCATTTGGTTTTCACAAATACGCCATCAATGTAACAGAGACATAATTACCTAAGAAATGTTTGCAACAGAAGACACATCTCTAGATTATTAAAGTCATGTTCCCACTACAAAATTCTCTTAGACAAGTAGGAAATAAAACTGAATTAAATTTTCATGTAACTGGAAGTCCCATGTAGTAAATTATGTAATCTAATTACTGAACTGCTGCCTAATCTGTTAAATGAACCAAAATCCTACATGAGAAGAACTACTAGATATTTATATACTCCAAGGCAAATAACCTTGTGATTGTATCATTAAATTTGAGAATACATTGCCCTTTAAATTGCTGTTAACAGAGTGTTTGTTAAGCTGCACTACAAATTTCCAAAGCATCAAGAATCACGTTACTATGCCAGTGTCAATTTTAATCTCATCCTCATGTTCTCTTCTGCCTTGCATCAACAGGAAGCCCACGGCACACATATCAGCAACACAGACCGGTGACATCACTGTTGCTTCTGACCTGCTAAAGTCTTCTGAGCTGCTAATTGCATGCTATTATAATATCTAAGCTATAAAACAAATCACTGGTATAAGTAGCTATGGAAAAATTCTGTTGATTTGAGGCAGCATGCCTAACCACACCAAAAAACGAGCTATGAGCACTCACAGAGGTAGGAACAGAATATAACTTTCTTATCAGCTTTCCCTGGAAAACCTGGCACACTGTAAATCAGGTAACCCTCTTCCCTCAATTTTAACTGAGAAAGAAAAAACGGGATTTGTACAAGCACTGTAGTGGTACCAATATTGGCATAGGGTATCTTTGGGAATAATAAAATCTCTGAATTTTCTAGATATGTCTAAATATTTTTCACAAATTTGTGAAAATCACTACTGTTGATTGCACAATCAGCATGCACTAATTTCAGCTAATGTCCCTTTGCTGAAGCAGAGGCCAAATGTAACAGTAACCTTCCCACCTGGATCAGGAGCAGGAACCCACTCTAACAAGCATGAGGTAAACACAGGATCCCTGTTTCCTGGATTATTATGAAACAAATTCAGATAGCCTGCTTTTAGAAACATGAAATGTGATATTCACTCTGTCCTAGCTGAGGTCAAAAATGTGTAAAAAAGGCTGTCTTAAATTCCTCATTTGCTATCTCCTATGACTGAAAAAAAAAAACTGGAAAGCATGTATCTAGTAATATATATAACGTTTAGGCTCCCATGCTGCAGTTCTACCCCAATACACAATAGAGCAGTATTATTCCACCCTCTGAGATGTTTAAAAAAATAAAATTGAAATAAATGTAACGCATTTTAATATTGTGTGTTGGTACACTCTCAAGGAAAAGAAGTTAATTAATAAAAAGTTAATTTGTGTTACAGACATGGTAATTTACCAAAAAGTTGTTTCTTCCTAAATCACTTTCTTCAAAGGAAGATGATATTCTGATATTCTGATCATTCCTATATGTAGGTAACAGAAGATAAATACATGCCTTTCAAAAACAAATGTCCGAGGTCCCTAATAAATATACATACTCCAGCACAACAGCTGTGAAATGAAAATCACTACAAAATTACAAAAGCTTTTGTACAGTTATTCATCCAATAAAGCCCTGCAGAGGAGGAGTTGATTTCTTGGCTAACAGAGCTGTTTATTTTTCTGAAACTGGCAGAGCCCCAAATGCGGTAATATTCATAGTTCTCAAATCACATAGTTCATATTCCTAGCTAGTTTGAATTCTAGTCTTGCATATTAAATATATTACTTTAATCAATGCAGAGTCCTTCTCTTAAATGTCCAGTGAATCTAATCAGTCAAAGAAACTTTTGGCTATGTTCATTTCAATGATCTGGTCTTCTTTTGAACGATTCTCTTTTCCAGCAAACTTGCCCTTCCCTCCCTTCCTCCCCCACAAAAATAGAAAGATATTAGATAACAATTTAATAATTTCTAGCCATTCAAACTGAATTGGAAATTGAGGCCTTTTTGTCCAGTGGTATTTATCATTAATGTTGCTTTCATACTTTAGCTAATAGGGACAAACTTCAGAGCCTTTAGAACAAGCTGTGGCTAAAGCAGAAGGGAGATGCAGATTTGCTGTAGCTCATTTCTTTCCCCTAATAAAAGCTACTGTTCATTTCTCTCCCTGTCACTTGCAACCAAGAAATTATTTCAGTTTTTCCTCTTTTCATGTTGTCAAGGCTCTGAATTCCTAGACCGGAAGAACACTCTTTTTTGTCTTCAAAAGTCATATGATTTTGAGATTTATAACCTTTTATGACATTTTTCTAGGGATTTCATCACATAATTAAACCTTTTATCTAATCCTAACTTTTCTTTGCTGTATGTTTCTTCAACAATCCACAAAGTCTGAAACAGTCTGAAATTGCTCTCTCATTTTTGATCTAGGAACTTAGCTGTGCACACAACTTTCCATACATTTTCCTTGTTTTGATTTAAGAATATCTGGGAACTGTGGCACTGCAGGGAGGTCTCCAGGCTAGGTGATCACAGGGGAGCCTTGAGATGCACAAGGCTCCCCAGCAGGTCATCTGGATGCTGCTGTTCTGGATAAGATTATTTATTCAAGGAATAGCTTGCTATTTCTTTGTTTCCCCTTCAGTGAAAAGAATCCAATATAATGAAAAGAAAGTTATATTTTCATTTGTCTGGGCTTCTGTCAGCTGCTGCTTGCAAGCATTCAGATTTCATATTTGTTTTCCTTTTTTTGTCTATGGCAGATCAAAGCATCCTCTGATAGATTGTGATGTACATCTGTTAAGATCAGTGGACTTATGCCAGCTTTTATCTGGTGAGGATTATCCTAAACCACTCCAGTTTTCTTTATTGGTTTTAGGGGCTTGTGAACATCAGAGCATTAAAGAATAATATTTGAACACTATTTACTTATGAAACTGTATTGTTAATAATCTTCTGAAGTATTTAAAGGAAAGAGTATTAATTTAAAATATCATGACCCCCACTCTGTGGCAGTGTAATGGGATAAGTGGCTTTCTGGGCTTTGTTTCACTTCATGATTCTACACAACTAAAGGTTTCATAACCAAGACATTAAGATTTTACTGAGAAATTACTGTACCTATTAATGATTTTGTTATCTTTATACTAGCTTGTGTCAAATAGGCTGTACTGACAGTTGTGTGTACTGAACAGTTGTGTCTGTATGGTATGTATAACATCAGGATTATCTGCTCAATATTTCAATTAAAAATAAAAAAAAATGTGAAAAGAACAGTTTGAAAAGGTATCTGGAACCTGATGGATTTTCTTTCTGTTGACTGTGATCATCCTGTGATATCAGATGTATGCTTGAAGAAATCTGCCCACCTGACTTCCAGAGAGGTTAAAAATTATAATTTAAATTCAATGTAGAACAGCAATAAAACCCCATAGATTCACACAGAATTTTTAAATATGATTCTGGAATTAAATTCTCCACTGTGGGTTATACTTATGGAGACATAGCAAAAGCTGAGTGAGGTTGGGCACATGTATTTTAGGAATGTTGTTAACCTTACAAGTTGGATCCAAGGCCTGTAATACTGAGTCCCCTTGCCTCAGAAATGTGTGCTTTCAGGGCAGTTTATTTCAGCTGAGTGTAGCAAACCTTGTGGATACTCACGGAAGTCAGAGCTGGCCTCAGTCACATTTCCACTCCTTCTGAACCTTAGGGAAACCCAGCCATTTACCCTGCAGGCTTATTGGTCTATTAATACTTTTTATAATAGAATAATAGAATCACTGAATGTTTGGGTTAGGAAAGACATTAAAGACTATTTAGTTCCAATTCCCCTGCCAAGGGCAGGGACTGCTTTCACTATACTAGGTGGCTCAAAGCCCCATTCAGCCTGGGTTTGACTACTCCCAGGGATGGGGCATCCACAACATCACAATTTAATTAGTTAAGTGAAAGAGTTTTCAAATTACGTTATGAATGGACTTGTCTATGGGATATGAACAAATACGAGATATTCCACTTTTCTTTAACAGAAGTAACTTTCATGGAGCAGCAATGACATTGGCATGAGACATTTATAACAACTTTTAATTTCATAAAAGCAAAGACAACATTTTTTTCAAAAATAAATAGAAGCTAGTACTGTCAGCATTAGTACAGTCTGGGAGACAGAGACATAGAAGATAAAGACAGATAACTGGATAGTTATCTGCAAAATCATAGCTATTCATTTGCATTCATAGTGTTGCAAGCAGCTATATTTTCAAAAACTCTTTCTCTGTTGTAAGAGTCTTTACCAAGGAAAGCTTGTGGGCAGAAGTAAGTCTGATTTCCAACACGGCATGTGAAATGCTTTTGGGTTTTCAGGGAGTGAGACCAGGCTTACTTCAAATCCTTGTATTGTAGGAACAGAACTATTTATTTCACCTTGAGGAAAATCTGTTATAGTGAAAGAGAAAGCCTAGACCCAAGTTATCCTGGAGTTTTTCTCTTCCAGAATTCTAGTGCAAAAATGACTAACTAGTCATTAGGGACCATTTAGAAGTCTTCAAATATATTTTCAGAGTCATTGAGAAAATGTTAAAGCATTTCTCAGTTCTCATAGTGTTTCATCTGGCTTTGGCTTGTTTGGGTTTGTTGTGGGTTTTGAGATTTGTTTTTAGAAATCAATGAGCAATTTTGTCAATAGGAATGCTTCTTCAAAAAATTAGCATTTGCCTTCTTATTCAGTGAATTCTTCTTATACATTGTATACCAAGGGCAACACTTTTCTTGCAGTTCTTCTCTTTTCATTTCTTACGTGAAAGCTATAGTAAATAGTCACACTAATTCACATTTATGACTAGAATAACCTTCTACACTATTTCCCACTGACCTCTCCACTATGGTTTAAATGAAGAGTTTAGTGGGAGGATGTCTGAATTATGCAACCCCACCCCTACTGTTAATAGACTTTAATGGAAATGTAGCTACTCTGTTTTATGGTCTATAGTATAAAGGCCACAAAGAGACAGACTATGTTAGTGTTCTGTCCCTCTAACACCCCAAACAAAAGGCCCACTACTAGAAATTGTGGTTTAATAGAACTAATATCTTCTGTCCTGAAACTGTGATTATATCTGTGGTGTGAAGGAAAGCTAAAGTAAAGGAAGATTGGCTGACTATAACTTGTACAAAGGCAATATTTCACATCTTTAGAACAAGACCTATCAGTTAAGTGCAGCACTACACTTAGAGGAATTACAAACTGAGGTTCAGAGTTAGCCTCCTGGGCTCCATGTGGGAAAATGGCTAGATGTCATACAAAAACTTAAATGAAAGAGTGAGCTAGAACATGTTCATGTTGAATATGAAATTCTCTAAATTTGAGCTATAGGAAACACTAGAGGTCAAAAGGAGGAAAGGAAAACAGGCATCTTGAACATTTCCACGGCTGATGTGCTAGAATAAAGGTGAAAGAACCACATATACACTTAAGGATAAAGAGACTGGTGGTATCTTCTCAAAAGGATGGTGGTCTTTTCTTTCTTTCTTTCTTTCTTTCTTTCTTTCTTTCTTTCTTTCTTTCTTTCTTTCTTTCTTTCTTTCTTTCTTTCTTTCTTTCTTTCTTTCTTTCTTTCTTTCTTTCTCTCTTTTCTTTCTTTCTTCCTCTCTTCCTTTCTTCCTTTCTTTCTTCCTTTCTCTTCCTTTCTTCCTTTCTTTTTCTTTTCTTCTTCCTTCCTTCCTTCCTTTCTTTCTTCCTTTTCTTTTTTCTTTCTTCCTTTCTTCCTTTCTTCCTTTCTTCCTTTCTTCCTTTCTTCCTTTCTTCCTTTCTTCCTTTCTTCCTTTCTTCCTTTCCTTTGATTCCTTTCCTTCTTTCCCTTCTTCCTTTTCTTCTTTTTCTTCCTTTTCTTTCCTTCTTTTTCCTTCCTTTCTTCTTTTCTTTAATTAAGAGATCATGACAAAAGTTCCTGTATCAAAAATACATGCTATAGGTTGCCATTTTCAGTGTAAAAGAACTTTCCAAGTGACCTCCTACCTGCATATAATCACTATAGCATCGCTTGAGCACAGAAAAGCTTCATACAATACTTTGATCAGAAGACAGACACTGATGCTGTTTTACTGAACCTCTACTTTACTATCAGCTCCTGAATGTAAGAAAAATAGTATAGTAGCAGTGTTCATCCTCATGCATTTTTTTTTCCCCATTACTTGCTTCTGCAAGATCCAAACGATCTGCTTAAGCACAAATATTTCTTCTACTGATCAACTTGCACCATTCTTCTAACTTTGCACTCATGGGTATTGTCTTTCCTTTGTCTCCTCTACTGTTTTCTGTGGGGAATCTGAACAAGTATCACTGTACCTGCTACATCCAGAGCAATCCAGAACCATCTCAGACCCATCCCTCACCACACTTTCTAATATATCAATAGAAACACTATACAATCTGCAAAAGAAGATTTTTTGGCTGCATCTAGGTTTCTTGTAAAACGATTCATGACATGGAAGTGATTGAATAAGACTACATCAAGTATTTCTCACCAACTGTTGAAAAGAAAGACAAAGTTACAAGAATTGCTGTTAGTTATTCTGATGGCTCAGGCAATTATAGCCTGTCATTAGCAGTCTACCTAAATTTGCATGATTGTGATTCCTGATTGAACTTTATGTCCATAATAAGTAGCTGACATGTTGGAAGTCTTAAAAGCTCTCCTGCATGAGATTGACTGGAGATGTGTTTTTATCTGAATGAAAGCAAATACCATTTTGACACAGACTGAGGAATTTAGTACAAGTATTTATACTAACACCTGCTATGAATGCACAGAGTATTTTCATATAAAAGCACTCCTGAAACATCCTGACATTTGAGTCATTCATTCACTTTCAGGAATTTGCAACATATGCCAAAGTTAATTCAAGTAATTGGAATAATGTGGTACTTCTAATGTTAATTGCATTTAAAGAGATGTTACAAGTCTTCATTGCCATGTGATTATTCTCATAGAATATAGCAGATCTTTTATCAGCCAATGAATGAATTGCATATAATTTTTGATTTATAAACTACCAGAATGTAGGTTGGTAGAAAATTTTACAAAAACAGAAACCTTGCTATTTTCAAGAGGACTAGAAAAAAACCAAGAGGGCAAATATTTAACTCTACAAGACAAGGGTAGGTATCTCCCAAGGGACAGATATCTTGATTTCATTTCATTAAAATAAAACAAACACAACAAACAAGAGAAACGCAAGCCCTGAATTTTTGAAAAACTATCCTGCATCTTTGACCATGACACACATTAAAAGAACTAACTGCATTTTTGCTAATATTTAGTCCAGTGTTTCCACATGAAAATAGGCAGTTTATAATCAAGTTTAAGTTTACACTAGAGATAAAAAAGGATTGGAGGATGGTGTTAAACCTAATTGTTTACATATTAGAGGAATCCAGATACATAATATGAGTGACTGCATCTGCCATAATGTTAGAAATTGGATTAAAAACAACCTAATTGGCTCTAGCAATCCTACATTAAATTATATCAGAAGAAAAATGTACCAAGGTAAAAATTTTGTCTTGTATCTGCTCTGTCGTGGGATCAAAAGAAAGGATTCCATCTCTGGAAACCTGAGTCCACTGACCAGAGAAATAAGCACATCATGCATGAGGGAATCTCACATAGGCTCGTATCTTGCTCAGCTTTCTTCATATAAGCCAGAAGAAATTTAGTTTTGGTGGCATGCTGCTGGACTTCATATCCCTGATACATTCCAAATTCACTCAGTAGCTTGCTGTCCTTCTCCATAGGTGATCGTTGTTCACTTAAGAGACAATGACCTCTGCAAATCTCTAAACATAAACCTAAAAAACCTCTGCCAGATCTCAGCACTTTCTCCTGCTGTTTTCTTAACCTGGTTGGAGGTACTTCCAGAGGGAATCTTTTGGCACATAATATCAAGAAGATATAAAGGAAGTAAACTGGAAAAAGAGTAAATACATGTCAAGAAAGAGAAAGATGCGTTGCTGTTTTAAGATTTAAATGCATTTCTAAGGCTTTGCATAGAGAGGATGAATTAAATCTGTGAAAAAAAAAGGTTGGGTATCTTTCTTCAGAGACCACAAGCAGTGCATGGACTCCTTTGTTAGATGTCAGAGTGAAAGTGGATGTCTGAACTAGTTGCTGTCTTTTCAAGAAAGAGCAATTTGCACATCATCTTCAAACTTTTCATGTTGGTGGGATCATGTCTCCTTCATTCTGGAAGAGGGGCAGAGTTTGTGATCTCTCCTTTCTGGCATAATTCCTAGTGTCTCTTTTGCTCTCTAAAGGACAAGTAAATCCTGGGTTTATGAGGAGTACTGAAAATATGTTAACTAAGTCTTCAAATAATCAAATAGTAGAATCACGAGACCATCAAATCACAGAGTGGTTTGTGTTGGACAGGACATTTAAACACCATCTAGTCCCAATTCTTTCACCATGGGCAGGGACATCTTCCACTAGACCAGGTTGCTCAGAGCCCCATCCAGTCTGGCCTTGAACACTTCCAGGGACGGGGCATCCATTGCTTCTGTGGGCAACCTGTGCCAGGGCCTTATCACCTTTCCAGTAAAGTTCTTCCTTATGCCCAATATATTTCTACACTCTTACAGTTTAAAACAATTGTCCCTTGTCCTGCCACAACAGGCCTTCATAAAAAGGCCTTTTTTTGTCTCTCTGATTTAGAGAATATTGTGAAGGGTCTTATCAAAGGACTTAGGGTAGCTCAGGTAGACACATCAATATCTCTTCTCTTGTCCACTTACATAGTTCCTCCATTATTAAAGGCCACCAGAGTAGTCCAGCACATTTTGCTCTTGATGAAGCTATGATGACTGCCTCTAATCACCTCCCTATATTCCATTCACTTCAAAATCACTTACAGGAATATCTGTTCCTTATCTTACTGAGTAATAAAGAGGATGACTGGTCAGTATTCCCCACTATTCTTTCTTTTTACCCTTTTTAGAAATGGCAGTATTATTACCTTTTCTTCAGTCACTGGGTGCTTCACCTCTCTGCCATGACTCTTCAAATACAATGGGGAGTAGCTTAGTAATTACATCTCCCAGTTTCCTCAGGGAGGATCCTCTGGGATGCAACTTTTTTCTTCTCATAGACTTGTATATATTCAGATTCCTTAGGTTGTCTCTAACTTGACCTTCTCTTAAGATTGGACTTTGTTCATCCAGTCCCTGTTTTGAGGTTCAGGGTCTTGAGAAATGTAAGAAGAATGACAGCCAGTGAAAAATAAGGAAAAAGAGTACATCAGTCTTCTCTTTTCAGGATACATGTACCTGGACCCACCGCCTGTGCATTTCCTTCTTACACTTCACTTTGACTAGGAGGTCCTCACTCAGCCATGCTTCTATCCTGTCTTTGTTGCCTCATTTCTTATGCTTGGTAACCCAAAGCATGTTCAAGAAAAACATCAGTTGCCATCTCTGTTCTGCTCCTGTATCCCTGAGGGCAGTTTCGCAGGGAGTCTCTTCCACTAATTACATGAAGAACTGAAGCCTTGCGCTCCTAAAATTCAGGGTCTCATTGACTGATAGTTCCATAAAAGTGCAATAGTACGGTGAGATTGGCAGATTGTTAAATTTGTTTTATATCCACAACTGGGTAGCTTTATTTTTAGTCGTAGAGAAATGAAGACTTTACCAGATTCTGTGGGACATGGTAGAAAATGGGGGCAAAATTTGTTTTATTTTCTTTATACTGCTTTTGCAAAGCTCAGTTAGTATTTAAATACTCAGTAATAAACCTAAAATATTAAGTAAATATTAAATAGATCAGTTTTATTTCTTTCACTACCTCTCTTACCAGTGTCATAAGTTCATTCTTTTACATTAATTTTGAATGGGTGATCAATTTTACTGAGTGAAGCAATGGGAGAGCTGACTTCCATCCCACATCCCACCACTGCTTGATATGGCACACAGAGTCTTGGTCACATTATATATTTGTGCATGAATAATCTCCCTCAATGCTCATTTGAGGCTACATCCTTGTCCAGAATATTAAATTTTGTAATATTTTGCACTGACTGTGTCTAATAATTAGCTTGTAAGGAACCCACTATGAGTTATCCCATGACAAATTGAGCTACCTGGATTTTCAAAAGGTGTGGTGGATGCATGACTCAACCCATAAAAAAATGCTTTAAGCCTGGCATAGCACTGGCAAGTTCACCCAAGATAAATCACAGATAAATGTTGACAGTTTTTCAAAGGCTTATTTTTCAGTGTTTGTTTTCCAGACTTTAAAATAAAATCTGCTTATTTATATACAGCTGCCACAGCATGATTTCCTCTGGCTTGAAGAATTACCTCTCTTCATGTGATTCTGAATACAGTTACATTTAAAACCCAATGTTAGCATAGAACAAATGGATTCTAAAAGTTAAACAACTGGTGTTTGTTCAGTAGACTTTGTTAGCAGATTTTGCCTTGTTCTAGGCAAACAATCGGTTATATATATAGTCAATTAGTAACATATATGCAAAGGACAATTTGACTTCACTACTCTTCTCTCTTTATCTTCTTACATCTCCTATTATGGCTATTCTTTCAAGGTTTTTTAACAAAGAACGACCTGATTTCCCTTCTTTTCAGTATGCCTATGGTTAGTTTTCTAAAATCTGTGAATATTTTGTAGTTTAATCTTGAAAGGGTAGTAGAAGTACATCTTAAATGCATATAATGTAACATCAGCACAAACCTCCAGAGCAAAAAGGACTACTTCATAGACCTTCTTAAAACATTTTCATTTACTGGTACCTCTGTTTCTGTAAAAAAGTATTTTTGCAGTAAGAGAGATTAGCCTTTTGGAGTGATGTATCTCACTAGAGACCATATCTGCAGCTTAGTCATCAGGTATTTCAGCAAAACATGTCAGAATTTAGTATTGAGCTGGGATCTACTCTCAGTCACTGCTTAATACAATTAAGTACAAACAATGAATACAAATCCACTGTTTTCCTACACCAAATTCTTAGGAGACAATCTAGGGATAGAGTGTAAGTTCTAATTCAATTCTACATAACTTTTTTTGCAAGCCTTTTGTTATTACCACAGACATCTGACTTTTTTTTTTCTCAGAACAAATAAGCAAACAAATAAAAGGTAAGCACAGGAAAAATCCCAACCCTTCGGAGAGACCTATGTAGCTATCCCAGAGGTAAAAGGGCAAGAGTAAGATTATTTAAAGACACACAGAAAGCCATAGGAGAAATGTACACAATTTCCCAAGGACAGTTATTTGAGCTGTCACATTCAAATTAATGACAACTGGATTACCTGCCTTGATGCACGAGTGATCACTCTATATGATATGTTCAGCCACGTCAGATTTCTCTTACACTTAAAGAGTCAAAGGATAATGTATATCTAGGATAGCAGCACACAAATAGATGAGATAGATACAACAATAAACATTTTCTGTTCTGAAACAATTAGGAACCATTATCAGTGGTATGCAAAATATGGCATCACTCTAGGTAATATGTTATGAATAATTTGTCTTCAAAACATTGACATAAATTATTGTTTTATTCATTAAGTACTGTCCTACCAGCGGTAGAGATGAACATTCTTCATACATGTCTTAGGTTACAATGTAAGATGTAACCAAAAGTACATATTCTATCACCATCTTTTAAAACCAGGTGGGGCAATATTCTTCTTCTCTTCCATGACCCATCCCAAATAACTCCCTCCAGGAGATATCTTCTGATAATGGGCCATCTAGCCTCATTGCATGACTCATAAAATTACATCATTCCATTGTGAGATGCTCTGCCCAGGAGGAGGAACCAAGCATTCCTACCTGGATATAATCTGAGGTTTGGAACATCACAGGCAGCCTTTACCTACTGGATTCCCAGAGAACAAGAGATACCACTGGACCTTCAGGTGAAGACCAGACCCTTCTACAGGATCACTGCTTCAACTGGACCACTTCATCTGGACTGCTACCACCACACTGACTAACAGCGTGTCAGGTTGTATCCTGACTCTGCCAGTGCTCTTGTACTACTGCATTTCTTTTAATTTTCCTATTAAATTATAATTCTGACTTGTGATCTCCCACTGTTTTGTTTTCAAACTAGTACAACACATGGGAAAGGCATTATACAAACCGCAGTGGCCCAAAAGGTTACCTCACCTTCAGTCTGCAGAGACTATCTACTGCATAAGAGTAGTTTTGCTAAGGATGCTAGCTCGTGTATTTATTGCATATTTCTGTTCACCTGGATAGAATTAAGCCTCCAATATAAAGGTATTTGTTTTGTAGAGTTTTGCTTTATACCAAGGTATATAAAGTACATTAATGACAGCTGTGTTACATATCTTTATAATATACATCCTTTTCACTGGGATCCTTTTTCTAAATTGAAATTTATCTTGGTGAGTGTTAGAAAAAAATCTGGGAAATAGCAATGAATGGAATTGCAGCCTGAAGGAAATCATGGGCTGATTTCTATCCTCAAAAGAGCTCTTCAAAGGCTTCCATTCTTTTTGCTACCAGCATGCTGCTCCATTTGCAAAGTAAAATCTCCATGCAGCTCTCTAGTGTATGATGCAGTCTGTACTTTCGCATACACAAGAGAATAAAGAGAAAGTTTATATCTTTCTGGAAGAAGATTATAAAGTTTATATCTTCATCTGGAAGAAGAAACCAACCAAAAAAATAACCAAAAGAACCAAGGTAAAAGGAAATTAAGTATCTGTAGCAAAAATAGAGTAAATTGTGCTCAAATCAAAGAGCTCAGAGCCTGGAATCAATTTACCTATCTAAAATACTTCATCAAGATATATGATACTGACCATTATGATTTAATATTTATTACTGTTGCTTTCCAGTAACAATATTATTGTGTTAGGGAAGTAAAAACAAGAAGACTGTAGGACTCAAAAGGTTTTTGCACAAACTGAAACAATATTTTTCTCACAAATCTATAAATAGCAGGTAGTGATGGTCTAGCATGGTTCAGGCATGGATAATGAAAAATTTCAAGATAAGTTTGCCACAATGCAAGAGTTTAGGACATTAATTTAAGTTTATTACTGTATACAAGGAAGCCCAAGTACTTTATCATGAGATTACGACCACAGACCAAACATACCTTTTTATATAACTTTCATGTCAAAGGTCTAAAATTACTTGCTTTAGCATGTACCTAATCTCAAAATTCTTCAAGTCCTTGTTGAATTTGCACCTAATGCAAATGAAAAGATTTGCAAGCTAAAGAAAACCCCACAGTTTTATTTCCCATGGAAAGCTATAATAAAAGTAGATATCCAGTCATGCAGATGAGAAATAATTTTTTAACTCAGTGAAGTCAGTCTTATGGGAAGTCCAGTACTTTACAGGATCTGGGGTTTGCTTTGTTTATTTCTCAGTACTTCACACTAGGAGGTAACAGCATAAAGTTGAAAAGTTATTTTGTTTTTCTGTGTTAGAAATTTTCAAATTCAAAGGACAGGACACTGTAAGTCAAGTCTCAGATTTCAGAAGGAGGCAAAAATTAAACATCACATTTTAATGTATTCATTTTTATTGCCTTTGTGAAGCAATATGAAAACAGGACTCGAAGTAATGAAAGTAGTATGAGCAAATCAAGGAAAATTCAGTAGAATTATATAGAGTCATTAAACATGAAGTCTAAGCTAGACTGCCTTAAGTTAACCACAAAGAAAACCGGGAGATTTGACAGGTTCTACTCAAATTAATGACTTTGATACAAAGGTAGTCATAAAAAGCTGAGATTTTAATACATTTTCTCTAATTTTGAAGAAAAAACTTTTAAAATTCGTAAAGGAAACTGTAAAGACTATCGTCATAGTAGGCCCAAGTTCAGTCTCTTCCCCAGTTTCTTTTCAAAGAGTTGATAATATATCTTTTCAATGCTTTTCTCTTTCTTTTTTTTTTCTCCGAATACTTTGATTCCTTTTATTACTACCTGTAAGCCAGATATTCTGCACTTAGAAAAAGGACTGAATTTGTAGGCCCTTGAATTGTCATAAAATAAGACCTTCTAATTCAGGGAACATTCACATGCTAAAGACTATTTTGAAGTCCTCCAAATTCTTGTATGTGCTTTCCTTTGTAAAGATTGCTTTGAGAATATATTAATCTATATCAATTAAAGAATTTGCATGAGAGCAGCTAGCATGGGAAACACTTCTAGAATAGGACGTAGCCCCCTGTGAGAGACTGTGAAGCTGCCCCCTTCAGTAGTGCCACATAGAGCTTAAGGTGGGGTAAGCTTTTGGGCTGCTCCTGCCTTGGCAACAGGTGTTTGTCAGTTTGTTATTTCACAAAAGTACCATGTGCTTTGCTCAGGGCAAATCCTGGAATCCTTAGACCAGGCCTTTGCACTTACAGTGTTCATTTTCATGACCCAGATCAATAATGTAAGGGAAGTCTGGCACAAACTTTGATGATGGCTTGGTATGACAAAGAGCTCTACAAAAAACAGCTGGTGTGACTCTGCAAATCAGTTGGAGTCAGTAAGTCACCATTTCTGTTCAAAGAGCTTAATATTTCTTGTCATCAAAGAATGAAAGCACCTTTGGGACACATTAATTACTAATTGCTTACTATGTCCTATAGCCCCATAACGGCAAAATTTCACCTTCTGAAGAAAAAGGACCAGGCATTTAAGACCAAGCCAGAACTCCACTGATGTGTTTTAATTTATTAATGTTAATAAGCTTTCAAAGAATTAATTCGTGTTGCATTTTCCATTTTATAGGAATAAGAAAAATGCTTCATCTTGATAACACACCTAGCCTTTTTAGAAATACTGAAACATCCATCACAGCCCCAATTACCCAGATTTGTTGTCATAAAGAAGTTCGGTAGCTTTACTCAGAAAAAAAGGCTATTATTTTAATCTGAGGGTGGCAGAATTATGTTTTACCATATTAATATTTTCGTATTTTTAAGGCGCATTAAGAGAGTCCTGTTTGATAAACGAATACTTCATCACAATGCCCCTGAAAAACAATACAGATTGGGGTCCTAATTCTTCCATTTTACCTATGCAGATAAATCTTTCGAAGGTCTCCTGCACAAACCTGTTCACCAAGAGATGATGAGCAGGGTTCCCATGCGGTGGGTACGGGTGGTTGAGATACTGCTCATTGTAACATATGCCCAAGCTTCAGCTCCCTATTTCATCTATGAATTCCACTGAAAACATTGTCTCATTCAAGCACGCTGGAGCTCTCGACAAGCTTACAACCACAATCGTCACGTTCGCCTTGGATTCTTCGTTACCAGGATCTGCCTTGTGCCGTCCCCAGAACCCATGCCTCGGAGGATACCATACCGTGGCTACCCGCTGTCCTGAGCCCGTGTTACCACCCCGCCCCTACACCCCGCAGAGGTGTCTGCAGAGCCTTCCCCTCAATTCGCTGACCACCGCTTGCGATTCCGCAACCACAGCCTTTCCTCTCCCGGCACGAAGGGGTTTCAACCCCCGGGCCTGAGTGCACAGGNGTGCACAGGGACCCGCCCATTCCTGCCTGGCGCCAGTCACAGCGGCACGGGTCGCTTTGTTCCCTCCCCGCCGGGCTCGCACGGCTCGGACCCCTCCAAGCGGACCCCGAGCCCGCTCCCTGCGGACCCCAGACATTTTCTGCAGACCCCAGCCCCTTCTCTGAGGACACCAAACCCTCCCCTGAGGACTCCAAGCTTTCCCCTGCGGACCCCAGCCCCTTCCCTGGGGCCGCCGCTCCGCCGGGCCCCTCTCCCGGCCTGGCCCGGCCCTGCCCGGCCCGGCCGGGCACGGAGAAGAGCGGGCTACGACAGCGCCTCCCGGCGGCGCGGCCTGGCGCGGCTGC
>VWZW01003077.1:342838-354679 GCA_013397115.1 Edolisoma coerulescens | reverse complement strand
CACCGTCGGGGGCCGCGGCCGTGCGGGTACCGGGACCGGCTCTTCCCCCACGGACTGCGGCGCGGGGAGGCGGGGGTTAGCCCCAGCCCGCACGCCCCGTCCCCGGCGGAGCACTGCTGCCGCCGCCCGAGGGGCTGGATGCGGCGGAACCTCCGCTCCCCCCGCCGGGACTTTGTGTCCCGTGCGAGGCCGACGGGAGGGACGAATTTCCCCGGGACGGCCGTGGCACGGCGCGCTCCCCGCCCGCCAAAGTTTCCCGCGGCGCCCGGCGCCGCCAGCCCGAGGCCCGGCGGGCAGCGAGCGGGGCCGTCCCGGGGCCGGTGTCTCTAGTCCGTCATGGGGTCCTGCTTAAAGGGCCGGGCGGCATGCCGGCGGGTGGGAAGATGGCTGAACGAGGAGAGGCAGACCCCCTCCGGACTTCGGCACTACCCCGCTGGCGCCGTCATTTCTTCACCTCTGGGTGTCCAGCCATGGGAAGCAGTCAAGTGCTGACATTTTGTTAGTTTCGACTTCCAGCTGTTTCGAGTTGGGTATGGTTCCCAATAGTCCCTGGGAGTGGCTTTTTTTGTTTGTTTGTTTTTGGGGTTTGGTTTTGTTTTGTTTTTTGGTTTTTTTGGTTGGTTGGTTTTTGGTGGGGGTTTTTTTTGGTTGTTGTTTTTTTTTGTGGTTTTTTTTTTTTTTTTGCAAGCCTTCACTGGTCATTCTGTTCCTTTAAAACTCATGTATTACTTTCAGGCATTACTTTCAGAATATGTATGCTTTGTGTATCAGTCTCTTACAAATTGGTTCGCACATGTATTTGAACGTGCCAGATAACTATCCACTTGCCAGAGTGTGGCTGTGCTGTGAGAACTGCTATGTGAAGAGGTGGGTCCCAAAGCTCTTCAGCAATGGTTAAGCCACGGTCAGTTCTTGGACTGACTTGTAGACTGCAAACACGAGGTGCCGTCATTGGCAAGTTGGTAGGTTTTACCATAGACTGTTTTCACGTTGGCTGCTGTAGGCTTGCAGATGAGTGTTCTTATAGATTGGAGTAAAAAAAAAAAAGACAAATCACTTGCATTAATTAGAATTTTTAAGCTACTTATTAAAGAAAAAGCATTTGGCATGGAAATGGAAGTCTTCTTACGAGACAACAGGCGTTTTTAATATCACAAGTCTCTTAATGATATATCACTTGACATGAATCAGGTGTTTTGTTTCCTTTTTGATTTGGGGCACTCATTCTCTGTCTTTGCAGGAGTTCTCACATTAAAAACATCAGTAATAAATATATAGCTTTCAGAAAATTAAAGTTTAATACCAAAATTTTAACTGAACTTAATGTTTTGAAGTGCTTAGGTATTGGCTTCTTATTTATAATTCTGGTTTGTGCTCATGATTTGGAAATCATGAGTCTGTCTTGTACTGTAAATCTGAAATCAGGAACTAGTTTGCAGAAATAACTTCTCTGCAAGACTGAAGCATATTTGCTGACTAGTGCACGCAGAAAAAAATGGAAAGTAGGTTGAACTTAGTCCTGGTGTACTCAGCTAGCTTCTTTGATGTGGTGATCTCACACCACAGGTGAAAATGAGAGATCTAGGAGGTAACGGCTAGCAAGTAGCCAAAAGCAGATACTTCCTTTGACATATGGAGGCAGAGGTCCGCACAAGTGTGTGTGCAAGCAGGCTCAAAGTAATCTCAGAGATCCAATTCAAAATACAAACCCACCATTTTGATGCTTTATCTGCTTCCTTGTCAAGTGAGAGAATCTCAGGGCTGCCAAATGTCAAATAATGCAAGATAGGATTGAATCTGCTTGTTGTGGAGTTTATTTCCCTGCATGTGGCTGATACCTCAAAATGGTCAGAGAGGATGCTTTTTCTTGATTCCTTAGAGGTGAATCCAAAGGACCTCTGTTGCAAAATGCATACATATTGAAGACAAACTTATCATACTGCTTCCATATTACACCATTAGTAATGGCTCAGAAGGTGCCAAGAGGTTGGGATTTGTTCCGAAGTTCTCATTTTATAGATTGACAGAAGTATTCATATTGCATACTCAAAAATGATGGCATGCACAATGCAATTAAGAATATACTTAAAAGGAATTTCATGACTTGCCAAGTTTCCATTTAATCCTTAATTTTATCTGACCATTGCTTGTGATGTTCAAGATGAATAACCTCCTGGGATGCTTATAGGAATACTATCTGAAGTTATAGCTAGTACAAACAGAGTTTTGAAATGTATCACGAATGAAGCCAAGCAAGCTAGAAAAAGTATTTCTAGTGTATATTTAAACCAATTCCTAACAATTAGGATTAAACGCTTAAAAGAGTCGATTATACCATATCTACCATATTCTGTGTGGTACCAATAGGCTGTACCATGTTAGTTGTCTTGTGTCTTGAGGACAAGATCTAGTGCTGGCTGATCTGAGCAAATTGTTGCTAGACTGGCTTACCAGCCTGGTCTAGAATGAAAATCTGTATAGTCAAAATATTCTGAATAATTTTAAAAAGGTCTCTACTTAAGGCATCCAAGTTCAGTCTAATGTTAAAGTGGCAGAAAGAAACACTGGGCATTCTCTGACTAGTGAGAAATGTTTTCTTCATGCTATGGAGCTTGGGTCAATCAAATAAGTGTAGGGTGTTTTTCAAGGCACAACTAAGTATTTTTCTCCTTTTCTCTCTCTTTTTTTCTCCTTTTTCTCTCTTTTTTCCTCTCCCCTTCCCCTCTTTTTTCTCCTTCCCCTTTCTCTTTTTTTGTCCTCTTCTTCCTCTCTCCTTTTAACCCTTATTCTCTTTTCTTTTTCCCCTCTTTTACTCTTTCTTTCCCCATCACCTTTTTCATTGCCTTCCTCCTCCTTTGTTGCCTTCCTTCACTTCTGTCACCTCTTCCTCTTTTTACCTTTACCCCCTCTGTTTTGCTTTTCCCCACCACTTTTCATCTTTCCCTCCCTCTTTTTCTTTCTCCTCCTTTTTGTTTTTTATCTCCTTTGTAAGGCAGCCAGGAAATAAAGAATTGAAATGCATAGGGCAGCAGAAAGACAGTGAGAATTTACAACATAATCCTTAATCAATAACCCCCTTCATTTCTCTGTGATAAGTGAAGGACTCTATTTCATTTCCTGTCAGTCTTACCTGTACTCAAATTCAGTTTCTTCCAATGGGCCAAGGTAAGGAGGTGGTTATTTATTTATTTATTTATTGGAGGGGGTGTTATTTTTTTATTGTTCAGGGATATTGAATCAACTAAAAGCATTTTCCTGCAGAAATATGTAGAAGTTTTACTTGAAAAATATTTTGATTAGAATAGATCTCAAATTTTGTAGGTTACTTTATAATTTATGTTAAACAAATATTTCAATGTGAATTTATATTAAAAGTATGTGGGAATGAAAGTGTGGAGTGCTTTTGCTATGACGACATTCTGGAAACATAAAGTAAAATCAAGTAGGATTTTGAGATATAACTTGGGACCATGTGAGCAAAGAAAAAGTACTCACAAAAACAGTTTAGTATATATGGGAAGCAAAATTCATGGTTAGTACTGTTTTTTGAAACTCTGTTTTTCAGGTATATGTCTAAAATTTTGGAGTTTATTATTACTGCTGTTGAGAAACATCAGCTGGGTAGAGATTCTCTTTCATATCTATGTGAGAATGTGAATGAAATTGAACAATAGCCTCTAAAAGGATACACATAGATTGTATATGAAGAGTTGCCAGAAGAAAGCAAGCTTTTCCAATTTATTTAGTAGGTGGAGGTCAGGCAGTGTTTTCTAAGGAAGACAGTTAGCAGTCATTAGCTGGAAGAGCTCTGTTGCAGCAGTACTCCAAGCCCGGTGAGCGCTTGCTGTGCGTTTTAGAGGAAGGGGTTTTCTCACTTTCCCCCCACCCATCAATGTATTCTAGTATTGGCAATGAAAATACTCAGCAGAACCCACTATTTTATGCAAAGAACAAAGTATGTTTTGCTGAAACTGAAAGGCAGTAAATGATAATTTAGGCTGTTCCTGCTGCAGTGAAGTTCCTGCATTTCATGCAACAGATGTCACTTGGCAAGTGCTCTGGTTTAAGATACCAAGGTTCTGCAATAGCCAAATAGGGCGTGTAACCATATGAGATGAGAGTTTAAAGTGCAACAGCTCACAATGGATCACTGGATAGATGGAAACATGACTTGTATTTTTGAACAAATTAATTTTCATAAGCTTTTATTTGAAATCTCATAGATTTTTTTTGTCCTTTCATACTCTTGCTTTTGCAGTCCTACATTTATAAGGACCGGGACAGATGGCCATCTCAGTATGATTACTTGCAGTGGGAAAAAGGGATGCTGGCTACCTCCTCACTGTGTCTTTTGATTTATTCATGACTGGTAATGATGTTGCGTGATCTTTGCTGCATTTATCTTCCCTTTGGACAAAGAATGCTGAAGATGATGTTGAGTCATCTAATATTTGCTGATCCATGAATGTGGTATGGTTTCATACTGCATTGCTGCCTCCCAGTTCCATTTCACAGTTATCAGTATTCTTTCTTGGATGTTATGGCTCCACTTAGTTGTCTCAGTCCTATTCTTGTGTTTTAGGCTGTTCTCTTGTACATTCATGGTCCTAGTGTGCTAATTCAAGTACTTTACTGTAGAAATCTCTACAAAACAATGGTATCTCAAAAGCTTGTCTGTTGTAGAATCATCTATCTCTGTGTCAAAGTCCCTAGTGTGTAGGGTTAATCAAGACTTAAATAAGCGAAATTTAAAAAAAGTTTTCTTCTGACACTCCCATTGTATGTTGCAAGTGGCCTACTTGCTTTCAGAGTCTTCTGTGTTGTGTATGCCTCAGGTCTCCATACTTTAACAAAAAAGAGATTATTAGTCTTTCATACTTGGGAACAAAAAGGGATTATGAGGAAATGTTTATATTGAATTTAAGGTTTGTGATTTTTTTTTTTTTAAAGGACAGGACTAGATTAACACTAGAGGACCACTGCAAAACTGTAGAAGATTTGTTTTGCTTTTATCCCTTCCACCCACATATAAAAATGGGTGGTTTTTTGTTAGCTGTACATTTGCTTTCTGTTGCAGACCTCTAAGTAATATCCTTTGATCCGTAGTATAAAACAATTACTCATCTTAAAAATTAGGACCCACAGCATACCCTTTCTGGCTTGTTTCAAAAATGTCAGTCTAATTTTCAGTCTAAATTATTCAGAGTCTTTGTGTATACTCATTTTTCTTGTTTAGTATCATTCAGGAACTTAATTCTTAGTTTGTTCTCTGTATATATTTCTATTTATTTATAGAGAACAGTTATGTTTACTTTTAGTCTTCATGTTGTTGAGCTGGACAGTCCAGATTGTCTTTGTTTCATTGCATACCGGGAAAACTAAGAGCTTATTTGATTCAGCTTGGAAAAGAGAAGGCTAGTGTGACCCCATTGCAGACAACAGCTTCCTCAAGGGAAGAAGTGGAGTGAATGGTGCAAATCTGCTCTCTCTGGGGAACAGTTACAGGACACAGGGAAGGGGAATGAAGCTGAATCAGAGGAAGTTCAGATATAAGGCTATATTTATGAAACAGTTAATGAAATTACCACTTGTAGTCTTGTTTAAATTGTCTTTGTTTAATCATTCATATTGAGTTTGGGTTTTTTTTCACATCTTCTAATCCACTTGCCTCACATTTAACAATCCCCCATGTTGTAGTATAGATGAAAAAATAGTTAATCACCCCACTGCTAACCAGCTCTACTGCATTTTCTTTTGTCTTGGGGAATGATCCTTTGTGTCATTGAAGAAAGATGGTATAATTTGCTAAGATGATGTAAGTAAGTTCACATGTAATTTTTTCTGCCACTCTAATTTCTCTCTGTTTCTAATTTCTCTCTGAAGTAAAAATTACTTTTTACTTCAGAATCTATTCCATTTCCTTTTCTCTTTGATTCAGTTTTAATAAAACACCTTTATTGAAACTAAAGTGAATTAATGTACTTGTAAGTAGCAGTAGGTCCAAGGTACATTTCTAAACTACAGGATGATGGTCAGCCTTGAAGGATTAGAAGGCTGTCTGATACTTCACTTCCCACAGTAAGTTTCTGTGGTCTACAGACTGTACCGTTGACAAGTTACTGAATATTGGTGGTGAAGTCTTCCAGTTGAAGGTTGAGGTGTTGTTTTGCTGTGAAGAGAATAAGAGGAGTGTGAACAGAGACTAGAAGAGAATGTAAGGAGAAGAGTAGGTGAACTGGGGAGGAGAGGAAAAGTTGCGTTGAAGGTCAGTCTGCAGGAGCAAACCAGTGTGCAGAGAAATGTGGTGTCTGTAGATACTATTGGGACTGTGGCCTGGTAGGAATGTAGAACCAGGAGAGGGAGAAACTCTGTGAACTCTGGGGATGGGCTGACAAGGATCTGGGTCAAGGGAAGAAAACTGGAATAAGAGATGGGCTTGTATGAAGTGACTGAAAAAAACTGGAGTGAAAGACTGTAAGGTTGAAAATCAGGCTAACGTGAAGTGAGGTGGAAGAGAGAAGGGAAGACTGAATGGAATGGGTCATACAACTAACCCGTGTCACAGTAAATGTGTTACTTCTTATGTCTTTAACAGATATTTAAAAGTTTACATTAATAATTATTGAGAATAGTTGAATGGTTTGTTCTGTAAAATTCATTAACATGCATTCATAATCCAAATTGGTATACAGTTATGCTTACCTACTTCCATCTTCATCTTTTCAGGAAGCTATAGCTTTTTTCTTTTAGAAGCACATACCCACCTGTCATTTATGATTTCTCCCTGTACCCCTTCCCAGTTGAGTTAACTGTTTGTGAAACTGCACCTTTACGTCTGTTCAGGTACTGAAGGTGGTTGTAGTCCAGTGTTTTATCAATAACAACAACAGTGCTTATTGCTTTGTGACTGTTGCAGAGTATCAGTGATTATTTTGCTTTAGATGTCAGCTTCCTTTAATAGAGTTCTCCCTGAATCTTGTTCATGTGCCCTAAAGCAGGAGTGAAGAAAAGGAATTTGAAAACTGATCAAGTCAGCCTTGCCTGCTTACAGCAGTCCACTTAAAAGAGGGGGAGGGGACAGGGGGGAGCTAGTGTTTGTTTTAAATCTCAGCTCTGTTGCAGATTTCTATGCTATATTCTTTAGCTTTCCATGGATTATTTATATTCAGATTGGTTAAATTCAGTTGGTTTTAATTCCTTTTGCGGGCCTGTTGTACCCTGACCTCAAATTAAGGAGATGGATTTTATGGTACTAAGAATCCTGATCTCATTATGGAAGAGATTAAGGATTTATGCTCGATTTTAAAGCATCCTTTTTATCCTGACTTGAAATACTTTTTGCTTTCTGCTTGTTTGCTGTTGTCTGTGTTGAGACAGTGTTAATGTATTTGAATCACAATTTTAAGAATGTTAATTTACTGTAGTCCTTTCAGAAGAACTTGCTGTAGTACCTAGTTTGGGAGAACCTAGCTGTTGTTGTAAAAGCTGTGTGTATATAACATAGTTTTTATTACACATGACAGTTACCAGAATGTTAATTAAACAATGATTTCCAGTTTTGTTTATTTTGGCCAAAAAAAGTGCTTGCTAATATATATATTTTTTTTTTTTGTCTTTCCTTTGACTGTCTCACCTAGCTTTCTCCCTGTGAGGTTAGTATAGGATCACAGAGTGGTTGAGGTGGCAGGGAGCCTTTGGAGATGATGTAGTGTAACTCCACCCTCAGTTAAATAGGACCAGCTATATCAGCTTGCGTATGACTGTGCTCACTCAGATTTTGAGTAGTTCCATGGATGGAGACTCCACAGCTTTTCTTGGCAGCCTTTTCCCATGCTTGACCACTCTTACAATAAGCAAGTGTATTCTTTGGTGCATGTAGAATTTCTTCTGATTCAATTTATCCCTGTTAACTCTTTTCTAGTCAGTGGACACTGCTGAGGAAAATCTGACATGCTTTCATCCCATGCTGATCAATCTTTTGTTTACATGTATTGATTAGGTTTCACCTCATCCTAAGCAGGCCTTCTCTTCAGGCTGTAAACAGTCCCACCTCTCCTCATATGACAGATGCTGTAGTCCCTCAATCAACTTTGTAGCCTGTGTTTGGTCTTGTGCTGTATGCCCATGTCTCTCTTACACTAGGTTGGACTCCACCTATGTGCTGTGTCCACCTGCTGCTACATGGTAAGGTCTAGCTCTGGAAATGGCTTGAGGCTGTTTTTGCTGAAAGCTTTGCACACCTGAAAATGTGTTTCTTT
Organism: Edolisoma coerulescens; assembly: GCA_013397115.1. Classification (NCBI taxonomy): domain Eukaryota; kingdom Metazoa; phylum Chordata; class Aves; order Passeriformes; family Campephagidae; genus Edolisoma; species Edolisoma coerulescens. The sequence continues at coordinate 346,421 of VWZW01003077.1, read as the reverse complement.
AGGATGTGATCTCAAAATCTAAAGTAAGCTTAAATTGTTAATAAGCTGAAGTAAGATGTAGTGATTAATGTGAAATTACTTTATAATTCCCATAAGAAATTTCCTATATAATTTTCTCAGGAAGGATAATTATCTTTAATATTTTCCATAAGTCACAAGCTTCACAGCTCGGTAGTGTGTTGCGTCTCACTGTGGGAAACTGCGAGGATCTCTTTTAAAACAGATAGTCTAGGACAAAATTAAGTCAAACAAGACAGTATTGTATCTGAGAACCGTTTATTCATAACAAAAAAAGAGGGAGTTGCCCTACTAAAGAGGGCGGGAAAAGACAGAAAAGGAGGAAGGGAGATGAGGAAGAATGGGGGAGAAAGAGAGAGAGGAAACAGAGAGAAAAAGCGGGCATTACCACCAGAAGGTCGGGGAGTGCCGTCAATGTCCAAGTGGCAAGGGGGTGTGTGCACGCAGCCTGCCAGGGAGCCTGCGCAGCTCTCGGAGCGGCACGGCTCCACAGGCGCAGCTCCCGCGGCGACGGGCGGCCGGACACGAGGTGAGGGGGTGGGCGCTCGGGCAGGAGGTGCGGAACCCTGCACAGGGCCGCGGCGGGGACCGCGGCGGCCGGCTGGATNCGGCAGGCTGGATCGGCGAAGCAAGGTTAGAGGCAGGCAGGAACGCAGGGACAAAGCGGGCAGGGCGTCGGAAAGAAACACAGGGGGCAGGACAGGCGGCAGCTGGGACAGGCGTAGAACCCAGGCTACACACAAGGCTCGGAGGTCAGCCGGTGTCCAGCCGAGCGCCCAGCGAGAGGGAGGACGAGCTAACGAGGGTGAGCAAGGGTCAGCGAGGGCAGAAGAGCCATAAAGCAGGCTGGAGCTAGGACAAAAAGGACAAGAACAGGCTAGAGTCAGTGTAAGAAGCAGACCTCAAGCCTGGGCAAAAAGACAAGACCAAAAGCCCCAACTTACAGAGCTTCAGCTCAAAAAGCCTGACTCAGAGGAGCCTCAGAGCTTCTGCCTCAGTTACTTTTATACCCCCTGGCTGCTGACAGGAGGCCATTGGCCCAGTCCAGCCTTCCACTGCANAGAGAGAAAAAGCGGGCATTACCACCAGAAGGTCGGGGAGTGCCGTCAATGTCCAAGTGGCAAGGGGGTGTGTGCACGCAGCCTGCCAGGGAGCCTGCGCAGCTCTCGGAGCGGCACGGCTCCACAGGCGCAGCTCCCGCGGCGACGGGCGGCCGGACACGAGGTGAGGGGGTGGGCGCTCGGGCAGGAGGTGCGGAACCCTGCACAGGGCCGCGGCGGGGACCGCGGCGGCAGGCTGGATCGGCGAAGCAAGGTTAGAGGCAGGCAGGAACGCAGGGACAAAGCGGGCAGGGCGTCGGAAAGAAACACAGGGGGCAGGACAGGCGGCAGCTGGGACAGGCGTAGAACCCAGGCTACACACAAGGCTCGGAGGGCAGCCGGTGTCNTCCAGCCTTCCACTGCAGTGCGTTGGTGGAGACCTTTTTCCGTCTGATTGGAGAACCTCTCTGGGGGGTACAGTGTCTTCAGTGTTCCCCACAGTCCCATGTGAGATATGAAATGGTTGCTAGGCAAAGTCCCCCGAGAAACAAGGCTTTCCCCCATCTTCTCCTGGTTGCTTCTTGCAAGTGGCACATGTGCAGCCCCTCCCCCACATGCTTCTGACAACCAGCGTTGAGACAGAATCAAAATTAAATTGGCTCTTCACTTAGTGGCATTAAGTTATTACTGTCTTTCTTTCATGGTATGGAATTAATCTCATTAACTCTGGCATACCAAAGATGTTTCAACATTTTAGTTTGTACGAAAGAAAGTTAGTAACTCTCACTGATGAGAAGTATTTTGCTTGTAAGAGGTCAGTNCTCCCTCTGCCTCCCATCCTTGGATGTTGATCAGCTCTAAAAAATGGCCTTGTAGTTCACACTGGAGCGCCTTTGTGCGCAAAACTATGCTGGGCGGGTGTGACTGAGCACCACTGTCATGCCCAGGTTGCCAATGGGTGTCGCTGCGTGTTAAATGTAACTGTGAGAATTCCCAGGGAGAATGCCCACATCCGCTCTCTGTTGAAGGAATGAGAAGCATAATTTTTGCAAAATATATGTTGCAGAATATTAAGGAATATTAAGGAATATTGGCAAAGTGTTCTGAAATTAAGAACGTAGTTTCTGGCATCTGGGCCAGTGTCTTGGCAGGGATCACTGTAAACAAAATTGTCCTTCCAGTATCAAGATGCACCCCCCTCTTCTGTCTCAGACAGGCACCTGTTTGCTGCGTGGTGAAACCTGACAATAGTTTGTAAGTGCTGTAACCTTGGATTCACACCCTCCTATTCAGAATTATTAATGCTTGTGCCAGCACTGTTGGCCAAATCCACAAAAGGGCAGGTAGGTGGAAGAATTCACAACTGGTTTTTGGTAAGCGTTTTAGTATGCTTTATTAAACAGGCTCTACAAGGTTGGTGGGGGTATGTGATAAACTCATATTACCTGGTGTTCACCATCCCACAACTGGGCCATTTCTCCTGTAAATGACAGCATGTACTTGATTTAATGCAAGTGGGAATACCTAACCAAAAGTGAAGCCCTTTCATAATGACCTTCTGGTTGGCAGTAGAGGTAGGCAATCACTGTCAGGTGATTGTACATATATCTGCCATCACCAGTATTTATTGTGAACCCTGGCCTTTTGGAAGTGGCCCAATGTTATATCTGTCAGGTGTGGCCTGGGACCACTTAGTGCTCTCTCTTTCCCTAGGGCTGTTGTGGCAGTTTTTCTTGCTTCTGTTATTTGCAGGTATTCTTGAAAGACATTTTGAATGGTCTCTCTGGAGCTAGGATTGCCTCTTATTTTGTCCCCATTTGTAGATAGCAAATATTCCTGAATGACTTGATTTCTTAGGAGAGTCCACTCAACTAACACATTTTCACTAGGGGTTATTGCAGAAATACGTATCTTAGGTAGCTGATCAGCAACAGCATTGTGTTCCTGCACTAGCTCAGCATGATTTGCAGTATAGGCATCTACATGTCTCTCACTGCTAAGCAATGCTTTTATACACCAAACTCTGCTGAGGTGTACCATTATCATCCAGTCATTTGCTTGTCATTTCCTAGAGCATGGTGTGAAACCTTTGTATACTGCCCAAGAGTCAGAAAAAAGACTTCTGAAGCTGATCATTCTTCTAGCACCGTAGATACAGCCATTAATTTAACCTATTGTTTGCTCCTCCCTTTCCTTGCTAGGTTAGGAAGATTTGCTCAGCAATTTGAAAGGATGTTGCTTTCCACTGCAGTTTTTCTTTCACATTTCTTGATGTCCAATCAGTGAAACATCCATTCTCCTCTTGGGTTAATTGCTCATACAGTGGGAACTGCTGTGCCCAAAGTAGAGGCACGCTGTTGTTACCTAGGACAATTTGTCCTCTTTTCTCCTGTTTTCTTTTACTTTGTTTCAGCTGGGAGATGTAAGTGCAGAAATGCACCATTTCCACTTGACTTTTTTTTTTTTTTTGTTATTATATAATGATCTTCATATCTGGGCTAAATATGGTATAAATTGCTTCTGAA
>VWZW01003077.1:311937-342740 GCA_013397115.1 Edolisoma coerulescens | reverse complement strand
GGTGGAGACCTTTTTCCGTCTGATTGGAGAACCTCTCTGGGGGGTACAGTGTCTTCAGTGTTCCCCACAGTCCCATGTGAGATATGAAATGGTTGCTAGGCAAAGTCCCCCGAGAAACAAGGCTTTCCCCCATCTTCTCCTGGTTGCTTCTTGCAAGTGGCACATGTGCAGCCCCTCCCCCACATGCTTCTGACAACCAGCGTTGAGACAGAATCAAAATTAAATTGGCTCTTCACTTAGTGGCATTAAGTTATTACTGTCTTTCTTTCATGGTATGGAATTAATCTCATTAACTCTGGCATACCAAAGATGTTTCAACATTTTAGTTTGTACGAAAGAAAGTTAGTAACTCTCACTGATGAGAAGTATTTTGCTTGTAAGAGGTCAGTAGTACATAGCAAGGGCAANGGGCCAGTGTCTTGGCAGGGATCACTGTAAACAAAATTGTCCTTCCAGTATCAAGATGCACCCCCCTCTTCTGTCTCAGACAGGCACCTGTTTGCTGCGTGGTGAAACCTGACAATAGTTTGTAAGTGCTGTAACCTTGGATTCACACCCTCCTATTCAGAATTATTAATGCTTGTGCCAGCACTGTTGGCCAAATCCACAAAAGGGCAGGTAGGTGGAAGAATTCACAACTGGTTTTTGGTAAGCGTTTTAGTATGCTTTATTAAACAGGCTCTACAAGGTTGGTGGGGGTATGTGATAAACTCATATTACCTGGTGTTCACCATCCCACAACTGGGCCATTTCTCCTGTAAATGACAGCATGTACTTGATTTAATGCAAGTGGGAATACCTAACCAAAAGTGAAGCCCTTTCATAATGACCTTCTGGTTGGCAGTAGAGGTAGGCAATCACTGTCAGGTGATTGTACATATATCTGCCATCACCAGTATTTATTGTGAACCCTGGCCTTTTGGAAGTGGCCCAATGTTATATCTGTCAGGTGTGGCCTGGGACCACTTAGTGCTCTCTCTTTCCCTAGGGCTGTTGTGGCAGTTTTTCTTGCTTCTGTTATTTGCAGGTATTCTTGAAAGACATTTTGAATGGTCTCTCTGGAGCTAGGATTGCCTCTTATTTTGTCCCCATTTGTAGATAGCAAATATTCCTGAATGACTTGATTTCTTAGGAGAGTCCACTCAACTAACACATTTTCACTAGGGGTTATTGCAGAAATACGTATCTTAGGTAGCTGATCAGCAACAGCATTGTGTTCCTGCACTAGCTCAGCATGATTTGCAGTATAGGCATCTACATGTCTCTCACTGCTAAGCAATGCTTTTATACACCAAACTCTGCTGAGGTGTACCATTATCATCCAGTCATTTGCTTGTCATTTCCTAGAGCATGGTGTGAAACCTTTGTATACTGCCCAAGAGTCAGAAAAAAGACTTCTGAAGCTGATCATTCTTCTAGCACCGTAGATACAGCCATTAATTTAACCTATTGTTTGCTCCTCCCTTTCCTTGCTAGGTTAGGAAGATTTGCTCAGCAATTTGAAAGGATGTTGCTTTCCACTGCAGTTTTTCTTTCACATTTCTTGATGTCCAATCAGTGAAACATCCATTCTCCTCTTGGGTTAATTGCTCATACAGTGGGAACTGCTGTGCCCAAAGTAGAGGCACGCTGTTGTTACCTAGGACAATTTGTCCTCTTTTCTCCTGTTTTCTTTTACTTTGTTTCAGCTGGGAGATGTAAGTGCAGAAATGCACCATTTCCACTTGACTTTTTTTTTTTTGTTGTTATTATATAATGATCTTCATATCTGGGCTAAATATGGTATAAATTGCTTCTGAAACCTTAGACCAATAATTTTCTGTGTTTCTACTTCGCATTTCTGATATATAAAGTGTGATTTGTTCAGCTGATTTGGGCATCATTCTGTAAAGTGCCTGCCAAATTCTACTCCTGTGGCAGTTCTCTGAATTTTCTTGGGGTTCATTTCCCAGCCATGATTTTGCATTGCCTCAGTTGCATTGCTTAGTGCTTCTCCTGCTTCTTGTTCAGTGATGTGGATAACATCGTCCCCCTAACAGAGGGATTTACCACCACAGTGGGGAAGTACTGACGTCTTCCAAATACTGGGCTACCAGCCCATGGGAAATTGTGGATCTTTGCAGATACCTCGGCAGCAGTACTGTGGGGGTGTATTGCTGAACCCATCATGAGTGTGTGGATTGCTGCTCTGGCTCATTAGCAGCTGGAATTCCAAAGAAACCCTTCACTGCGTCCCATGCCACAGCTTCGGATACAGCTCACTGGATCAGAGTGACAACAATTGGGCACTTCATCTCTGTGTGGGGTGGCCTTGTTTAGCAATCAGTAACCAGCTGCCATTCTCTGGGAGCAGTCCGGCATCCTCACTGTCCAGATGGGGCTGGTGAAGTGGAGAACAGGCTTTCTGAATGACTCCAGCCTCTGACAGCTGTAATGATCTGGATGATCTTTAGGTAGCCTCTGCCATTTTAATGCAATCCATTTTGAGTAAGTTTCCAAATCAGCAGGAACTATAACAACTTTTCCCACAGTGATAGCATGAACTCCAGAAGAATATTTGCTCCCCTGTTGTCTTGAAAGCTTTTCCTGCCATCAAGTCATACCCAGTAATGTATTCATGTACTTAAGCTACCTGCACTTTTGCCAGAAAAGACAATAGCAAAGAGGTACAACAAATTTCTACCTTCTCCCCCTCCCTGTCTTTCCAAGTGATTAATTTTAATTAGTTTATTTTTTAGTTATAGGGATGGGGCCCTGTGAAATACAGTGTCGTAAGGCCTATAACCATCAGAACCATCACCCACTGACAGATGTGAACGCTCCAGTGTACTGCCAACACAATATAAGATTTGTTAACTCTCTGTGAGGTCTCAGCCACCCATTGCACCTCAGTGGGGAAGACCCAGATCTAGTTAATTGATACAGGGTTTGTGTGTGAGCTACCAAACTGGGGTAGGGAATGGTCCTGGTATACCAGGAGTGCTCTTTTCCCACTGAATAGGAAAGCAGTAGGTATACCCAGTCTGTCCACTGTCCTGATTTGTTTTTGTGGTCTATTTTTATCTTTTCCTTGTTTATATTTTTGTCATAAATAAAGGATGGTTTCCTGTCAATTTTGTATTCTGGGATTCCAGACTGGAATAAAACTTAAAACATTTCCTTTTGTGTAACTGTTTTTTGTTGCAGAGGATCATCTACAAGTGTGTTCACAATATATCTTTCTCTGACAAGAAGCAGGGATGTGTCTTTCATGATACCCATCTGCATGCAGCACACGTTGGCATGGGGCACACTGGCAGATATTTTTGCAGCATTGGTCTGTACTGAGAAGTTTGATACCGGCTTTTTTCCTCCCATGGGATACCAAGTGCACATTGCTTCTTTTTAACTGCTTTTATCTGGTGTGATCTGTTGCATCTTCAGAAGAAATTGAGTTGAACAAAGTATATAGCTACCAAATCTTCTGCTTTGCTTGTGGCAAAGGAAGAAAAAAAATATTCATACATGCCTTTAGACATCCATTACTGTTTTTATGTGGTCTTCAAAAGACATCTCTGATTTGGAGGTTGATCTTCTAACAGTATTCTGTGTCTGAGACTTGGCCTTTTATTCCTAAGGATGTGTGGGGATAATGCAGATAGATAATTCAATCCTACATTATCTATATTACTAGATTGATTTGTATACTTTTGTTTCTGTCCTGATACATATCAGTGGGAATTGTGGGCATGTGTAGTGAATTGGTGATCAATTCAGTCCTTCCACTTGCCTTAACTGGCTTTTGAATCTAATCAGACTGGAAACAAAATTACATACTTAGTCCTTTTATTTTATTTTTTGATAGGCATCAAAGCTAGCAATGTGTTAGAGAATTGGTAATGTTTTTTTGGTCACCTACAAAAGTCTTACCAACTTGTTGGAAATACTTCTACTGTTGTGATAGCCTTGTGGGTCTTGTGTGTGCACTCTATTATTTGTTTTGATACTGTGTTTCTGTAGCATCTTTTTGCTTGCTGGAAAATGTATTTCATAGTTAGCTAATGTAGCAAGAAGTTGTCTGTTCAGTCGATTACTTGTGACTATTTCTTGAAGTAGCTGCTGGATCAGAAATTAGTTGTGAGCATGAAGCAATTTGTTTTGGAAAACTTGAATTGATCTGGCATAGTTTCTCTCAAATGTCTGTGCTTAGTCTCACACAACTGCTTGATCATGGGAGAGGATCTTTGATCTGTGGAAATGTTTGCTTCTTGGGTCTTTCCCAAGTGACTTCTACTAAGGCTTGTCCCTATCCTGTTCTTGCTGCTTAGGAGTAAATAATCAGCTTCCAGCACCAGTTCTTTCACTTTTACACACTGAAGTAGTAGAAAACTTGCTAGTATTCTCAGTGGATTCATTATGTGAATGTTTTATTCTGTTTTGCAGCCTTGAGCTTCAGGAAGATGACTAAAACATTAACTTTTTTTTTGTTACTTCCCCTTAAGTGTTTCAATATAAATAAGTTGTAACTAATCTTTGTAACTTATCTTTGGTTATAACCTTGTACTTTCAAAGACCGTTTCTTCATACTGCTGTTGATATAGTACTTGTGAGCTGTACAACATTTCAAGATGAGCCCATAATTGTGGAGTTAGAGTGCACTGTAGTTGGGAGATCTGGTGGCATGTTATGAGCAGGTATGTCATCCAGATTGTGTGAACTTCCTGTAAGTTAACATAGATTTAAGTGTGTATCAGGGCTTTAAATGAAACATGTCCCATGAGAACTGTGTCACTCATTCTGTAAGTTCTGTTTAAAATGTATTTTACTAGAGTAATTAAACCTTCATATCCTACTCAACAATTTAGGGTTTTGTTTGCTACTTTTTTTCGTATTTCAGTTGCCTCACTAGCTAGTTTTGCTGTTATCTTTGTCACATGTTTTCCTGTCCTCTTCACACTTCTTGGTTGGATTTGTTTTTCAGATGGTCTTGCTCTAGATCCAGAAGTCTGACTAGGTAGAAAATGGATCTAACAGGTGTGGAATAGTGTCTCTCTTCTGTTTAGGGAAGCTTCTGTTTAGGGGAGTTTCATTAAAGTACTTCCTTTATTGCCATCTCTGATAGTTAAATTGCATAAAATGAAACTTGGAAAAAAATATTTTACCAGTATGAGAACAGCAGCACTGGTCTTGGTGCTCTTAGATAAAGTGGATTAAAACCTGAGTGTAGTGCAACAAGAGTAACAAAGTGCTCTCAAGCCAATAGTGTTTCTTAGATAACTTTGAAAATCTGCACTTTGAAAACTGCTTTTCCAGTTGCCACATCACACCCCTGGAGAGAGGAGTGATTGCAGGCGGATGGTACCTCTTATGTGAACTTCCAGTGTTCTATAGCATCTACTGTTAGAGCTCTTAATGAATTAAGAGCTGCTGACCTTGGCCAAGCATGTTCCCTTGATTTGACTTTTGGAAGACATAACACCTAGGGCCTTAGTGTGCAAGAAAGGATTAATGATTTAATTAATGTCAGAACTAGCTATATTTATTTGCATAAGTGCAGTTTCCTGTCTTCCTCAGGTAAATTGCAGGTTTTGCTGCTACAAATAGTGTTCTCAATACTTAGTTACTCTAATCTCTTTTATTGAGATTCTGTTCTGACTATCAATTTAGTGGATGTTTGTACAAAATACATTTACAAAATAGACTGTAAATGATAATCTTTTTAGATGTAAGTGCTTTTTGAAGAATTTGTGTTCACTGAAATACAATGTGAAAGTTTCTCAGGGTTCATGTTTCTTGGCATGTTGGCAGTTTCAGGTGTGAGATACCATCTGTAGTTACTGGGGTTTGTTGGTAATCTTGACAAACAAATACGTGACCTAGAAAAAGGGGTAGCCATGGATTAAAGCCACCTTTGTCGCCCTTATTTACTGTCCCCATGGCTCCAGATCCCCATCCTCCCTGTTGGCTCTTACTCGGGCTTTTACTCTACTATTCTTGTTCTGTCTCTCTGTTTAACCAGTATCAATTTTTTTTTTTTTTTAAACCAATTGACTTTCAATGGTAGACTATATTTTTCTCAAAGTTGTTCCCATTAATTTCTCTCTTCCTTGCTCGAGTCAGGCAGAGCAACTTGAAATTTGTGCACTTCTTGTCTACAATAGCAAAGAAGCTGGGGGAGGGAGGAAACTAAAGGAAAGATAACTTTATTCTTTATTGCTTTTATTTCAGATAACTGGATCTATAACCTGACGTTGTCTTGTCAAAACCATTTATGTCTGTGAGGGGAAGGAGTGCTATTTTGGCAATACTGCCCACAAGTATTAGAATGTTAGAGCTGTTATTTTTGGTGCTTAGAGTCTTCTTGATTCCTTTTATTTTTTATGTCAGTCACATTATTAATAGTTGCTTGTTAACAAATTATATTACTGGAGGATAAGCTTATGTGTTTCCCACATTTCTGAGAGTGTTTTGGTTTTCCTTTATTTTATATTTCTACCTTTCATTTTTTGGAGGTTTTAAAAGTAACTCTTATCTTCCTTAGTTATGTCTTCAAAACATTCGTTCAGAGTAGTTGTTTGCCTGTTACTGGCTTTTCTGAATTGGTCGGGTTTTCTGTAGGTTCTGGGGTTTTGTATTTCTGTTTTTTAATAGTTCATTAGTTTTGTTGCTCCCTTTAAATTTTATTTACTTCTGTCGTGTGGTATTTTTTTTCTTGAGAAATGAGTTGGGGAAATCAATATGGAGTTATTGTTTCATTGAACTCAGGCCACTGTTGGAAACTGCACCTGAAATCTTGAATTTGTGTTACTAGATTTTTTCAGGAACAAATATTTCCAAAGAATGGAATGTATTTTCTAATAGTATGTGATAGTCCTTCTGTTGGTCAGTGCTAAGTACCTGTATGTTCACAACAGGGCTTCATCTTCTTATAGTTGTTGTGGTTATCATTAAGTACTAAATCTTTTCTTTGGATGATGTTCAAATCATGAAGATCTGCATCTGTGTCTTATTTTGTCTTTTCATCCCTGTCAAGTCAACTTGACCTACATACAACCCGCAGTAGTTTGCGGAAGAGTTTCTGAGTTATTGTATGTGTGTATACATTATTTGAATAAATAATCTCTTTTCAATTATAATAGTGTATGTTCAGTTTTTAGTAATGAACTGATACTTAGACCATGTGCCTTTTGAGGTAAGATCTTTGTCAAGCATTATATCTGGTTATTACTTTTATTTGAAGTTGTGGGTGTTGGTTTTTTTTGTGTTTGTTTTTTAATGAATGGATAGTACTTGTCAAGGGCAGCAATTACCACTTCCTGACCATGTTCTGTGCTGCAGGTTGAAATTTCAGTTGAGGCTAGATTGGCATAGTCACATCTAAAAGTGACTTGCCTTGTATCATGGCTGCATTACTACTTTGGTGAAAGCAGAGTCTGAATAGTTGTGTCAATCACTTATTCTGAGTATGGCCTGTTTATTCTTAAATCTTTGTGGAATGTGGTGTGGGTTGGCCTTGGCTGGCCTCGTCAGATCCCCACTCAGCTGCTCTTTCACTCCTCCTCAATGGGATGAGCTTAGAAAGTAGAGATGGAACAGCTCAAGGTAAAGAGTGGGAGATCACTCATCAGTTACCATCATGAGCAAAGAGATTGACTTGAGGAAAATTAATTTGATTTATTGCCAATTGAAAATACAGTAGAATGGGCTCCCAGTGGGCTGCAGCTTCCTTCAGGATATCTCCAGCTGCTTTGCCATGGGGTCTTTCATGGGTTGCAAGGTTGGTATCTGCTTCAGTGTGGGGCTTTTCAGGGGCTGCAGGCCCTGCTGCCTGAAGCACCTCCTCCTCTCTTCACTGTCCCTGGTGTCTGCAGGGTTGTCCCTTACTTGTGGTTTTCACACTCTGCTGTGCAACATTTTCACATTTCCTAAGTGTACTTCTCCAGAGGTACCACCCTCCTGGTTGAGGGGCTCAGTCCCCTGCTCTGGTAGTGTGGTACCACGTGGTTTTGGCACGTTCTCTCCTCTCAGAAGCCACCCTGCAGGCACCTCACTGCTAGTGCTTGGGCATGTAAATGAAATAAAATTATCAATGAAAAATCAAAACTTGATGTTTAAGATAATATGAATAATTCTGGGGACACTTGTTGTGTGTGTATAGTCCTTTGGGGGATGAGTTACACAGAACTAGTTAATGTTTTCTCATTGTGTTTGCATATATATCTCTTCCATTTCAAAATACCTAGTGACAGGTGAAATAACTATTAGTTTTCTGTACAGAATCACAGAACAGTCAAGGTTGGTAGGGACCTCTGGAGCTCACTGTGTACACCCACCTTGCTCAAGCAGGACCACCTGCAGCAGGTTGCACAGGACCATGTCCAGATGGATTTTGAAAATCTCCAAAGTTAGACTCTCCACAACCTCACTGGGCTCCTACTCACCCTCACAGATGATTCCCTCCGTCGTTGAGCACCTCTCCCATTTGCCATGATTGATCGAAGGTTATGAAGAGTAGCGCTCACAGGTGTGTCCCGTCAGGACCCATGGACTTAGGTATGTCTAGTTGGCTTAAGTATACCCTTGATCATGTCAGGGAATGTCTTCCTTGCGGTATACTTCCCCTGGGATGTGGTAATGTCATGACATTTAGTATGACATTTCCTCTAATTTTCTAGCATATAAGGAGACCAAGAGACCAGTTCAAGTAAGGTTCCTTATATGCCTCTGCATGGATATAAAGTATTCTATGCAGTAATTCCACGGAGTTGGTTTGTTTCAGTGGTGGTCATTGCTGCTATTGACAGTTTCAGGTCCTGCTCTGGGTTAGCTTTTGTCTAGTATGTAAGTGAAAACAGCTGCAGTCAGCTGTCTGCCTTGAAGCACTGTTTTCTTTGTCAGTTTAATGTTGATAAATAAGCAAAGAATATGCTTTTAATGAAATTGTGATATTTCAGCCAAGGATTATAACTGTATGTGGGTTGTGTTGCTGTATTTAAAAAACAGCTAATACACTAGAGGGATCTTTTAATAGATTTACGTGCAGATAAGCACAAAGGTGATTTGCTTGAAGATCAGTTAAAGTCCTGCTTCTCTTAGCATCTAGCTCTTTCTCTCCAATATACTATTAAAAAAATATCTTCTCTGCTTCCATTTACTTTTTGTTTTCTGCACACTGACAAAGCAAGCTCCATTTAAATAATCAATCCCCATAAAATGCAATTTTCTTTGTGTTTTTTACTCTGGCAAGAATTCAGCAATTTTCGTTCTTTATACCTACATAGGTTTATTATGCGTAGGGCAAAGAAATCGTTAACAAAAACATGATGCAGTGGCATTGGTTCTGTTTTTTATATCTGTGCTTTCTTGTTTATATCTGAAACCTTATTTGAGAATATACTACAGCTTTATGTATTGCTCTTGATTGTTTTGCAGACATCATTACCATAACTTCCATTTCACTATCCATGGTACAAATCCTTTGTTTTAATTGACTAAATCAAGAATGTCTGTTGTCTTGTAATAAATTTGGCCATTTTGAGTCATCTTCAAGTAAAAATAAACCTTCCACCATAAACTGTATTTGCTCGCTTCTAGGACCAGAATCAAAAACCAGTCAGGAGTGTAAGTTGCTGTTTTCACTGTGAAGTCTGTCTCAGCTGAGCTGAATTAGTAAATGTGTCTTGCCTTGCTCAGCTTGCCTACCAGTTGTTCTGCAAGGCATTCACTTGTTCTAATTAAATATTAAGGGCTCCTTGATCAAAATTGACCTTTTATATTTCTGTGTAGAGGCTAGAGAGGAGCTGCTGAAAGACATAGAAATAACACACTTCATCTGTAAAACACCCAGTGTGGAGATGTGGTAGTTGTGAAACTGTAAATCACTTCAGAATGGAAACTAGGTTCAATATTCTAATCCTTTTTACATGCCCCTCTGTCAGACGTTTTGTGGTTACTGGAGAGAGATAGTAGCCACATGTCAAATTCTCTTGTTTTGTTTTTTCATTTAGGGGTTGCTTGTCTGGAAAGGTAACTCACAAAAGGCCACTGTTCCAAACTTCATCTTACAGTGGTAGAGTTTGAGGCTGGGAACATGACTGGCGAGTAATTTACACTTGTGCCATAAGCAGGCTGAGGTATTTTCATAACTCATTTTACTATTAAAAAAAAGCTAGAGGCATCTGAAAAGGAAAGAGGAATCTGGGCTTATTGTGTAAAAGCCCTACTTCAGATAAATTTCTGACTGCAGAATTTGTTAGGTATGGACATGTCACTGAGACGTCTTTGAAATTTGGAGGCAGTGTAAACTCAGCATGCTCCTTGGAATGATAGTGTTAAAGTTGCTGCAGGACAGTGGAGTGGAATGAGGAGTTTTGAAGTATGGGTATTTGGTTCTCTGAAGCATTTAGCTGACCTTTGATGCGCTTTTAGTAAGCCCTCAAACCAGCAAAGCAGTAAAGAAATGGTGGCAGTTAATGACTGAGGGCCAACCCCATTTTAGGGCAAAGCAGGAAATTTTCCTGTCAGATTTTTATAAAAAGCTCTGTTATTATTCTGTTGGCAGAGCTGCAGAAGGCATTTGGTCATTGAGCATGCATAAAGTTAAGAGGGTGGAAGAAGATCTGTTTCTTTTTCAGTGTCTCTGTGAGGAGCAGTTGGACAGAGCATGACTAAAAATTTTAGATGATGGAAAGCTGGGATTTACTTTGAAATTTTTGCTTGAAATACAGAAATTAAAAATGAAATGAGGTTTGAACAGTATAGACAGCAATCTTGGCAAGTGCCTCATTTTTTGCTCTCAGATGGTGCACTGTTCCACCCCTCCAAATACAAGAGGACGTCCTGTATTTGCACTTAAAAATGCCTCTTGTGTGCACTGAGAGTCCTTTTAAAGAAATGTATCAGAGCTATGAGAAGTCTTGTTTTCTACAAAAAAACCTGCTTGTGTGTTTCAGGGATCCATGTTACAAGGATTAATTGCATGTGAGTATTTGTGTTCAGTGTTATGTGCAGACATTAATCTCCAGAGCTGTACTTGAACTGTAGAAAAGACCAACAGAGCAATTAGTTTTTTCCAAACGTGAACATACCAATACAAGTGTCTAGGTGCAGTTTGTAAATACATGACACTGTATGTATTTTAGAAGGAAAGTCCTGTCTCTTTCTGGTGTTCATTTTTGTAGTTTATCCCTCTGTTTTACATAAAGCAAATTTGCCCAGGCAGGAAATCTTCTTTCCAGAAGGCTAATTAAAGGGATGCATAGACTTAGAAAAATAGGATGTATTCCAGGCCTTTAAGGGGAAATGATTTGTATGGCTGAGACAAACAGGGTGGCCTGTTGAGAACACAGTTGTACTGCTGCTTTTGTCCCGGCCCCCTGCCTTTCCTTGAAGAGACTGATGATGGTGGTGGTTGTTGCAGAAGTTTGTGTGCAGTGATCCCCTCCTCCAGCATTGCAATATCAGAAAACATGTTTATTGTGAAGATATGTGCAGGAATGAACAATGTCTGAAAAGGAAGTGTGGTAGCATTCTGCTATTGTTATTTCTGTGAAAGCCTTCTTAAGACTGCCCAGTCCAAATGTTTGAAGTAGAACTGGTGCTAAGTAAGAGCCAGATTTGCGGAAATTTGGTAGTACAACCACATGAAGTAGTTAAAATACTTAGCTGTATACAATTTCTGTATATTTCTGTATATTTATAATACACATCTCTGCATTATTTATGTGTGTTTGCCCTGTGACATGACGAAGTTCAGGAACCAGTGCTATAGAGTAAGGAGTTGCTGCTGGAGACTACTTTGCCTCCTTTTTGCCACTGATGTTGATTGTGATAAGAACTGTAGCTCTGTTTTGGCAACGTGTCACTGTAGATAATGAGAGAAATCTCTCTTATTTAGTTGTAAGTGTACATATATCAAATAAAACACAATGAATCTCCTAATTCAAAATATTTTGTAATTTAGCTTAATATTTGTTATCCCTTACATACTAATAGTATGGGGTTTTATGTGTAATACCAATGTAGTATTTCCTGTTTTGACAAATAATAATCTAATTATTTTATAATTATTATTTTCAGCAATATTTTAACCATGAGGTAAATGTTCATCGCTGTGTAAGCTGGTATCTCTTACAGCTTGTCCTATACCTACCTGTTTAGCAGATAGACAGTTATTGACTTAAAGGGCATATGCCCAGATTTCAGTATGGAGGGGAGATTTTATAGAAACTCATAGGATTGTTTGGTGGTTTGGGTTGGAAGGACCCTAAGGATCATCTTGTTAGAACTCCTGTGCAGTGCGTGGGGACACATGCTACTAGGCCAAGTTGCTCAGAGCCTCATGCACCCTGGCCTGGAACACTTCCAGGGATTGGGCATCCACACCTTCTTTGGACAACCTGTGCCAGTGCCTTACCACCCTCATATCTTATCTAAATGTTCTTCTTCGTATCTCATCTAAACATACTCTGTTTCAGTTCGAAGTAATTTCCCCTTGTATTAACAGTACAGGTCCTTCTAAAAAATCTCTTTCCAGCTTTCCTGTAAACCCTTTTAGGTACAGGAAGATGCTATAAGGTCTCTGTAGCCTTCCCTGCTCCAGACTGAACAGCTCAGACTGAACTCTCTCAGCCTGGCTTCAGAGGAGAGATGCTCCAGCCCTCAGATTACCTTCTTGGGTAGAGGAAGAGATTTGTTGAAGAGTGCCAGGAAATAGACTGAAATCTCTCTTAAAAAGCAGGGCTTCAGAATATGTTGTTGTGATTGCTTGAGCTGCTCTTTGATTCTTTCTATTGCTGTAGAAATTAGAATCTTGAACGATTGCAGTGTTAATATAATAGTCCTAGAAGTTTAGGTGTAAGAGGAAACCATTACATGCGGCCTTAAAAATGATGTCAAGATGGTTCTTCTACATAGCATTGCATCGTTATTTGCAGTCCTATTCTGTGCTGACATCCTAAGCTCTTGTGCCTGTTTACAGACATGCAAAAATATTGTAACTGCTTATTGTGGTTTCTTCTTTTTTGCCCTCTTGAAACCAGACTTTATTCATCTCAAAGAAATACTAAGAAGGATGAAAAACTGTCTTTTGGTATTTTTAATCCGCCTCCAATACCCATCTCCCTACTTGGTATCTAGCCTAAATTGGTTGTTTTTCTGTAGCAATTGCAAGAGGGATGTTGTATATACACTGACAGTACTAGCATTCCATACTAAATTAAGTTACTGTTCAAGGACTGGACAATGTAGCCTTTTCTTTCATTTAGTTTTTAAAGCAGTCAAGTGAGTTAACTAGAGATGAAGCGGAAGTTGTGGAATTGGCCCAGAGAACACTTTTACGTGAGATTCTAGTTGGAAAAAACTGAGACATTTAGCTGCTAAATCAAGACAACTGAGGTGTTGGATTTGATTTATTTATTATTGCATTCTCTGAGAGGGTGGATGTGAATCACTAGGTCTGCGGGTACTGTCTGATCCTCCCCTTCCCAAAACAGGAAGGAGATTGTGGGAAAGATACTTTGGATAAATGTCACTTTAAAAGCTCAATGTGTCATCTAGCAATTTAAAATTGTGTGTGTTTTCATTTTCATCCTTTGTAACTATATTTTCAACTCAATAGTCAGAAGTTTAGTGCTTCAATTTTAGAATGAGCTTTTATATTTGGCTTCAGGCTGATGTGGTTTTTTTTCTTCTTTTTCCTTTTTTTTAAAGCTATTAACTTGGAAATTAATTTGAGATGGTAAGCACCTTTACATCGCTCATACCTTGGATTTAGAAGAAGTTTCACTGTTCATACTGCTGTGGCTCTTTTGACTTTTGGACTTCCTAACAGGAGCTACCTTGCTTGTAATAGCAGTCTCTAAAGGTGGAGTTGGAAGGAACAGAAGGGGTACAGTCTGCTGCTTTAGCTGAGCTACTGTTTTCAGCTGCTGTTTTTCTCTGTAGTTATGCATGGGTGAGTATTGTTAGTGTCCACTGGAGACATAATACTAGTCTGAACAGAGGATCAACAAAAAAAGCCTCTTGTTATGGCTTTCTGTATTGCTGCAGTTAGTGGGAACTTAACTGAGTTGAAACTTTGTGATAAAGGCAAGTCTCTAGCTGTTTTTTACTTCTGTTTTCTCTCTACCTTTTCCCTAAAGTGTGCATAGCATAATATACATAAAGACACTGAGTTGGAGGACAATACACTTTGTTCCTTAGATCAATGGTTTTAAAACCCTGTGTGTGTGCAGAAAATTTCCTATGAAGAGCAGCGTGTGTGTAAAGCATCTGGGGGAATTTGCACTTGTGTTTGAAAAAGGGACCAATGTGTTGTTTGAAAATAAGAGTGCAGAATTTGGTCTGTAAGACCAAATGACGTCTAGCTGTGAAAGTGGTTGGCCCAGTAGCGTTCTTAACCCATGTATTTCATGATCAGAACTTTCAGCCTAACTGTGGAAAGCATAACTTCTTCACAAGGGTTTGATTGACATTAGAATTGAAACAATGGCATTGATTAAACAACCTGTTTATGGTGGCCTGTCTAGATACTCCAAACTGGAGGAATCCCAGCTAACTGTGTAATTGTGATTGGATTGTGGTTAATCTTCAGTTTTGAGAAAATAAATATCTGCTGACCTATTTGTATGCAAAATGAAGAGATGGTAGTCCAGTTTTCTGGAAAACAGCCCAAATCATCTTATTCAGCTGTCTTTGGGCCATATCATGTCACTGCTGATGATATTTCCTAGAGTTTTGTCCTTTGTAAGTGATCTACTGGCTAATAGTTACTGAAGTTGAAAGAGACCTGATACCAGGATAAATACCTTGTTTCACAGCATGTCAGTTTATGTTATGCCTGAGCTTTAGTATTAGCTGGCCTTTAGGTTTTGTTGTGAACGCTGTTGTACCCTCTGGTGTAGAAGAACACTCTACACTTAAAACTGCGCTATGACTTGAAGAGGATCATATCCCAATGCGATGGTATCAATGCATAGAGAAAACAGAAATGCTTATAAAATTGCTACCTGACAGTATTTCTTGACCTGTGACTCCTGACAGATCTTACAGATGTCAGAAGATTTCAGTAATGGATTCAAGCTATGACACTTGTCATTTAAAAGGTCGCATCACAATTAATAGAATCAGGATTCAGTGCAGGGTTTTTTTCTGTGCAGTATCACAGTCACTGCTTCTGTGACAACCTTCGTTTCTTTTTGAGCAAATGGAATCCTAGTAGCACGAGCCTCAGGAAGTTGTTAAAGCAATTAAAGGCTTCTCTCTCAGCACATTGCGTGGTTACCATAGTATCCTTTGCTTCCACGTCTTTACTGATGATGTCAGTATGCATACAGGGGCTGTTCACAGCATCTACATGAAGATGATTCAGCCCTCACTAAAGATCATAAGCATTTCTCCATACATTCTGTTATCCAGTGTTATTTGAGTAATTCATGAGACTGGAAGGTAAGTGACTTTTACTTCATATTGAATAATTTTTATGTATCCTCACACTGAAGTTTCAGTGTTGCTTTTTTTTTATCCCCTGTTGCATTGTTCACTAAATGCATAAAGTATATTTTTGATGAACCACTTATGCATAGCTTAGTGTAATTTAAATGTAATGACAAAGTCTAGGTAATTTTCATTTGAAGTAAATGAAAGTAAAAAGTAAAAGACCTGACTTATTAAATAGTTAGAAGGTTTTTACCAAATTTGCAGAGCTTTATTTTTAATCATAAGAAGATCATCCAAATTATGTAATGGGAGTATTACCTAAGAGAAAAATGTTCACTTAAAAAAAATTATTATTGAAACAAAAACCCAAAAACCCCCATCCCCCATATTAAAAAAGGGCTTTGGTGTTGCAGGAAATGCTATATTAAGGTGGTATGTATTGTACAAGTCCACCAATGTACCTCTCTTTCTCCCCCCCCCCCATGCATTTACACCATGCAAATAACTTTTCTTAACCTCTACCTGCTTTCTGCATTTTGATCATAACATCCTTTGGCTTATTTAGACACTTGAATTTGCTTTGGGGAAAGGGGCCCTCTGTTGACATTTCTTAAGCAAAATACTTAGTGTGCACTGACTAATGAGACACCTGGTTTTTAATGCTGTTAATTGCAATAGATGTGGTGCATTAGAAGAATAGGAAAGACAGTCTAGTGACAATACTGTGCCTTTTGAGTATCTTTAGTTCCTTGTGGACTGAGGATTTTTTGCTTTCTAATGTAAAGAGGTATGTGCTCTTTTTTTTCTCTCTCTTGACTGCCTAGCTATTAGTTTGGGTATTAATATGGAAAAGAATTAACATTTTAGATAAGCTGAAGAAACCAACTCCCCTTCTGATTCTGATACCTATTAACTTTGATATTTGACACTTAAAAAAATAAAGTCTGTTATTGTATTTAATACAATTTTGAATTGGTCACAGTGTCCTCCTTTACTTTATGGCTTTAGGAATTGTGCATCTTTTCTGTTTTAGCTTAGGAGGTTAGACTAGGGGCTTTTTGTTCATTCTTTTTTGTTTGGTTGGTTTTTCGTTCAACGTATTTTGTTTGGTTGGTTTTCAGTTTGGCATGTTAGACACAAGCAGTGAGTATGTAATACATGTGTTTCTTTAATGAGTGTCTGTCTAATGACGTAGTAGCAGTTTGGAGTTGGGAGCTTCTTTTTCATGTTTATTAATGGATTGGATTTGTTTTTCCTCCCACCAGGTCTTTTGACTCTATGTTCAGATTTCACATTCAAACAGTTCATTACAGAAACAGGGTTTCTGTTTGTTTTTCCACTATAATCCTGTTAGGTCATTTATAGGGGTGCATGTTTGGGTGCACTCTTGAGATCTTCCATTACAGTGGTGTCATTAATCATTGCTATGTTTTCTCCATTCTGAGCAGAAAACAAGCAGGATTACAGGAGAACTGAGGGCAAAGGATAAAGACTGCTTTAAAGAAAGAAATGTGCTTTTTTCAAATAATACTGTAATAGTGACCTACAGAAGGACATCACAGAATTAAGAGTGAGCTTCAAAAGGTGAAGATGAAGAGAGAGGTAATTACCTTAAATATGGGCTGAAGGAGAAGTTCTTGGAATGAAAAAAAAAAGACTTGAACAGGGTAAATTGGGATTTCTTTCAGTTTGTATTTAACAAGGGAATAGATTAGAACATTATCTAAGGTAATGCTAACAATTTTTGGGGATGTTAATTCAATGCTGGAAAGAGTAGTCTTGCTCTCCTGTTGCTCTTCTCTCCCTGCAGCAGTCATGGGGTGAATTTGTTTAGTGGGTTGATGCAACGTAAACCTAGTCTGAAGTAAAGAGCTTTTGCACGAATTAGCAAGATGAACCTATTCCACTGGAATCTGTGGACTCTCAAAGTCTGTCACAGTAGAGAAGACTGTTTAATTGCCCTGCAGAGTATTAGCTCTGAGCGTATTCTGCTGTATCAACTTAGCCATAAGTACAACTGTACCCTAAAATCGTGATGGCTTTTTATGGAATTTAAAATCTCTCTGTTTAAATACAACTGTGCGAAAAAATAGCTGGTTGGCACATGAGATTCTCTGGACAGTTTCTGAATATTTTCCCTGATATTTAGGGAAGTTACTATTCAGATAGATATCTTAGATAAATTTTTGACCTTGTTTGAACAAGGAAATTGAGTTCAAGACCTGACACTAGGAATGTGCTGGCTTTAAATTATGATGCCCTCCCCCTCTACCTCCCTCCTTGCCCCATGGTTGGTCATGTGTACAATTATACATATGTTTTGTGTGCATGGTGGGGCATATATGCTTAACCTCACCATGGCTGGATGTGGGGACCCGGAGCTAAGACCACCTTGCCCTTCTCAGTCTGCATGATCTGGCCAGATTTTCTTCTAGCACAAAGCTTTAGGCAGTTTTGCATAGTTAGATCTTTAAAGCATGGAGCTTGTCTTTGTTTGCACGGAAGTTAATTATAGTGGAGGAAATACATAGTCTTTCAGAATCAATAAAGTTTACTCAATTGCATCCTATCTCTTCTGACACTATTTATACACATGCATATGGAATGGGGCAATGAAGGCTCTGTGGTTTGCCTGGTATTTCAGTTAATAAGAGAAAAAATGTGCCCCAACGTTGCTGGGATTTGCTTACAGAAAAGTACCTAATATTTTTGTTCTATCAAAATGTAATTACGTGTAGGTAAGCATTCATGTATTTCTGTAAGATTGGATAATTTAATCAGGACTGTTAAAAATGTAGAGAAATCCATAAGCAAGTATGCAACAGCTGTGTCTTTTTGTCTTTTCTTTCCCCCCGCATTGTTCCAAAAATCACGCTTCAGCTGTGCCTTGAGATACAGAGTTTCCCCTCTGTAGCTGTATGAAAATGGAGAACAATCTGCATAATTTTTTTTAACTGTTTTTTTTTCTAAGTGCTTTTCTTTTGTCTGGAACCATGTGCACATGTTTGTCTAAATCTGTGTAATAATAATAATTAAAACTGGCAGAACTGGTAGTTGAAGAGAACTGACACTCTCCTGAATGGATTTCTAAAGTTCAAGACTTTTATAAATATTTCCATTCTGTATTGATTGATAACTAGCGTATTGATTTCCAAAATTATATTCTCCCATTCTAAAAACATTGCCTTCTGGTGTTGGGAATGTTGTCATATCTTGTGAATATGATCATTTTGTAGTGATGGGTGGCTTAGATAATCTTTAAGAGGAAAAAACTATGAAGGTATATATACAACAAAAATAATAGTGTGCTAAGAAAAACATTTTAGCATTCTCTAGAGCATTCTCTGTGTTATTCTGAATTGGCTGGTTTGTCTCTGCCATGTTTATGTACAACACCTAATTCTGGAGAATTTTTTAAAAAGCAGGAGAATCTCTTGGCAGTATTCAGTGTGTTCTACATGTGGGGGAAGTGGGACTTCACTGATATTTTTTTTCTTAGAATTTTATTTTGAGCTTCTTCATTTGTACATGCAAACACGTATAGGTTCTGCTCTGTTTTTCAATCCCCCTATTCCATACCCTCAAGTTGGGTATGGTTGTTATGTTGTTTTTTTCCCCCTGAATAAAGGTCAAAATTTTGAAGCCATATGATTGTTTTGTCTTCTTGTTTTCAATCTTTTGACTATTTAACCTAAGAGTAGAAGCAGTGTTGTGTGTCTAGAAGAGGCATTAATTTATGGTTCAGTGAAGTAGTGTTGTTCCTAAGTTGCATCATGTGTTACCTCAGAGAGGTCGTAGGTAAGAGTTTGTCTTGTTGGTTTGGGTTTTTTTTTAACAGTGCTATTTTTATGTTATTTTTTATGCATTAGAATTAGTATCAAAGTAAATGATTTCAGTTGGAGGTGCTGCTGAAATCTTGGCTGAAAACAAATTATATTTACTTCCATAGAAATGCCTTTAGAGAAGTGGTATGTGTATTTAAAGGGAAGAAAGGAGCAAGTTCTTCAGAAAAGCACTGTAGAATTGCAGTGTTTTCACATTCTGGTGTTTAAAGGAGTCTATATAGTCCGTCAGAAGGAATGTCACAGTACAAATTTCCTTGAGGTTTTCCTAGAAAATCTAGATTAAATCTGAACCACTGCGAGGTAATATGCCATCCCTCCCTTTCCTTTTTGAAGAAACCTACCTGGAAACGAGAATGCCTCAAGGGTCCCCTGGCTGATAACTCTTGAGTTTAGCCTCACTGCCAACTCAAGTAATCACTGCTGTAGACTTTTTGGATGTGGTAACTGTTTAGTGAATGACCAGACTAGTGTGGAGTGCTTTTGCTTAGGCTTTTCCCGTATCCCGTGCCATGCAGCTGAATTCACAAAATAATCCTGGAACAGTTAATCAGTTTGTCTGAGTATGAATCAGTGCTGATTTGCAAAACTGCTAAAACCAGTAGCTGTGTCCTCTTCTAAATTGACTAGATTCTTAAGGAACAATGGCTTTACAGGGGAGATAGAAGGCTGATTCAGTTCCTTCATTTGTGTAAAGGTCATTTGCCATCCTCAAACAAAAACAGAGGAACCCAAACAGCTAAGCATGCCATCAATTCTGTTAAAGACACAAAAGAGAGAAAGACACTTGGTCCCTAAGTTGTGAGTTCAGGAGAGCTTGGAAAGAGGACCAGCTGTTTTCATGTATGTTTGTGTCAAATAGCAAATTATGCATCCTGAGATATGAGAGATGTAAGGCCATCATGTTTGGGGCAGTAAAAGAGTTGGAACCTGTTTCTTTAATCCTAAGAAGGCGATACTTGGCAATTTCTTTCATTTAGGAAAGACTTGAGTTTGTTTTAGTGCAATTTTTTTTTTCAATTCATCAGGCTAAAAAAAGAAAAATCATAAAACAATTCTGTTCTTGAATGCTAATGAGGCTTTATAAATATATTCTCTTTCAATTAGAAGTAAGTATGAGACTATATGTTTTATTTGACTTGTTGGTTACAGTAGCTCACCCATTAGTAGAAGTTACCTTGTGAAAATTACAAGTGGTGAGTATTGTATTTCTGTTTGTCTGTAACTAAAATGAAATATTGTAATAGGGAGATGCTCTATCTGACACTCAACTCCAGGGTAAGATTTTTGAATTGTCCCATTTAATTTTGGTGTGTACTTTTGCTGGTGAGCTTTCTTGAGGGCAGCAAGGGGACTTCGCAAGAAGTGGTGTGATGATTTGTTGCAAGCAGTGCTCTGGTGTGGGTGGGCTTGATTGTAGCTCTTGACTTGGTTACAAGAGGCCTTGCATTGAACTTGTGCATTGGTTCCCAATCTGTAGTGAATTAGCTACTGCCTTGTATCATGGAAGCAATAGGAACAGAATTCTGTGGAAGCGCTTGTGAATTAGTCTCTTATTATATATCTAAATTATATACAGGATACACATGATACTCACATTCATAGAGAAGTACATAAAGAGTTTTTGTACATGTTTCATACTCTTCATCCTTGGTGTTCTTTAGGAATGATTTTCTAGTATCAGTTTTTTCTTAGCTTTATCTATGTGTCAGAGCTCTGTAATATGTGTGCTTTACACTTCAAGTGGGATTGAATATTGCACAGTTCTTTGTTATGTTTTCCAGATGTATGTTACATCTTTTATCTTTCACTGTTTCATCAGATTTATGTGGGACAACAGAGTATGAGATTCTTCATTGTTAATGTAGCCTTAAAAGCTTTATTGGTGAATTTTAGAGAAGAATGCTTCAAAAAGGAAGATAAATACCCAACTATAATATTATTTTTTGTACTTGAGTGTAAACTATAAGCTTGTATTTTTATTTTATGAGTGAATGAGAGTTCATTTAAGAAGGCATTTTCAACATCCACTTTTAGAGAAAACTATTTTTTCAGGAAGCTGTTAAGCTTTATCAATATTTCAATATTTTAACCTTTTCCTCTGCAAGCAGTGCATTATGACTACCATGGGTAACCTCCTTTAGTTAAAGGCGTTTTTATCTTTTAATGTTACATAATTGTGGAGCCATTGGAGGTACAGTGGATGGTTTTGCTATGAAACACAGATGAAGCTTGTAGGTGAAGCATATCTGAGTGGCAGTCAGTATTACTTGGTGCTGAGCATGAGCTACTTACAACCAACCAACTAAAAAACCTCTTCATTGAATTCAGCTAGCTGCTAGAAAGATGAAGATATGTCTGTTGTCTTGGAGGTACCATACACAGAGAAGCATTTCATTTGGTGTAGGGGATGTTCAACAGGGGATGGGAAAAAAACCCATGATCTCTCCCTTTTAATATGAATAGTTATAGCAGTGAAATGCATTTTTGAGAATGTTCTAGTAAGATTGTTTTGAACAAGAAAACAACTTGACCTATTTTGATTATATTTTAAAAGTCGTTTTTGCATCTCGTGTAAGTAGATAAACTTTTGTGTTTAGCTGGCAGATTTGCATTATAAACCCACTTTTTTTTTTCAAAAGCAAGTTGTCAGATTTTAATTTGTTGATTTCTTTTATGGGCACTATTATTTATATTCTGATTCCTAGTTTGTGCAACATTATGACTGACAAAACTGGAGATAGGGCTGCCACCAAATACCTGGTAATGGATCTTTAGGATTACTTTGTTTAAAACCAACCAGTGCTTAGCAGGAAAGTAAGCTTCAGATACATGCTCCATCTATTCCAAGCAGCATCCTGGAAGGGCAGTTGTAATTGATGTCTTTTTGCTTAACTGTCTTAAACTGGATGGTAGGAAAGCACATAGTGCAAATAGGCTTCAGTGTCAATCTGTTTTCTGCAGTGCATCAGCACTAGCTGCTAAATCCCCATGGAAATCTGTCAAGCATTCTGTTTGGTTCTGTCAGTGTCATGATGAAGGAGAGCAGTGCTGGCTTTTGTTCATGTAGTGCTAAATACAGCTTGTTTTAAAACAGCTCTGTTTTTTGATGGTGTTCGTCATTTTTTTGTCCTTCTCCAAAGGCAGCACAATGATCATCAAATTCAGTCAGCCTTCTCTGATTTCTGAGTAACTTAAAGAGAGTGAAAATGTTTATCTTTGCAGTTTAATACCAAATCAGACTTAATTCTCTTTAGCCAAACTACAGTGCCAAGACTGATAAATGATAGTGGTGTTTTGTCATCTGATACAAAACACCTGTGAAAGTACAGGGTAAGTAATGAGAGATTATATAGAATTGCCTGTTTTGAGAAAGGGATGAATAGGAAACTTTGAACATAGAGGGAAAGCAAGAAACTGTGTTAGAATAAGGTCTACCTGTTTTTACTAGAAAATGCTTACTGCATCCTCTGTTCCTGTCTTCCCCTTTAAAAACCTTAATGGTAATTTCATATAAAGTATTAAAATCTGTTAAAACTGTTTGACAACAAATTTGAGATGGCTCAGCTGCTAGTCATGAGGTTTTCGGAAAAGTTCTTGTGTGGTGAGCCTGTGACAAGGAAATGACAATCACCTTCCATCTATCAGCTATGTTAAAAACATGTGAAGAGTTCATGTATCTAAACCACATTAGGGTTTTTTTTCTGTACCACTTTTATGCTGCCTCCATGCTCTTCCTCTGCACAGCCATTATCCTTCACTTCTGTGAAGTTTCCCTGTGTATGGAGCTGTCTCCTTATTTGAGTGCCTTTAAGAGGATCATGGGGCCAGAGTGAGGAATAAAGGAGTCTGTGGTGTCATCTCATAATACTGACACTGATGTCTACTGCTTCAAAATTGCTTCTTTCTACTTGTTATAGATAGTTTGCTATCCTTCATCCGGTTGCCTGTGGTAAACAAAAGCTATGTGACGCGTAGTGGGATTTTGTTATGTATTTTGTACAGTTACAGTGCTAGTAAATAAAGCCTTTATCTGTGATTGAAATCCCATGCAACTACTGTGCAGCTGTGCAGCTCAGGCTCCTGGTAGCCTGACACCGCTGATCTTGTGGTGCTTGGGGAATTTGTGTGCATGCTGCTGTGAAGTTACACAAGAAACTTTCACACCTGTTGCTTCAGGTTGCTTATGTAGAGGAAGCAAGCAGTGCATACAGCCCTAAGCTGGGAGTTAAACTTCTAGGTGTGCTATGATGGTTCTCTACAACTCTTTACAACTGAAAGCAGGTTATAGTCAGGCTTTTCTCCCAAGTAACAAGTGATAGGCAAGAGGAAGTGATCTACTGAAATGTGTGGTTAATTTCTATATCAAGTGGTAGATGTGGGATCTTTACCATGATACCCCACACCATTTCTTTCTCGAAGGCTTTAGTTAGAAATGGCATTTATTCACTGTATTCCCGCTCTTTGTTTTCCCCACAAACACTGTGACTTAAAGTAAATCATTGCATAGCCATACAAAGGTGATTGTAAAAATGTGTTATCAAAGGAACCTGGAAGTGCTTACTAGGCTGGCACGAGTAGCTGTTAGAGTAATCCAGCTTTGAGGGGAGAAAATTGACATTGAGTTTTCAAGCCTTATTTTCAGAAGAACGTGTCTATCTGAAATCAGTACTCTTATTTTTAGAGTGTTTTCACAAACTGTTGGCTGGCAGTTTGCAGTATCCTGATGACTGGATACAAAGTGCAGTTCATACCATGGAGCTTCTGTGGTGAAGTTTCCCCCCACCATATCCCAGTTTCCAGCTTCCCCTCTAGTAACTTCCCCTCGTGTATCCTGGCACATATTTGTATTTCATCATCACAAAGCAATTCCAGCTTTCTTTTTCTTACCTTAAACCATTCAAGTTTGCTGTGGCATTAGTGAGTCCTTTATTCAGAAGACTGCTGATCCTCAATCCTCACATTGCTGTGCCTGCCACCCTCTTCAGCAGGCATGTTGCCAGCAAGCACTGGCACTTCTATGGATTGCCATACCAGATTGTGTCTTGATGCAAAGACAGATGTCCCTACAAAAAATTTTGCTGAGCAGATAATTTGAAAGGCAGTCTGAAAGCCAGGTTTGTCATCTGTATTTTTGTGACAGTAAGTTTTTATGGCCTTTGCCCAAAAACTAGAAGAAATAATTCTGCTTATGATGCAATTTATAAAATATAACAGCTTTACAGAGGCTACCCAAACCTCACCAAAAGTGTGCTGAGTAACAGTGGTATTGATATTGTCCCTTCTTGCTGCTAAAGTCTGGTTCAAAAGTTAGAAGTCTACTTCTGGAGGATAGAGAAAGACAGAAATCCAACATCTGAGTCACTGAGGCTGTCACCTTTGATAAGAGAAACAGCCATGTTTGGAAAAGAGCTGCACATCACCAGGCCTACAGCCCTGTCTTGTAGAAGGGTTTGAAGGTACCCCTTGAATGAAAAAAAGGAAGAGAAGCGTAGGATGTGATTTGAACCTGAGAAAAAGACAAATTTCTTCTTGCTGGTGTGGGGGTTCTGCTATGTAAGTTGTACCCTTGTTTCTAACACTTAAAATGTTTTGATTGCAGCTGAAAAATGCTATGCCAATTATACTGTTTAATACAGAATTACTGTTCTTCTTTGTCATTTGGTCACCTGTCTTCCATCTTTGACTTTAGCCTTAATTTTCACCTCACTATGCCGTGTTTTTTAGTATGTTGATTTCGAGCCTGAATTGCTGGAAGGCAGTTTAGGTGAAAACGATGGATTTATGGTGTGTTTGTGGAACTTACACACTTAATCTGAAAGTGTTAGGGCAGGTAAGCACTGTGCTCCAAGGTGAGTTTGGAGTATGTTTTATGTTTCTTGCCGAGGGATCATACCCTAGTGCTTCCATGCACACTTAAGAGTATCAGAAGTGGAATTAATGTGTAATAATAAACTCTTTCTCCCCTTTCCATCATGGTTGGATTTTTTAGAACACCGTTATTGTAGTACTACCTTTTTTTTTTTTACATTGATTTGTATTGTTAGCTAGTGAAATAATTTGTCTCATACTGAACTGTCAGTGTAATCCATTGGAAAAACAAGTGTTTCCCCACTTGAGATAGTAATAGAGTTAAAAACTTGTAACTATTCTCAACAACTGAAGTAGGTACTGACTTTCTGACACTATGTTTAGTCTGCTGATAGCTGACCTGCTTCTTCATTATCATAAACTGGGCAAATTTTGTTGTACAAAATTCTTGTCATATTTTACACCGAAACATTTAAAAGTCTGCTGTCTTTCTGTATTTTATCAGTGGCTAAGGAGGACTTAAAATGTGACAATGAAACATTTATGTGAATGATTTTTAACGCTGACCTGAAAAAATGCTTATATTTGGATTTATTTTTTTTTTTACTGTAGTCTCAGATGTCTTCCTGATTACTTTCAACTAGTGTATTTCTGAAATCGGTTCGGATTCAGTGTTTGAGACTCAGCTTGAATAATTGACTTATGAGTAAAAATGTGTCTGAAACAAGACATAACTTAAGCTAAGTCCGTGTAATGTTTTGCATAGCCGTTCAAACTGAGCATTTTGGAAAATTCTCTACTGATCTTTTTTCTTTTCCTGCAAAATGCCTGTTCTTGACTCAAAATTTAGGAAAATGTATTTATAATTTACAGAGTAGTAGACATGTAAAAAATTGTCTCCAAAGTATTCTGTCCAAAAGTCCTACTCAAAATATTGTCTGCTATTTCCGTGTAGCATGTGAATGACTGCTGTGTTTTCTCTCTTCAGCCCACACCCCTCTCCTCCTGATAGCTTTCACCTTACATCAGAAAAATCAGTTTTGTTGAGTGGGGAACTGGGAATGGGAGATTTGGGACTTCTTGCTAAAGAAACAGATGATGTCATCTAGGAGGAGCTAAAATGCTACTTTGGCAAGTTGTTTCATGCAAGTAGGTGAGTGGGTGGTGCATTTGGAAAAACTTCTAATAAGCACTGTAATACATAAGAAATCCTTTAATCAACTGTTCTTACATTATCAAAAAAATTCATTGGTATACCCTTAATAAGCATTAGTGTGTTAATCAAAAAATGTTTCCTTTTACTAGTCTAAAACTTCATTTTTTCACAGGTTCATAAAGTTCGCTAATGTGAAAGTTTTGTAGTTGCTCTAGACAAAATATGTATGTGTAAATGAGTTTCTTCACAAATCTCATTCTGGAAGGACAGTCTCTTCTCTCTAGTTTGTAGATATTTCATGCTAATGCATTAAGGAGAAACATTAAAATGTATTCTTAATATTAATTAAGAATGACAATTCTGTACAAATTTTTGATAGCAAAGTAGTTTTCTTAGCTTGTAATTGAACTAGTGTCAAAGTAGTTTTTCTTTGTAGGAACTTGACTGCTAAAACAAAAACAAGCAAAAGAGTGTATATTATACTAAAAGTAAAAGTCATTGCCACATTTTCTTGCAAACATACCTGTGTGCTTATGAGTTGGTGATTATGTAATTTGGCTCATAACCAGATTTCCAATTCATATGCTCATGGGTGAATCTTTTCACAAATGTTGCAACTGAGTTCATTAGATTGGACTTGCACTCATGTGAACGAATCCCGTCTCTGCTGATAGGCTGTTTTTTTAAGAGTATTCATTATTCAGTATGATGATGGCTTTGGAGAATTTGGCATAAAAGAATTGTGACCTTTTCTGAAACTTGGCTTGCTGATATTTTGCAGTCAGCTTGGATTTCCTTCTGCCTGCTATTTAGTTTGAATAACTGACTTGATGTTCCATACTTCCTTTCTCAGATAAATAAAAATCTTGCTCCAAAACTTCATCTTATCTATGAATAAGAAATATTTGTGTCAAGCATCATATTTTTTTTGTATGTCAAAGGGATGAGCCCATGGGCTTGCAGTAACTATGATATCCTTTCATGGACTGTGATAATGATTTTATTTTCGTTTTTTTTAAAAGGCACGCTGTTGCCCTTAATCTTGATGAGATTTGTTCCTGTCCTCTTTTGACAAGCCCAGAAACATGGTGGATCTCATTGCTTCTTCTGTGGAAGAAGTGCTTGTTTTGTTCCTTGTGTTCTGTTTTGGCTAGGAATTCATGTACTGGCTGAGTACGAACAAGCTTTTTGTTACTACTTAACAGAATTTGTACGAATAGCAAAATAATGGGACACTGGGTACAATAAACAATTTTTAAAATCCAGGATTCAACGTGGGTATTTTGTTCTTCTTTTTTTTAATCACTGCTGTTCTTGCAAGAATCACAGAATATTAGGCTGGAAGGGGACCTTAAGGATCATCTGATCCAGCTTTCCTGGCAAAAGCATGGTCCAGTCAAGATCACCAGCACCTTGTCCAGATGGATCTTAAATGAGTCCAACATTGGGAAATCCACCACATCCCACGGGTGATTATTTCAAGGGCTGATTGTTCTCACTATGAAGAATGTTCCTTTGCTATGCAACGGAATCTTCCCAGGAGTAATTTATACCCATTACCCCTTGTCTTTTTCTTATGAATCCTTGTGAAAGGGGAGTCTCTTTCTTTGTAGCCCCCAGTGATAAGATCTCCCACAGACATTCTTTTCTCAAGGCTGAACAAGCCTGGTCCCTTTTTCCTAGCCCTGGTCCCTGCAGTTGCTTCCCGGGGCTGTTTCAATCCCCTGCAGATGCTCCTGCATTTCCCCTGGCCCCCTGCCTGCCCCACCCTGCTGGGTGAGCACTGCGCCAGGTGTTCTGAGGGTTTCCCTCTGTGTACTGTTCTAGCAAAGGCTAGTCTTTGAAAAAACACCTCCTTCTCTTTCTCTGTAGGACATCAGTTTGTGTTTATCTGTTTGTATTAAGTTGTTATTGTTAAGTAAGTAGTTGAATATTGTTAAGCAGACTAGCAGAAAAATTGGTAAAAGGTCCTGTAAGTACAGGTTTCTCTCTTTGCTACTTGTATTCTATATTTGCTTGGTGCTAAAGGAGTGTCATGTATGTCCAGTTAGAAGAGTGGGCTCTTCTGGAGGAAGGTGGAATAGACGAGTGAAGGTGCATCACAAAAATTCACTGCAGCCTGTGAACTGCTTTGTTGAGGTTTGCTTTTAGCTCTGTTCCGTAACATGTAATCTCTAAATAGGGGAAAAGTGGTAGGGTTTTTGAGCTGGCCTGTAGTTAAAATGATCTTTGAAAGGTTTCTTCCAGTGATGTTCACTTTGTTGCTGTTGTCTGTGAAACTGTCCTATCCCCTCCTCCAGTAGTGGATCGATTCCCAATAAATTCTGTATTTCCAAGTACTTCCTGGCTCACTTTCTTCTTTCATAGGTGTTACTAAACAAACACTTCCTAGAAGAGTGTACTGCCAGGCTGGCATGCACAAGGTGCTTAACAGCAGACAAGTGTGCAAGGAAGACAGCCTTTTTAGTTGCTGGCGCTTAAGCTAATCAAAATAATGACTTGACAGATGGAATAGCTTAGGAAAGAGATTGCATTCTGAAGCAAATGGCAAAATACATAAAATACTTGCTTAATAATTTTTTTGTTTTCCAGATTAAAAAAAAATTATTAAACTTGGCATTTAAGTATGTGCCTACATATTTACCATTGTTGTATTAGTGGAGGGTGTGGGAGTAACTGACTTGAAACACCAACATAGAGTCTGTCAGAGTGGGTATAAGCAGTAAGACAAATACTGAGTCAAAGAACTGAGTCCTTTGCTAGCTGGGATTTAAACACAACAAAATTGAAGAGATTTCATTCCAGCTCTTGAATTATCTTCCATTTCCTTCCCTGTAGTGGAATTCAGGAGTCCAGACATCAGTAGGATTCACAGGTACTCAAGTTAGGAAAAGTAAACAAAGTTTTTTTTCTGTTTCCTAATGGAGGTTTCTGGTACATCTTAAATTTCATTTTAATTTTCAGTGAGCAGTGGTTATTCATTGAAAGCTGAAAAATCCAGATTGGGTTCTAGCACATTTCGGTTTCTCTTGCCAGGTGTCTGCAGGTCTCAGCAAGGCTACCTCTGTAGTAAAATGCAGAGCTTAAATTTTTGTCTTTCTGATACAAAGGCTCAGAAATCATTAAACCAGATTTCGTGGGTTCTGTTCAAACTATGTATTGCAGAAATTCTTTTCAACTGAATTAATTTCAAAAAGTTAGCTAAGTACAAGCTAAGTCTTAAGATTCTTCCTCAACCTGAAATCATGGCCATTATGCAGGAGTCAGAAAACATAAAGCTTGAGGATTTTGTAGAGTGGTATAGGAAGGGTAGTGTGATGGTTAATCTTATACCCCACATCTGTCAGAGTTTGTGGAAAACAGTAGTAAATCAGTATCAAGCAAAGACATTGCTTCCTGTGTTATGATTCTCATCCATTCTGTGCAAGATTCTATTTAAAACCCAAAAAGGGCCTTACCAGACGCAAATAATTGTAAAAATGGCAAATAAACTGTGTATATATGTGTGTGTATGTGTACATATATATATATATATATATATAAAAAATATATAAAATGTTATATCCCAACTAAGATGTAGGAGCTACCTGCCTGAAAAGATGTGGGTGAAGTGTACTGATATGCTAAGAATGAGAACAGATGATCTTCCAAATCTTTCTGACCTGATCTGGCAGTCCCATACAAGATGCATGTTTTTTATGTAGCTTTAAAATATATTATAAACACTGAAACCAAATCAAGCTGACATGAGGTCTAGTTCTACCCAGTTCTGAGGAACTTTAGAGCAAAACTTCTGAAAACTTCCTTGAAACTTTCTTCTTGTTTCATTGCTTTTATTGGTGGCATCAGCTTGTGTGTGTGTGTATATATAAAAACTGAATTGTAAGTATGTGAAATCTAGTTAGTTTTTTAACATTGTTGAACGAGAATGCACAGTCTATGTGTGTGATGTGGTTTTGTTCTTCCCACTTGCTGCAGTTCTTTACTCTCAAAGGTTGTCCGTGTGCAGTTGTCTGTCACACAGCAAGATCTTGTTTCTTAACATTTATGCATTAAGATTTGAAATTATTCATAATTTTTAATGGTTCATAATTTAAATGAATGAATGTGTCTCTGTCCACAGATTTGTCATAAAATTTTTTTCTTTATTTTTGCTATAAGGAAACTAGTACCATTTTAAAGTTTGGAGTTACTTTCTTAACAAAATCTTCCACAGTTCTGTCTAATAGGTGTCAGATCTTTAAAAGACAAAGTATATCTTTAAATTTTGGCATTTCTAAGGACCTCCTCTTGTAGCATGAAAGATTCCTTCAGTAGTAGCCTTTCTTTCCTCCTTTTGTGTTCAAAGGTATCTGATTTCTCTTCATTTCATTCAAGGATAGGTCTGCTTTTAAACTGTGCTGTGAGTAATGCTGACAGTAATGTATTTCCTTTAGCTAAGGCAATCTAAACATAACTTGAAATTTTTGAAATTACTGAACGCGCTCTGGGAGAGAGAAAATGTGTATGACTCATGGCTCTGGGAGAGAGAAAATGTGTATGACTCATGGCTGTTGACAATTTTTTTTTTTTTTTTT
>VWZW01003077.1:251275-311930 GCA_013397115.1 Edolisoma coerulescens | reverse complement strand
ATTTTTTTTTTTTTTTTAGTGCCAGGCAAGATTTTCAGAATGAATAAAGCCCAGAGTTACTGAGAAACAGGAGTAACCAATGTCAGTAAGCTTTTAAAATTGCACTTGCCATTGATCTCTCAAGTGTGTGAAAACTAATTGCTTAAATAGTTTTATCGCTTTAATAGTTTTTGTTACGCTGAGAGAGAAGGTACTGTAGATTTTACATATGTTTTCCTGTCTCTCATACATACTTTTGACTGAACAATTAAAGGAAGTAAAAGAAATGTGAAGTAAAGATGTTCTTCCTCATAGGTCAAACACTTACGTTGCATGAGACAAAACAGACAATAGAATTACTGAAAAGTCTTGGATTTAAAGATTTTTCTGCCCCTGCAGTTTATTGAAAAGGGGGTTAAACATCATTTGAATCACCTGTGTTTTGAAAACAAGTATTTCTATATAAATACAATTTTAAACATTTTGTTAAAACTGCGGTATCTTGTATCTAGAAGAAATAAGCTGTCTTGCCCAATCTTGCGTAGTTCTAATTTAGTATACCTTTCTTCTACAAGTATATTTTTCACAGTAAAAGAATTTATTTGGGGATTCTAAAATGTAGATGTTGGGATGGGTATCCTACTGTTTTTCATGTATCATCTTTCCAGTCCTAATGGCCTGTAGATGAATAGCATTTTCTAGGGAAGAACACTTGGTTCACTTTACTCTGGAAATGAACAAGGTTGAGAATCCTCCTTCATACTCCAAGAACACTTTTCTACAAGGAAATCTTATCAGGAGGGTGGGCTAGAGGTTGCAGAGAGCAGGAAACATGTTCACAGTAGTTTAGACACTAATGCTGGTTTTTTGTTTTCCCCTTCATGCTTATTTCTCTTTTGGCTTGTTTTGTGTTATGGAGATAGCAAATAACACAAAACTAGTTGTGCTTTAAGGCTGGTGAGCATGTCAGCACCACATCGATCCTCTCTCACTGGCCCCCAGTGGGTTGGGCAAGACAGTCAAAAGAAAATGAGAAAGCTCATGGGTTGAGATAAAGACAAGGATAGCAAAAGCCGCATGCACAAGCAAAGCAAAATAAGGCATTCATATCCTTCTTCCCATCAGCTGGTGTTCAGTCATCTGTAAGAAGTTGGGCTCCTTCACATGTAGTGGATTCTTGGGAAGACAAATGCCATCACTCCAAATGTCCCTGCAGTCCTCCTTTATGTGGTATGGGACATCTTTTTGGTTTGTTAGGGTCAGCTGTCCTGGCTGTGTCCCCTCCCAACCTTCTCACTGGTACAATGGTGTTAGAAGTAAAGGAGGGCCTTGGCTCTGTGTAGCCACTGCTCAGCAACAGCTAAAACATCTATGTGTTTTCAATGCTGATTTGCTCACAAATCCAAAGCATAAATCCATATAAGCTGCTCAGAAGAAAATGTACTCTATCCAAGCCAAAATCATTACAAACTACCCCCGCAAACCCACACCCCACCCCCAATTCCATGTTATCCAGTACATCCTCATTATCTTCACCACCTACACACCACCTCCTGTCTTTTGATATATCAGGTCCTTCATATATGGACCACCCTTGTAAAATGCCCACAAATGTTCACTGAGTTCATTCAGTCCATGACTTGGGGCTCCGTCTGTTCTGGTGATCACTCAGGACAGAGAGGTGGTGTGTTGCGGGGAATTACTGGGCACCAAAGCCAGCTCAGGTCACAGCTGCACTTGCGCTACCTTGTGTGAGGGTTGTCCGCTGCTGGTTCAGGTAGGTCCTTTTATAGGAATTCCTTTAACATGAAAAGTAAATCATGGGTTACAACAAATTAAAGGTGTTTCCATTAAGTCTCCAACCCTTGTCCCTTTGGGCCAGGCCATAGGATCTAACATCGCAGTGGACTCCTCCCCTTGCCGCTGCTCCCATGCGAGGCCCCTCCTGTGGGATACAATCCTTCAAGAACTGAAGAATCCTTTCCTTAGGATACAGTCTTTCCAGATGGGACTTCTCCACTGCATGTCATGAATTGGTGATTTCAGTTGCTTAATGAACCACTGTCAAAAGGTTTTAGCAAAATTCTTATTAATAAGATGTTGTAAAACTGTGACTTACAGTTTGGTGCTCAAGTTCACTCTATTATTGTGTGTCCCAGTCATTGGAGCAATGATTCAAAATTACCAGGCGCAAATCAAAGTTACCATTCTACCAAGGCTGTATGCCCTGCTTTTGGTAAAATGGTCGCTCTGCTTCAAGGAACAACCTTGAGAGGCCACCCTGCTCCAGGGGAGATCACCACCACGCAGCCACACTGCCTGGCAGGGAGAGCTCAAAGAAGGCTCACTTAGGCTTGTCAAATTTATGATATAATGTGGTTTGCTCATAGTCAAATTGTATACAATAGGAAAAGTGTGCCTGAGACTCCTTGTGCCTATAACTTCCTTTGTTCCTTGACAAATGATCCTTGGTAAAGCCACTTGCCATTCATTTTTTAATTGTGTGATTAGTGTTCCAAGCTTATGAGCATGGATGCTCACTGGGTCACTCTGCTCCTTTGTGGGTTTTCAGAGAACAGATAAAACTGGAGTTCTTGGCCCATTAATGGCTCAGATCTTTATCTTCTCTAGAACCTGTACTGTTTGGCTAAGGGGACATGTGCATCTGTCACAATGGGTACCTGTCTACAGGCCACAGCACCTGCCAGGAACCGGCTCTGGTGTGGGGTCTCCATAGGCTGATGCTTCCTTTAGAGCACATTCACTTGCTGCAGTGTGAAGTCCCTTCTCCTGACTTCTGCTTTGGGGTTAGATGTTTTGTACATAGCAATGGAGCGTAGGATGTTCTCAGCATTTCTTTCTTGCATCGGTTTTCATTTCTGGTTTTCTTTTCCTTATTCTTCCTTTCCGATGTGCTTAGTTTTTCTTCCATTTTCTCCTGTGAACTCTTGATTTCCCATATGTAATGGTGCCTTCTAGCAAAGAAATTTTGGCTTCGTCTTGGTTATCCATTTATGTCCTAAAATATACTCTTACTGTACTCCACCTATATTTAGGCACTTCATAGAAAAACCTAGTGCTAATATAATCACAGGCAATTGTGTTGTACTTACCTTTATACTTTTTTAAAGTTCCATGTACTGTTAAGACCTGTTCTGCTGAAATACTGTTCTGTTTTATTGTGTTCAGTTACCTTAGTATTAGCATTGTTGTGTTTTGTGATACTGAAAATCTGTATTTCTAGAGGTGCTGGATTTCTAGTGTTATTTTGATGTTTGCAGAATTCTTTCTTTTATGGATACTAGTTTTGAA
This sequence comes from Edolisoma coerulescens, assembly GCA_013397115.1. Classification (NCBI taxonomy): domain Eukaryota; kingdom Metazoa; phylum Chordata; class Aves; order Passeriformes; family Campephagidae; genus Edolisoma; species Edolisoma coerulescens. The sequence goes on along the minus strand of VWZW01003077.1, from coordinate 308,639 downwards.
AACAATGCATTTAACTAGCAAAATGTGTGTCATAAAAAGGTGTTTAATGGTTGAGGATTCATTTATTTGCTTTTAGCATGGATCTTACATTGCTCAATTGTTAACGAATACTAAATGGAATTGGATTCATTGACTTGGTTTTCATCTTCCACTCTCCTCATTTTCTTTTTCCTTAATTAAGAGGTGTTGGTATCTGTGCCATTTGGAGTGACGAAAGACTACAACATTACTTTTGTAATGAGCTCTAACAAACTTCTGTTGACTTATTTTCATTAATTGAAGTTGCTTGTAACTTTTATGAAGCTATAATGCTGTAAATCTCAGTTTAACTACATGACCTAGGCTGCATATACAGGAAGATGCTCCAGATTTTTACCTGGAATTCCTTAAAAGAGGCATACAACTCAAGGGGTTAAAAAAAAGTTCTTGATTTTTCTTATTTTTCTTTCTAGTAGCCACACATTTGTTATTTAAATAGGGCTTATTGAGGCGGGTTTTTGCAGGGGGGCGTGTCTGGATTTGGGGGGTGTTTTCTTGACTAGTATTTGGATTGACAGGTCATTCCAGCGTCCTGCTGAGCAAATAGAAACTGTGGAAGTAATCATTTCAGCATTCTCATAAGAATGTTATACTGAACCAGGAATCACCATTTGCGGAACAACAGGCATAAAGGTGCATTACAACTGCATGGCCAAGGAGAGCTAGAAGCCTGCTAGCATTAGCAGTGTTCCTGCCCCTGCTGCTGTCCTGACTCCTAGCTACGTGCTGCTGTTTCTTTCTTTTTTTTCCAGTGCTTAGCTTCATATAGTACCTTTGAGAACCGCTCCAGCTCAGTAATTGGACAAAAAAACCTAGCCTGTCCCTGCAGTGGGAAGTTCAAGAAGCCTTTGGACAATGCTTTCAGGCCCATGGTGTGACTCTTTGGGCTGTAGTGTGCATGGCTAGGAGTTGGACTCAGTGATCCTTGTGGGTCCCTTTCCAGCTCAGAATATTCTATTTTTTTATTTATTGCCAATAAAACAGAGTAGGATACTGAGAAATAAGAACACATTTACAAACAGCTTCCCTCAGGCTCAACTTCACTCTCAACTCTCCTGTCTCATCCGCCTGAGCTGTGCGGGGGAGTGGGGAATGAGAGTTGCAGTCCGTTCATAATGTTTTCTTCTGCTCCAGTGTGGGGTCTCTCCTGTGGGAGGCAGTCCTCCATGAGCTGTTCCAAAATGGGTCCTCTTCATAGGTTTGGTTCTTTGGGAACAGACTGCTCTAGTGTAGATCCCCCATGGGCTGCAGCTCCTGCCAGCAGCCTTCTCCAGCATGGACTTTTTGGGAACTGCAGCTTCCTTCAGGGTACTTTGGCCTGCTCTGTCATGGGCTCTTGTGGGCTGCAGAGGGATCTCTGGTGCCTGGAGCACCTCCTTCCCCTCCTTCCTCAATGACTGTGGGGTCTGCAGGGTTGTTTCTCTCAGTGATTCTCACCCCTCTCAGCTGCTGTGCAGTGTTTTTTACCCTTTCCTAAATACCTTATAGCAGAGGCATCACATCAGCATGGCTGAGGGGCTCAGCTTTGGGCAGCAGCAGGTCCATCTTGGAGCTGTCTGGAACTGGCTCTGTCCGACACAGCTAGCTTCTGGTGTCTCTCACAGAGCGCTGCAGCTGAGCCCACCCCAATTCAATGTCCTTCTTAGTGAAGGAGCATGCAATGAATTTAATTCATAGTTCATATGTAATGCGCAATTGAATTAAGTATTTGAAATGATCTCTCATGGGCTTTATCTGTGGAGGCTAGTTCTAACTCTATAAAACATTCTCCCTTTAATATTTTCTATTTTTGCATAACAAAGGGAAAACAAAGGGCATTTCAGTGAATTTTTATTGCATTCTGCTACTGATAGTGATCTGGATATTAAATGAAAACAGAGGCATCTTACATGTTTTCCCTTTTAAGCAAGTAATTAGTACCATCCAGCTTGTTCATTTTTTTCATTATATGAAATTAGCAGTTTCCTTAGATGTTGTCTTTCTATAAAAAGTGTTGATCTTTCTTGACGAGAGAATTTTGCCTGTTTTAATACCTGGTCAAGGTAGAATCATTAAAAGGTGATTTATTGTGAATAAAATGCTTTTCAAATGCTATTAAAATGCAGAGTGGGAGAACCAACACATGCTGTCTTGTCTTCAGACTTCTAAAGAATATGTGTGAGTCCCAAGAGAAGAAAGGGAGTGTTTAAAGCAGTTTCAGGTTGTAAAAGTGAATTTCTGCTTGAAGTCTCCTAATGTTTTACTAATGCAAGCACAGTTGTATTAATATGAACAGAAAAGAATTTTTTTCGGTGGTTTGCTTACATATTTCTGTTCTATCAAACCACGTACAATTCTTTGTTTGTAAACAAGTTTATACCAAGTAGTTGATGGTGTGGTGATGGAGAAAATGAGTAAAAAAATTCTTACCTTGAACTGTATATCATGTTGTGAAAAATCTTAGCTTAGAATTCAGAAATTGATGAAAGTTTCCAGAATTTCCAAGAATATTTATTTTGGTCTGAAACACACTGGCAAGTGTCTCAAGATTATGTAGTATTAAAATTCCTTCTTTTTCAGGTATTTCCTTGTCTCACACCTGAGTGTGCATTGTGTTGAGGAGTGGCATTTTTTGTATCTGCTTTAGGAAAGGGAAGAAAATGTGACTGAGAAGGTAGTCCTAGGACAGCTTTTCTTGTTGGCAAATAACCAAGTCTTAAGCAAAGGCTGCTCAATAAGATCACATAATGAAGTAGTAGTTAAGTCTGATCTGCATCTTTTTTTCTTACACATTTTCTTCTGTTTCCAATGAGTTCTTACACAGTGTTAAAAATTAACAATTTTGGAAGTTTGTCTGACAAAATCAAGTCTGCTTAAACTTTTAAATTTGTCCCTTTTGTCCTAATCTGGGAGGTGCTGAGGATGACAGCTGTGTGCAGAGGTTGATGACAGCAGTTCTGACACCTTGAGTTGTGGGTTTTTATGCTTCCTTGGTTCTGTGTTTTCTCATGCATTTTCTGAGGCTCACAAAAAAATCTGAGGCTGGTTTTAATTTCTGTATATTCTATAAATTTTGCCCAGTCCCCCTAGAAATAATGTCCTTGTTTTTTCTTTGCATAAACATATATAATAATCTGTTTCCTTGCATCCTTTTGTTTGTGATTTCCATAACTACTATTGCTGTTTGAGTTGCCTACTAAATACAGTTGAATGCTTCCTTTATTGTTTAATGAATAGGATTTGCTTATGGCTTGGGGCCATAGGGTTTATGATTTTCTCTCTTAATAGCAGTTAGGAAACTGCAAGTTGTGTTGTGAACATATTGGTCTCCAGAAGAGAAACATGTAAATGACAGTTCTTCATTCTCCGTTTCTTTGCTGTATAAAACTTCAATTAAGTTAAAAAAAAAATTAATCTGTCTAGTGGGTAAAACTTACCAAACTTACTGAATTGACAGTGCATTTGAAGGATTTTGCTTTATTATTTTTCTTAGTGCAGATAGTCTATCCTAAGATAGTAAGTAGAACTTAATTTCCCAGTCGGAAACCCATAAAAGTGCTTCACAGGTCATCAGAATCTCTCAAAATAAGCTTAGATTCAGGTATTGAACTTTTTTTCTTATATTGTGTTGCCTTTACAAATAAACCTTTTAAGGAGGGCTTAATATTAATTACCATTTTTTACTTCTAATTAAATGGGAAAAAATACACATGGTCTAATTTCAATATATTTGAAAAACATTTAAAGAGTAACTCCTGAATGAATGAATCCAGTTTCACTGCTGTAATGCATACAAGAAAATTCAAATCCCAGTCCTTTATTTAATGTATTAATGTTGTTCTTCCTGTGATGGACTGGGCAATAGTTTTCTTTATGAAATATGTATTTTAAAAATAGGCATCATACTTATTCTCAGCAGAGCAAATTTTGGAGAAGGTTCATAAAAACAACATTAAGAACAATCATATTTCTCTTTTTTTATTATTCCCTCGGTATTCATGTCTGATTTTTTTTTTTGGTAGCAGAAGACAGGAGTTTGCACAATATAAATTAAACCAAGAGGCAAGCTGTATTTGAGAAGTTTACACTTTTGTTTTTAAAAAAGTATATTTAATACTACACCAAATCCAGTATGGGTTGCTGCCCAAGTAAGGGGATCTTTAACAGCCCCAGCTGTATGCTCACACCTTTTCTGTTGTGATAGAAAGCCAGCAGTTGCCTGCTGGCACATTGACCAGTTGATCTGATGGAAAATGAATACACTGCTGAGGTGGGCAGGGGGGAGGGCATCATCTTCCTGAAGAAAAATACAAGGCAGCCAGCAATTACAATGGATGATTTGAGGTTCTTTTCCACGGGGCAGTTTTGCACTGCAGAGGGTTGTTGTAATCCAAGGCACCTGGCCTTGTTGAAGCTTGTCCAACTGGTATCAGTGCATTGATTCAGTCTGTCCAGACACTTCCTGCCCTCCAGATCAACACTGCCACCCCACTTGGTGTCATCTCTGAACTGACTTAGAGGGCACTTGATCCCCTGGCCCAGATCACTGATAAAGATGTTTAATAAGTTTGCACCTGGCTTTATCCTCTTTGCACCCTCCCTTCATGTATTTCTATACCTTGATGAGACCTCCCTGAGCCTTCTCTTCTCAGGGCTAAATGGTCTCAGTTCCCTCAGCCTGTCCTGGTAGGAGAGATACTCCAGTGTCTTCAGCATCTTCCTGGTGCTTGCTTGGGCTCTCTCCATTATGTCCATGTCTCTTTCACACTGGAGAGCCCAGCACTGGACACAGCACTCCATGTGTGGCTTCACCAGCACTTAGTAGAGGGGAGGGATCCTCTCTGTGACCTCCTGGCCGTGCTTTGGCTCATGCAGCCAAAGGTACCCTTAGTCCTTCTGGTGGGTTGGCCTTGTCTAAACACCACGCACCCATCCAAAACCACTCAGTCACTCCCTCTGAGCTGGACAGGGGAGAGAAAATATAATGAGAAGCTCATGAGTCAAGATGAAGACATTTCTCCTGCCTGTTGAGTTTCTTCTGGATAGTCACTTGTCCCAGTCCAGTGTCATCTGCATTATACATCTCCTCCCAACCCCTAGATAGGTTTTGTGAGATATTTTTTATTAGTGTTGAGGATCAAGGTGTTGTCTAATTTGATGGCTTCTTGCCAAATGTGTTTTTTTATGAATCTGTGTCCTAGGTCGCTGCATTTAGTGCATTAATTAATCCCTAAGCTGATCCCACAACATATTGATTATCCTGTGTTATTAGAAGCAAAGTGTTCCAACTTGGAGGCCTAGCTGCAGTTCATTTGTTGAACTGGCTATTGTTTGTATACACAGTTGTTGTCTAAGCTTAAAATTTTGCCTAAGACAAAATGTGAACTTGGCTCTAGCTGAAGACAGAACACAAGGAATCCTTGCTCAATTCCATGACTTCAGTGCATAAGAAACAAAAACAGAGATTCAAGTATGAGAAATTACCATCTGTGATAGACTTGGATATTAATCCCCATGAATTTTGATCATCTTCTAATTCCTCTTTTCTTTGAAGGTAGTGGTGGTTGAGGGTGTGGTTTCTGCTTCTGGCTTGTTCTCTTGGTACTGTATATGAAATGTTCTAGTCACTAAACAGAAAATAAGAAAATACTATAATGTGCTTGTTAAACTTGTGGTTAATACAGAGCTTTCTTTTTATGTAGCTGATTTTTGGAAATTAATTGCTGTTCTTTTAAAAGACACTTCTGAATTGTATAATGTCACATTGATATATTGTTACTCTGTTTTGCATTCTATTTTGAATTCCAACTTCTTGCCTCCCCTGCCTCTCCTCCCCTGCCCCCATTCAGTCTTTGTGATAGTTGCTTTTGGCTGTTTCTGTTTTTCTTTACTCCCTTGTTTTTTGCTTTGTTTGGGTGGAGTATGTGGGATAAAATAACATGCTTTCATTGCCCAATCTAATTTTCATCTCCCTTCCTCTTGTTTCACTGTAGTCTTTGTCATTAATTATGTCTTTTTACTTTATTAGTTCTGTTCCCTTGGGATCTCGTACTCCAAATTGAAAGCATAACAGTGGTATCTAGATGACCACATAATGAACCTAAGTAATTATGTAATCTCATTACCGAATCTCCCGTTTTCACTTTTTTCCCTCATCTCATATTCTTCTGTATTGCATCATACCTAAAATTACGTTGGAATAACTTCAGGATAGTGCTGCCTTTTTTCTCTTTTTCCTCTCCTTTTCTTCCAAATGTAAAATTTCATTGTGCAGGGATCTAATCTGAAGTACTGGGTACATTAAACTTCATATTTCATATTCATCCAGCTGATAAAGCTTAAAAAGCGCTTGGGGGTGAAATGGAACCATTTTTAAGGCGAATATCCGTACATTCTGTACATATACAGATGTACATATACATATCTGTATATGTATTTATCTCACCACAGCTTTAATTTCTTTGCTTTTTTAGGCTATTCCAGATTATTGCTTTACCCCTGCCTCCTGTGGTCAGCATTCTAAAAGCCACAAATTGTCACGTATTCTCTTAACATTAAGATGTGTTCTGGTGATTTTTGCTATTACCATGCTTAACTTGTAGTGAAAATTGAAAGCTGCTATAAAGAAGCCCTTGTATTTCAGATGAGGAGGGACTTGTTTCTCAGTTCCTTTCCTTTATTTCTTTTATACTAAATACATCTCCTTTATTAAATTGTATACCATGTAGATGTTTGTAACAGACTTGGTGTAACAGATTTCAGACTTAGTAAAGCTGGCATAAACTAAGCATTTGTTCTTATTTCTAGTTACTGGAAAATATCTTGTCATATTAAAAAAAGATTAGACTGTTGTAGTTCTGTGTATGTTACAACTCATTGTGTTCTTCCTGCCCCTGTTCTTCCGATTTCCTGCTTAAATACACTGTCAGGTGTGTTTGCACTATGGTATGGCAAAAAAAGACACAAATTCTTGGATAGTACAACTAAAGAAAGGTAGTAGAACTTCTGGTCAGGTGGTTTTTAAAGACACTGGACAGTCACTGTTGTGTAGTTATTCCTTGGAGAGTGAAAGTAGTGAAGCTTTATGTTACTGAAGTTGTCTTAGATGAAGTGTATCAGCATGTCACACTTGTCTTTTTTTGTTTGTTTGTTTTTAAATGATTTTTGTTCTTCATCACAGCAGAGTCCTTTATATGTGTTGCAGATTTGTATTTCACTAGTGAAAACAGTTTAGATCATAGAAGTGGAGACATGAAAATTTACATTAAAAAAGGAGTTGCTTGCATGAATGGTTTTGGACAGCCTTGGCCTATTTTTGGCTAGGTGAAAAGTAATACGTGTTCATTTTTAGTTGTTTGTGACTAAATCTTTTATGCCATCCTTCAGTGAATAAAATTTGCAAGTTTAGTTTGATTAACGTAATCAGATTTTTAGATCTTGCACATAGTTCAGTGCAAATCTAGTGTAGCTGTTTAACAACAGGCAGTGACTGTGTAGCCAGTATGGCTTCTTAGTTTATGCTTAAGCACTTTTGATTTATAAGAAGCCTTTTTGCTACATGTGCCCTGAAATGGGAGTGATTTTTTATGAAATACATGGATTTTCATTGGTTTCATGTCAGAATCCTTATTTTTTATTTCATCCTTATAAAAGTATTTTGACTATGTCTTCCAGGGGCTGGAAGATATTTTAATTTGATTGGTTTTTTTCTTATTAGTATTTATACTAATCTAGAATATTTTATTTATACTAATTTAGGAGAATTACTACATAATACAGTTAAAAGATTTTGATTATGACTGGAAACCTTCCTTCTGCCAAAACTGGAATTCTCAAAAAATAAAAGAATACTAATGTATATGTCTTCAGTAAGACACAGTGTGATTTTCTGGCATAATTATTAAGAATGCTAAAATTTTAGAATTAAATGCTGCACCAACTAAAATGGGGAGGTAGGAACAGTTGAAGGTAAACAGGAGGGAGACTAATGGTTTGTGCTGACATACTGTCAGTGAGTGAAAGGATAGAAGACTGCTCAACTAATGTAAGGTAGTCTGATGTCAACAGTTCTGGTCACTGTATTTCCAAAAACATTTTTAAGTTTCTGTTCCCTGAAATGGATATAAAAAGTAGCTAAAGTACATAAGAAATAGATAACCTTAATGACATAATCGTTTATTACTGGTTGAATTAAAAGTAAAATATTCTCCCAGTCTGCAATATGTGCAGAAATATTTGCTGATAGTTAATAAAATTTGCAAACCTTGATTCTTGCTATGTCAGTGTTGGCTTTTTTTTTTTTCCTGCTTGTAGAACATACTATACTGGTGGTTGCACATGTGAAATACTCCATACTTTGCATTTTACATATTGAGTAGGTTTTTATATTTCTTCCCATCATGTAAAATATGTTTGAGAGTACATTTTGTATATAAAAATGAGATGTGTCTGTTTCTGATGCTGTATGCGGGGAAGGGCAGAAAAAGGAGGAATCAACAGAACTAATGCAATCTTTACTGGGTTGGGCTAATGCTGGGTTGGGCTAATTTAATACTAATGTATTAAAATGCCTCAACAGGGATTTGCTGAAAACTAATGCTCTAATGTGTTAGTCATCCTTAAGGTCCTTCTATTTTTACAGGTTCTGAAGGATGACTGATGCTGGTTTCTGTGATGCCACTTGAAGTCTCCAGCACTGTGGATTTATAAGTAACGCGCAGATTTAACTGCACAACCTGGGCAGAAAGCATCAGGAGTGCTACTCCTTTTCAGCTCCTTGAGTGGACAGAAGTACAGTGTCATCTATCTGCAAGGGAAAATTCTTCAACACCTTTTTTATAGCTAATAATAAAGACAACGTAGTATCATCCACCTTCCTGATTTACAGTGCATCGCCTTCCAAGACAGATGGTCTGTCAGAAGCTGGAGGATGCCCGCAGAGCACATAATAATGAAGTAGTGAAATGATACTGCTGCTGCTGCCACCTAATTGTCAGAATCACAGCTGATAGAACTGCACTGTCCTTTTTCTGCTCACTTAATCAGGCCAGAAAGAGCACGGTGGACATGGCTGGCTTCGTTAACAACCTGCTAATACTGCTTCTTCTGTTTCAAAACATCTGTTTGGGTTTCAGAAGCCCACTTTCAGTCTTCAAGAGGTGGGTTATGCAGGAAAATATTGTGTGTTGAATGCATGCAGTCACAATTTTACAAAAGTGTGAAAAAGCATGTCCTAGATAAAAATGTGTTATGGTATTAGTTCAGTTTTGAACATTGCTCTGAATTTTCTTTCTGCGCTTTGAAATGGCACTCTTGTCATACTGAAGACAGTAACTCATGTTTTATCCGTAGGTTTGCTCGTTAAAGGTGAGTTTAGAATGATAAAATGGCAGTTAATAAAACTTTTTTTAGTTACAGCTGTATTTGAGGCTACACAGCAAGTAAATCTGTTTCAGATGCTGGAGTTAGCTTGCAGGATAACATGGTATTTTAATAAGAAAACATCAACTAAGCTGAACAGTCCTGAGAAATTTAGGGGTGGTTTGAATTCAAAATTGCATAGGTAAACTTCAATGCAGTGCGGACAAGAGAAGTAGCCTCTTAGCTCCTGAAAAAGGATTTTACTGTTACTGAGGTTGGGTACCATGTCACTTCTGTATATTCAAAACTTCTGTCAGTGTTGCATCAATGTTTCTCATGTCTTACCATTCAATTCTTTACAGTGATCTACATTACTCTTACAATTCATTTATATGGTTGCATTCAGAACAGAATTTGATATTTGTTTGATGTTGTGAAGTTTACTGTTTTACTTTGCTACTTGTAGTAGCATAGAAGTTGCTATAAATGCCATAATGTTAGAAGTAAAAGTTGCCCCTTTGCATGTAATTTAAATTTAATCTGTATGGAATTATATATCAGGCGCATAGTCTCAAAAAACCCCTCCAAAACTGTTGTGAATTATTAATAGTACTTGACATATTGTAGTCAACTAATTCTCTGTCTGTACATCCATGTGCCTCAGACAATTATTAAGATGAGATAATAGGTTATGTTTTCAGTTAACATTTTCCAAACTAGTCATCTGATTGCTCAGATGAGGAATTACTTCAGTAAGATGTTTTCCTCAGCTCGTGAAGGAGTGGAGTTTTCAGATGACCCGTGGAACTAGGCAGCGTTGTCAAATTTCTTTGCTAGTTCTGTAGACCCTTCTTTTAAGAAAGACATAAAAAAAAATCAACGCTTTGAAAAAAATCTTTCTTCCTTCTTTTTAAGATATAAGGATACTACCAGATCTCTTTCCAGTGAATGCCTTGGAAGCGACCAGCCAGTGATTTCTTTTGGTCTGTCAGATTTTGCACTGGACATTCGCATGCCTGGAGTGACACCTAAGCAGGTGAGAGAATTGCAGTTTTTGCCACTTTCTCTTCTTTTAGTAAGAAAGGAAAACAAAGCCTTCCCTACAATATCAGTCAAATAAAATAAACAAGAGAATCAGGGTAACTTTTATAGACATGTATCTATGTTCAGAGAAAAGTAGGCAACAAAAAAGTAACCTCAAATGAGAAAAAAATCTTTTCATTGAACTAATTGCATTTGTAAAATATTGGTTTCATAAACTGAATTGTTGAAGTTTTATAATGTGAAATATTTCTAACTGTGCTAGTAGAACGTGGAGTTGCAGTTTACACCAAATCTCAGATGATGCATCAGTGAATCTAATTACATTAAACTGTATGTTGCTGCAACTTTGGCAAGCTGACAGAAAACAACCAAAAAGCACTTTAAAAGGGTTAGTACTTCTGACCCAGTATTTTTAACTCTCAAAATACTCCATGAAAGCTACTATAAACAAATTATGATGATATACTTTTTAAGGTATAAAGTGGATTATATTCTACTGAGCCAAGTGAGTAAAAATGAAGACAGTTAAGATTTTTAAACTTAGCATTAGCATTTTTAAGATTCACATAAAAGTACTGAGATTCCACTGTCATTTTTACATCTAATTTCATTAAGCAAGATAAAGAATGATTGTTTTTTCTTTTTGCAGTAAGCCATTGCAGGAAATTAAATGTATCATTAAGAGGTCTACATCTCTTTTAGAGGGCTACAGATGCTTGAAAAGAGCAGTATGTTGTGCTGCAGTAGTTGATGACTCATTGTTGCAGATAGCACTTTCAAAAGGAGTGAAGGGAAAATGAGGTTTTCAAGTTACTGGGGTAAACCCCTCTGGAACATGTAATTTAAAGCAAGAGATGCTATTTCAGCAAATGCAAAACAGAAATATGGTTTCTACTTTCTACAAAGATCTTCTTTGTCTGCAGCAAAATGTTAAACTTCTCCGTCAGAAAGAGTGAAAAGTGCTCTCAGTTCATCCAGGTGCACATTTATAATTCCATGTTACTGATTTTACCTGAGGAGCCATCAGTTGAACATCTAGGAAACACATATGAAGAGATCAGTCAGTCCAGATTCCTGTTTAAAAAAACTTACATTGTGTGTTGTGTTGTCAAGGCTGGGGGAAAGGTTGCCAAAAACCCTGCATTTTTTAAATGAGTTACTGGGCATGTTGAAGGGATGGGAGAGCCAGGATTTGTCTTACATTTCATAACTGCAGTTGCTCTATGGATGCATGAATGGCAACCAACCCCTTACATGACTTAGGAGTCGTCTACCTATACTTAGTTGTGCATTCTTTTGGCACAGGTACCACACATGAACATTCATTGGAAACCATTTAATTTCTACTACAGTGTGAAGCAGTGCTGCTGTTGGCTTTCAGAGTTTGGGTAGAAGGTCCTAAATTAGCTTGTGCCTTTTTTTTTAAAAAAGAAATCTTCTTCTGAACTCAGGTTAAATAGAAAACATAGAATATTTCCTTTTCTATTTCTAGAAGGCTTTAGTATATTCACTGTGTACATGCATGTAACGACAGTACACAAAGGGATTCACATCAATTTTATCAGTTAACCTCCGTTCATCCTTCCCATCTTCTAGCAAAAACACCAAAAATGGTTTCTTATCTGTGCAAATCACTGCTCTGTGTAATCACATCTTGTTATCACCATTGTACCTGTCCTTTGTTCTCAGTTGCATTTAATTGTTTACACCTATTCACAATGTCTTCTTTTAAGTGAAGTTTGAAGTTATTCATAGCAGGAATTTTATCTTCATCTATTTAGATGTCCTTTTGAAAGTGAAAGTCCTGTCAGATTTTGAGTTCATGGGTGTAGTGAAATTCCAGTAGGTGATACATTTCCTTTCCTAAACAGCCTTAGGAGTTGGGGAAATAAAAAAGGCTTAAGAAAAAAGAGGTGCAAAATAATTAATACTGTACCTATCGACGTAATAGCCACTTTGATGACCGTATAGCCTGATCTCTGTTACGTAAGTAAATTGTGGCAATGAGTTTATTTCTTATAGTAGTAAACCAACCATACATCGTCTTTGCCCAAATATCTCAGTAAAGTAAGTGATGTTTTTTCTAGATGGTCCCATTGTATATATTCATTTGTTCAGTATTCCCACATTCATCTTCTGGAAGTATAGGGAATTTTGATACTCTGTTTCTATTCTTTAAATTCTAAATTTTCCTAATTTAAAGGTAATTTCTGTTCTCTTTTCTTTTAACAGTCTGATACCTACCTCTGCATGTCAGTACCCCTGCCAGTGGATGATGAAGCCTATGTAGGTGAGTATTGGTTAATATTTTCTTTTTTCTCTTTGACTCGTATTAACTTAATCTTTGGACGTCAGAGTTTCCAAAATGCATTTGTCATGGCTAATGTGTAAACAAACTAGATGGAGCTACTTAGAGTCAAGATGACACTGTATCTGAGGAGATTCGTGCGTAATAGCGGTTAAGGAGCTGCATGCAGATGCCTCTGGCAGTCAGCACCAAACAGTACCATTTGTAAGTATTGACTTTCTGTCTCTGGCCAGATATTTAATTCTGCACTGGTGAGCAGACTGTTTATTTACCTGCTGGTACAGGCTGTAACTCCTTTGTACTTACAGCCAGTGTTGGCTGCAGAAAGATTTTACTTGGAGAAGAAACCAAACCCTCTCTTTTTTTTTCTAAATTTTTTTTAATTTTTTTTTTTTTTAACAGCATGGCATGAGTAAGATGGCTGACAAGTAGAAGGAAATACTGTAATACCTTACAAATGCTGTCATCATATAGATCAGCAGAAGAACACCATCTGTTGAGAAAATCTTTGCAGTACTTACAATTTTATTGTGTCTCGCCATGAACATACAGTTGTTCAGAGAGAGAGAAGGCTTATTGGTTTGGCCGAAGATAGTTTTGCTATCAGAACATGCTGTAAACTCTGTAAAAGAGAACAATCTTTTTCTTCCTTTACACTTCTGTTGCATTTTAGGATATCTGTACTTAATAAAAGCATGGTGGGAATCACATGTAGTTTTTGATGTAGTGTATTATGAGACTGTTGTTCCATGTGGATTTCCTTGTGGTAATCCCTCAGAAGACAGAATATTGTGTGTTGATTTTTATGTTGTATTACAGTAACTAAGAAAAACGAGTACATTTTTTTTCAGTGCTCTCTCTCTATATCTGTTTTGTAAAGAGGTGAGAATCTAACCTCACGTTTTGGTTGTGAGTGTGACCCCAGAAGGAAAAATGAACGTACAAGGGAGTGAGTGTTCACACTCAAATAAACTATGCTTGCTCTGCTGTGTGTGCAATAGACTCTTCTGCTTTTGTTGATTCACAGAAAGGCAGTGCTACTAACTTCCTGCTTAAGCAGCTTTTATTTAATGTTTCACTGAGCTGAAAATTTCCATAGTTTTATTCATTATTAGGCTGCTGCACATCTAATTCTGTTGTTTGTGTTAAAGGAACATAAACTTCTTTTGATGGTGTGTATGCTTAAAAGGATCTACTGAAAGAATTTGCTTGAAAGTTATGCAAAGTCTCAATGCAAGTCATGCAATGCAACCCATTTTATTTTTTTCTGAAGACCTAAAAATTTATATGTTCTTCACCTGATTTTTACAGGATTTGGTCACCTTTCCAGTGATCACTGTTCTTGAGTACCTGTCATTCCAAAGCAGAATCAGGTCTCTGGACAGAGAAGCCATTCTAGTTGTCATGTAGGGCTTTGAAGAGCAAGAGGAACTGGATAAGCAATTTGTGAAAAAAACCAGCTTGTTGTGTGAACATAAAGTGTTCCCATGTTAGCATTCCTTACAAACTCATGTTTTTGTATGCTTTAAAAGTAAAAGAAAATTACTGGATTTTTTCCTCTTTTTTTACTTCCACATAAAATGAATAGGCATATAGTCAGTCCTGAAGCATGTGATCATTCCATTTTGTTTCAGTAAAATCACTGGAAAGTGTTCCTCATGGAAAAGACTCAGATTGTAGTCTTCATAATCAGTGGAAGGTACCTGATCATTAGAAAGAGTAGACTCAATCATATCTAGTTGTAGAGAGGAGAAATAATGTAGAATGACCTACCTTATAAAATATCTGGATAGAACATTAAATCTTTTCAAGAAAGAGGTTTTTACAATCATCACTTAAGAAATTAGCTGCTCAGTGAAGTTTTTTCTTAACTGCTTTGAATATTGTTAAGTGTTGTGAACATACATGTATTTTGTGTTGCTTAAATAAACACAGAGGATTGGCACACAGAACGTTTATTCTTTTTGAAAGGATAGAGTCTGTATTTTTGTGGTTTAAGTAGAATCTGCCTTCATTGCATTGCCAATAAATGGTGTAATTAAGTTTCCTTAAAACATACTGTTTTGCTTTGTGACAAAAACAACAGAAAACTAGCATATGAACTGCCACTGGGTTGCTGTTTAGCCGCGTATTGAGAACACTGTGTTCAGCTCCTCAGAGCTTCAACATGAGGATGTGTGAATACACATAACAAACAATACACTGAGACAGTTTGGTGGTAAAGCTACATGTTCAGTTTATTTGCTAAGTAAATGTCATGTGTTTTGTTTCCTTTTATGGTTTAAAAGGACATTTTTATGACCAAGTGTCTTTACAGTTTCACCAAGACTTGCTAATTCATTCCTTTTTTTTTTACTTTGATTTCCTGTTTTTACTGTCGTTTCTTCCCTCCTCCAAGACATTGTGGAAGAGGAGGCTCTGTTATGGAACCTGCAGCAAGATATTTTTGTTGTATATTGGTGAAATATAAGGGCCTTGGAAGAGAGAGCTTCTTTTTCAGTGTTGTATGTGGGCAGTATTACGTTTGTTAATACATAGAAATTTTTTTCTCTTAACATTTTTTCAGTATTTTTATTAAATTTGTATTTAAGGACTTTGAATTCAGACTTCAACTTTGCTATTTCCCTAAAGGAAACTGGTAAACATTCATGCTTGCACAGGGACAGTGGATATAACTTTGTACTTCAGAACTGGAGGGATACTGCACCGGAATTCACAAACTTGTTTAGAGTCGGTTCTCAGACATTATCAGAGGAAGGAATCGATCAAAGTTACTTAATGAAATGTCACCAGTTAAAAGGAGAATTAGAACAGGTTTTGCCCTACGGGTCTTTTTCAGGCATGCGTCTGTATATTTTGGCAGATGCTGTTTTCTGTATTGTGTTCTTTAGTGGAGGAATCAGACTGTTAAGGCTGAGATTCCTGTTTGAACCAGTTGTTGTTTCTCTGTCCCAAAGGGCTGTAAATACTGACAAATTGGGTTAGGGAGAGTGGTTTTTTGTGAGATGGGTTGATGTACGTTTAGGTTTATGTTAGGAACATACCTTTTGCTCCTTTGAAGTGAAATGGCTGTCATATTAATATGTAAAACATTATTAGTGAGTGAGATTAATATGTATTTTTTCAAGAAAATGTCTCTCCAGTTATATTTTTAAAACGTATCATTGTGGTTTTCTTCTTCTGCATCATGTTTGATTAATGTTTATGAATAAGTAGCCAAACCAGAAACTCAGTTGAGTCTTTAATGGTGCAAGCATTGGTAAAAATCAGCTTTTCATTACTAAGCTGTAGAGATAGCTAAAGGGTGCTCTGGAGACACTCATAAAAATTGAGTCTGACAGCAGGCCACTCAGCCAAAAAACTTGACTGTCATCTTCACCTGCGTACATTCATTCACATGGGTGACCAGTAAATAAATGTCTTTTTCTTACTGACTCATGATAAGTCCCTATCTGTCAGATTGTGCTGTAGAAATGAAATGGAGCCTTCTATGTTCAGCGACACAGATTGAAGTAATTAGGTGGTTTATTACTTTTCATCCATAAATGACTCTGAGAAGCTCTTGGTTTGTGACTCTATTATGGCATGTATAAACTTTGCTGTTACCAAGCAATGATGTCTTCACTGTATTGGAGGCCTCTAAAATCTCCCTAATTTGCCAGTCTCCAGACACTGAAATCTTGATGAATTTCTTTAAAGTTAATTCTGTGATAGAGAGGACANATTGAATTGTTATTTGTGAAGATTAACTTCTTAGAAGTTAGTTTTTTTAATACATAGCTTAAGTACACACTGTTAAGGTTAAACTAATGTCATGTTCTGTTCATTCCTGTTTCTCTTTGAGTTCGTAGTTCTAAGTAGTACTTGATCAAGAAATTAAGTCAGACTTCAATTTAGTATGTGTATGAAAACTGCTACTGTTATTTTAGTAGTCATTTGTATCACTTCTCCATGCATTAAAAAAATTAACTATTGAGTAATCTTCTGTTCATTACTGTAAAATGTGGAGGCTGTCAACTAGGAAAATAGGACTTTAGTTTGATATTTCTTAAGCCTTTGGTAGTGACAGTTCCCAGCACAGGAAGGACATGGACTTGTTGCAGCGAGTCCGGAGGAGGGACACAAAGATGATCAGAGGGATGGAGCATCTCTGCCCTGGGGAAAGGCTGAGAGAATTGGGATTGTTCAGGAGAAGAGAAGGTTTCTGGGTAATTATGGCCTTCCAGTACCTGAAGGGAGCCCACAAGAAAGATGGGGAGAGACTTTTTGTAAGAGCATGGAGTGACAAAACAAGGGGGAAAGAAGAGACAGTAGGTTCAGATTAGCTATTAGGAGAAAATTCTTTACTGTGAGGGTGGTGAGACTGACCCAGGTTGCCCAGAGAAGCTGTGGTTGTCCCATCCCTTGAAGTGTTCCAGGCCACGTTGGGTGGAGCTCTTAGAAACCTGACCTAGTGGAAGATGTTCCTGCCGTGGCAGGGGGTTGAAACAAGATGATCTTTAAGGTCCCTTCAAACGCTGACCACTTTCTCATTCTGTGACAGGTACTGTATTTGGCTTGAATTCCACATTAATCTCCCTGGGTTTTTCAACACAGGATTGTTTAGATGGATTTTTTGTTTCTTCCCTTTAACCTTCTCTTTGGAAAGTTATATGCTAAGAAAATAGCTGTACAGGAACCATACTGTAACCACCTGTACAAAGCTCTCTTAAGCTCATGGGCTGACTGTGAGGTTTTTCAGTGCTTCCTTAAGCAATGATGAGGTATATCAACTAAAATGCCAGAAATCTGATTTTGCTTTGTTAGCTCTGGTGCATTATTTTCTCTTAGTAAGAAAAGCATTTAGTAAGGTATTTGTAATAAGTTTTATGATAGTGCGTACAGGTCCTGTCTGTGCTCTAGGACATCATTTTAATAGGCACTATGTGGAGGGAATAAAAGACTTCCTGAAACACTCATTAGAATAAACACTCGCAATGGGGGAGTAGTAGAGAAATAAAAAGAAACAGTGAGACAGTATTAAGCAGCAGGACAGGTGGTGTTTTTAGCAGCTAACAGGCCTAACCTTCAATTTTACCTTTATTGAAGGCTGCCTTTATAGGTGGTACTTAGAGTACATTTGTTACAGGTATTAATTTTGACAATAAAGTTAATGAAGTTTCACATGTGTGAACTGCTTATAAACCCTTTCAGAACTCTAATCTCTCGCTTAAATTTGTAAGAGCAGCTTAAAGCACCCAAAACACCTGAAAACTAAGGTAGGAATTCGACACAGAATGACACATTGGCTCTACTGTGCAAGCATAAACTGTAATTTTACTACTAATTGTTACTGATAAAAACACCAAAACAAAAATTGTCTCCATAACACAGATTAGGTTTTTATCTATGAAATGAGTGGAATTTGCTTATAGGATAATGAAGATGTTAGGTGGTCTCTAGACTTCATTCATGCTTGCAACTTTTGTACTTCTGCGTTCATATATATCACACAAAGTACCTCCCCAGGGCATGTGGGTACATCTTGTGTTTCCCAGACCAAGCCCTCAGCTGTGGCAGTCTGACCACATGCCTCGTATCTTCAACCTAAAACTTGACTTGCATGCCTTAACTTTTGGCTGGTTTTCCTTACTTTCCACAACATATCTCAGCTCCAGAAATTGGGTTGGAAGCTATTTGATTTATTTTCCCCCATGAAACTGAGACAATAACTCACATCACCATTCATTTCAGGAACCCTGCCACAGCTCTGTGTTAAAATACTGAGTGCAAGTAATGCCATAAATCTCAGGAGCAGAATAGTGTTTCACTGGTTTGTAGCTTCACCATCTCCCCATGTTAATAGCTAAAAGACAGTTACCTGGAGGCTCCTCACTGTCTGTGTACATGTAAGGGCAGGAGTAACTTGTCTTCAGAACTTCTGCTGTAGTATAAGGTTAAAAACCTTATACCATTGCATTTCCTGCATCTGACTTATTTTTTCAGTAGTAACAAAAGAATGTAGCTTGCTTTATTTTTAGAAACGCCATCATTGTACATTTATGGTCAATATTACTCCCATGGTGTTGGTAACCTTTTTACTATGCTAAACAGGATTACAGGTACTTGAGAAACCAAACCAGTGTTTTATCTGTGGCATAGGATAAAGAACAGACATTTAAGAGGTGAATATTCACATCTAAATTTCTAATAATGAGAAATATTTGAGCAATGAGATCATGCTGACTTTAAACAAATCTTGTTTTCCGTTCCAAAGGGTTTGACGTATTAGTTAGAATCAATCATAATCCCTTCTTGGAACGGTTGTCCCAAGAAAGATGCAGGAAAAATGCAAGCCGGGTAGAATACTGGAAGAAGATACTACTAATGCATAAGATTTAGTTGCTCTTAACTGTAACTTGCTGCTTGTTTGTATTTTTTTATGAAGAAATCGAAGAGTACTATTAAATCACAAGTGCAGATTTCAGAGGTAGATTGCAATTAGACTGGTGACAGTAAGACTTTGTGTTAGGGATACACTGATACGTTAATTCAGTTTCATATTTAACTCTTATGGGAAATACAGTGGTTTTGGTTGGGAACTTGGAGTTTCTATTTCTTAATGAATAAATGAGGTACAGTGTTTTAGCTTAGAAGGAAGGCTGTTGAATGAAAATTTAAGGAAAGTGTGTAAGTGGAATGCAGAAGGCAAATAAATGGGTGGGGATGTACTTGCCTTATTTGTAGTATTACAGGGAAAAAATGGAACAAGATGATCTTGGTTATGTATCTTATGGTGAAACTACGGATAGTTTACTTGTTTTGCCTTTTTTTTTTTCAGTTGACTTTAAGCCTCATGCCAGCATGGACACAGTCCATCACATGTTACTCTTTGGATGTAATGAACCTTCCTCGACCGAAAATTACTGGTAAGAGCTGCTTCTTGCTTTTGTTATCAACCAACTCTTTTGCGGTGTTAATTGCTTCCATATAAACCTCTTCCGGTGTCAAAATGTCTTGGAAAAGTAGGTAAATTTGGAATGAAGAAGAAATGTATAACCATTAGTCTTTCCACACTTAAAGTGTTTTGGTCATTTTTTTTTACTGACTCCTCCATTTTCTTCATGACTAATCGACTGTCTTCAAGGTGGAGGCAGGAATTATAGTAAACAGTACGTCACTGAATACCAAGAAATCTAATCTTCACCTATAGGTGGCTGCTTTTCTCTGTGTGAAGTCATGCAGCAGGTGTTCAGAATCAAACTGAGCAAAGGAGAAGCTGAAGAAGCTTATAAGGTGGTTTGGTAGTTGACTTGCCCTTCAAGATGACTAAGCAGTGAGAGCAGAGGGAAGCGCCCAATGCCACTAAAATAGGTGTGTGAGGCAAAATGAAGAGAAGGCGAATGGAAGTCAATCATCTGTCCAGTAGTTTTGTAAATTTTCTGTAGGTTTTCAAGAGAGAGCAGATGAGGTATTTTTGCTGATGCGGCAAAGGTTATATGAATTATTCTGAACAGTAGAACAATTTTAATATAGGTGATCTGATAGAGTTGTATAATCATAATTTATCTTTTAAGTATTTACCAAAAAGGTAACTAGACCTGGAATTTAGAACTAATAGTGTAGTATAATATATTTTCAGGAGAAATACCCCGAAACATTTTGTTGCCTGTTTTGGGGAGATGATTTGATTAATGTTTTAAACATACACAACAAATTTTCCTCAAAAGTCTTATCTCCCGTTTATGCATCAACCAACAGTTCTAATATTGAAAATGTTGTAATCTTGCACAGTCGTGCAAGAAAAGCAGATGCTTAAGAAGTTCAGCCCGAAGTAAAACTGAAAGCATAGAATTTCTATTAATTTCTTTTCCCAGAAGACAGCTTTTCTGTGTTCTTTTTATTGTATTTATATGATAGAATATACTTGAATACTTCAATGTGAACAATATACCAGCATAAAACTTCTCCATTCTGGCCTTTTAAAAACAGGTGAGCGTCCTGTTTAAAACTGAGTAGATTGTAGTTGGAGCTTGTGCTGTTTTCATATTTCTGGAAGTAGTTTTATTAGAGCCTTGGAATAACTTGTACATGGTACAACTATGTTATTACAGATTGATCAAGAGCTTGTGTTGAGATGAAGTTATGAGACAATGCCCAAGTCGCATCTGACTGATGTTCTGAGGTTGTAGAAGAGAGGGATCCAAATCCAAAAACCAAAGTTCTTCAAAACTAAATCAGACTCAAATCCCTGTTTTCAGTCTAGGGTTCAGGTAGTTTGAGCTCCCTGGCTGTACCTTCACTCTTCCCAGCAGAAGACTCGCCAATGACAGCCTGTGCAGTGTGGCAGCTGATGTTGCTTTTGTTCTTGATTGCTGTAGTTAACACCTACCTGTCAAATGACAAAATACTTACTTAGTTGTGGTGGATTGAGCTTGGCTGGACACCAGATTCCCACCAAGCTGCTCTATCCATCTACTCCTCAGCAGCATGGAAAGAAACTCGTGAGTCAAAATAAAGGCAGTTTAATAAAGCAAAAGCAAAGGTTGTGCAGAAGCAGAGGAAAACAAAGTATTTTATTGTTTTCTTCCTATCACCAAGCCACTTCCCAGGAAGCAGAACTTCAGCACAAGTAATGGTTGCTCTGGAAGACAAATGTCATAAGTAACAAATATGTGTATGTGTATCCCCATGCTCTTTCTCCTCTCTTCTACCTTTTATTGTTGAGTGGATATAATATGGTATGGAATATCCCTTTGGTCAGTTTAGGTCAGCTGACCTGGCTGTGGCTTCTACTAAGACGTTTCCCAAACACAGGTGTGTTATCAACACCTTTCTAGCTCCTCATGCAAAGCCCAGCACCATGACGGTTGCTGTGGGGAAAATTAACTCTATCTTAGCCAGACCCAATACATTAGTGTTGTGTTTAAATCTGCTGTTTCCAATTTTTCATATGCAGGTTTTGATTAGATCTTGTTATTTTTTTTAATGTGTAATTCACGAGGTTTCGTGTTTGCTTTGCATTGTCAAAATGAAAGCTCTTCATTCACTGCCTCATCATTTCATATCCCTGTTTTTGCAGCAGTTTGCAGCTTTTTATCTTGCTTTGCCCACAGTTATTTACAAGGCTAGAAAGATGATCATGTGTTTTCTACATAAAATAGACTAAGGAGTGCTAGAGACTTCTAACCTAATTTTGTTAAAGTAATTCTGATGACTGTGTGTTATTGGTCTTTATTGTTGTTTATTTTGTTTGGTTATTTGCTGTTCCTTTTGTTACCTGAAGGCTAGCAAGTGATGACTTCTCTTGCTCTTCCATCTAGTAGGGAAAGAATGGTTGTTTGAGCAGACCGCTGTAAGACTTGTTTAGCAAGGATCCTTCCCTTACTTTTTACATGGTCAACATTTTTACAGAGCCAGCTTTTATTAAATTAAGGCATGCCACATAGATTTTTTTTCTCTATTCTAGTTTCTTTTTCAAAGTTCTGGCAATATTAGTTACATGTGCTTTTTCAAGTCAAGAGCTACTTCTCATACCATCATGATGTGGATTAGTTGTATTATGGAAAAATAGGCTGTTAGGAACATTCAGAATGCAAGGTCAAAATTAATTTTCCTGAGGTGTGAAGTGTCATTCAGGCCAGTTTTGAGTGGGGAGGAATGAGAAGCGTCCAGATGACTCTGTTGGGATTAGCTGCTCTTTGGCCATAGCAGCATTAAGCCAAAATCTGTGATGCCCATCTGGCCTGCTGCCTTCTGTGGTGATTTGACACTGCTCCTGCAAATGTCGCTGGCCTTGCAAAAGGCTGTCAAATTGTGTGGAACCTACGCTGGTTTCAGCATTCACTGCAATGTGGTAGAATCTTTATCTGAACAAATGCTAAATGCTGTTCTCCCTTCTTGAAATACACAGGTCTTTCCACAGGAAAAAAAAATTAGTTTCCCAGGGCTCATTGCCTCAGGTGCCTCAGGTGCCTCAGTGCACTAGAAAAATGGTGTAGCTGCTTCTGTTCCTTGATCATAATTAATCTAAAAACAGTTCAGCCACAATGCCAAGTTTTGCCTTGAGCTGACAAACTGTGTTGAAATTGAAGTAACAAGCCTGAACTGATTGATCAAAAGTTCAGATTCTCTGTAGATAATCAGGAATGCACTTGAATGCTTTAAAAGAATATGTTGAATTATTCAGAACTTGTGAGTTTCCTGGCAAGACAGGTCTTGTGCTGCGTCAAACCTAACGCTGAAATAAACTCTCATGAATGAGCTGATTCATAGACAGAGCCTTTGTTTTGAGATCAGGCAGGGCAACTTTAAATAGTTATCTAATGCAAACGAATGTATAAGTACAGGTCATAGATGTCCACCCAGTAATTCCTCTATCAGACTAGCTGTTTCCTTTGGCAGGAAAGAATGGTTCTGGAAGCCCTTGACATCAGTAGTTTGGTAGAGGTTTCAAAAGATGTCATGACTGGTTCAGTGAAGGACTTCTATTTCACTGCATGGGGGACAGTAGAAAGAATTGTATTTTCGGGTGTAGTTTCTTACCATTGCCACTGCCCCAGAATGTTCTGTAACATTCAAGAGCCAAAAATGATGATTTGTCTTACTCAATCACTCGATTACCCTTTTTTTAAAGTCTCGGTTAGTGCTGAGGAGTACAGTATAGTAGAGAAAGAAATAAAAGAAGTTATTTGTTACCATAACCAATGCAAGTGTGCTAAAGGGATAGCCAAATACTGGTCTTGCTGACATAGTGAAATATTTTACTTTCAGTCTAGGTAATTAGTCAAAACCCTGGTGCCATTAACAGAAACAGTTCTTGAGCTGACCCAAGACTGGGTAGAATGCCTTTGGGAAGTCCAGGAGAGTGCAAAAAACGCGAAGATCCAAGAAGCAGTTAGTAAGCTCTCCCCTACCTCCCTCAATCCCAAATTTTGAGTCAAAACCAGTTTTTAGCACAATACTGTAAAATATGACTGCTGTAGTCCATTTTTAAGGTATTCTTTGTCACTCATTCTGTTTAGAATCTCATTTTTTGTATGTAAAGAAGCTATGACTTTCAGTGGTTTTTTTGTTTGTTAGATATATACTTTTTACTAGCTCCCTGCTTTTCAATCTGTTTATCTTATTACCTCTTCTTTGCAATCTCCCCTAGGTTTGCTTTTTCTGAAAACTTGATGTTTCAAGATTATTATTGATGACTAAATGAGAGGGTTGACTTTTTTTTAAACAAAATGAAAAAGCAGTGTCTGTATTTCATCTTTGTCCCTTGCAGTCTTCCCCCTCCATTCTGGTAGCATCTCAGGAAGAAAGTTTGAAACAGCCTGCACAGGGTTTTTTCCTAATTAATGTGTTCTTAGAAATGCTGTGGTATAAATAAAGACTGTCTGGCCCAAAGTGTGGTGGTAAAGCTGTGACTGTGCTTATAGTTCCTTCTGGCATTCCTGCTAAACAGTCTCTTCAACACATTTCCAAATTGTGCAGCTCAATACCTGGTTAGATCCCTGAAGTCTCTTGGGTTTTTTGTATAGTAGCAGTGGGAAGCTGCATAGTTTTCAGCTGCAGCTGCATCCATTGAAACATTTCACTTATTCTGAAATTAGTTTTGATTGTCCTTTGGGACGTGAGTGTGTTTGAAGGGGAAGGTGACCAAACTGTTAGTTATGAAAGTCTAGAAATACACATTGTGAGTGTAACTACTAAAAAAGAAGCGGCATGTTCCTTTTCGCTTGATACTCTCATGATTATGGCAAAGCTTTCAGTCAGAAATAAATACAGTAGCCAGGCTCCAATAAGGCTCACTGGGATCAAAGAAATACATAATGTCCTGCTGAGGTGGTTTGATATATATGCCAGAAGAGGTGGTTGTCTCCGAGAGATACCTGGAAAGCATCATTGTCATTTGCACATACGGCTCAGCTGTCCTCAACAGAATCATGATTGAGCCTGCATCTCCTAGATGTCCTGGTCTTCTGTGCGTTTATGCTTTTCCTCACACTGTGTGGCACTCTGTTTTCCCCAGAATTTCAGGTGACTGAAACCATGCCTTACATATCAAATGTTTTCCCAGGTGTCATTTTACAAGCAGTGATAAAGGGAGCAGGGGCTGTACCATTTTGGTTTAGAGTGAAACATTGACATGGGTGCCAACCTTCATTGCATCTGGCTTGGGTCAGTTGATATAGTCTGAATAGTTTCAGGGTGAGGCTTTCTAAATGTCATACCTGTGTATGCTGCATCTATGGAATGACTTCTACACTCTGTGCTCAGGGCCATGGATGCTTTGCCATTGGAAGAAAGTACAAATACACCTTGTAAATAAACCTTTTCCATAATTTAGGATCAAGAAGGAGAAGTGTATTCTAGGTGGGTGTTTGGAAAGCTCCTTAGGGTCCTTTGTTTGATTATCCGTATGTATCATCATGTGGCCGACACCCACATATAGCAGTCAGGGCATTCTTGAATGTGGTCCAGGTACATTGTGCTGTCTGTACGACTGTGTCTGGCCTTTTACAGATTTGGTAGTGTCTCTGCCTCAGGTTTACCAGTTCTTGCAGATTTAAGGTGTCTTGAATTTATCAGTCTTTGGAAGTCTTTCATTCTGCACTGTCAGTGTCACCTGCAAGGTGCTAGCTGCAGAGGCTAGGAAAAGCTCAAGCTCTCAGTTACTGTAAATATTTATGACCTGTTTGTGGTCTGTTAATTGGCAATCTCTTCTTTATCCTTTTCGTTTTCCCTTGGGTTTTTGGTTTGCATTTTTTTGGTTTGTTTGTTTGGGATTTTTTTGGTGATTATTTCTTTTTTGTGTGTGTATGTGTGTGTGATTTTTCTGTTTTGAAAAGCAAGAAATCGTGCAGTGGAATAAAAATTAACATAAAGCAATGACTTACATTAACTACATGAGTGCCTCGTATCTGTGGGTTCATATACAGCCTCCTGTCACTTTTTTGGCCGATTTTAAAATAAATTTTAAATAACCAATTTTATGCTAAAGCTTCGATGTCTTGTGGGGTTTTTTTCTGATTTGTGCCTGAGTCCTGTCCTGTCGCTGTTGTGCTGGGGACGACGAGAAACGACACAAATTTGATCAAGGAAGAAAAGGAATTATTTATTAATTTACAGACTCGTTTATGTCTTAGTTCGCTTGAATGGCACAAGACTATTGGTCCCTGACCATCCCCTTCCTTCCAGAATGATTGGTTAAATCTTACAACACTCATTTCAAAATGTTTCTCTGGTCAGTATCACAACAATACTGCGTAACAATCTTGTACCTGCAAGATAAAGGGATTAGTTTACAGAAACTTCTAACTGTTTTCAGCCAGTATCTGTGTGAAAGCAAAGGCTTTCACACAGACACTAGCAGAAAGCTGGAAAATCTCTCTGTGACTAGGCTTTCACCGTCCACAGGTCCCTCTGTGGAAATGTGGCAGCCATTGTCATTTTGTATCACTTGAGTCAATAATGCTAGAAATTTTCATACAGTTCGTTACCATAAAAGGTTCCTTCATTTTTTCCACTGGTTTATAGGCTGACAGGGCCCATGAGAACTGTAACACTGCCTTAAGGCAAAGGGAGGGAAATAAAAGAAGGTGGAACATCTACCAATATCTCTGAAAGCACTCTACATTAGAAGAACTGTGTTTAATCAGCATACATTCAAAAACATCTTCATAGGTCTTAAAATGAGTCGTTTTGCATGTAACTCACCTGCTGTTTTCTGATTTCAAAATTTTAAAAATAATATTCCCTTTTCTTTCCTCATACTTCTAGGGACTGTGATGAAGGAACATGCAAAGATAAATCTAACATTTTGTATGCTTGGGCAAGAAATGCTCCACCCACCAGGCTGCCCAAAGGTATTGGCTCTTTAATATGGAGTTCTTGTGTGCAGGCGTAGGGGAAAAAGGAGGACGTGGAAGTAAGCACCTGTCATATCTGGGAACATCCTATAATATTTTCATTATGTCTAACTGGTAGAAACTGTATAAACATCAACCTCATTAACTATGAAATGTATTGTGCTAGCTAATATACTTGTGGGTTTTTGTCATTCTGTTTGCCATACCATTTTGGGTTTCTGTAGGGGTAAAAAAGGCTGAGGGGGAGATAACTATCATAATATAATGTTTATTATTATATAGCATTAATCTTGCATTTCTTACTATATGTTACTAGAAGGTTACCATTTATGTATCTTTCAGTAGCATACAAACTACATTAAAATACTTTTGTTTGTTTGGGAAAGCACAGACAAGTTCAATCTAAACATTGAATTTTTTTCTGTTTAAAGTATACATTGACAATTTAATATGTTTTTCATTTTTTAATGCTTTGATGAAGTTGACCAACATGCTTGTATACCCATTTTCTTGCATGATAGACAACTCTGCTGAATTTAATCAAAAAATTTTTAGCTACTTGGAGTGGTATGTCTGGAAAACAGGGAGAAGTGCTTCTTTGTAATAACCACTGAGGGTCTTACAAATACCTACCATCTGCATAGCCTCAGTCTGAAAATATCTTAAATTCTAAGTATTTTTTCTTTCATCTTTTGCTGCCTATTTTCATAGCCAGGAGCAATATCATGAAAACGTTTTTTTTTTTTTAATAATCCATTTACACACTTAACAACATGAATGTTACTTGATTTGGTTATCAGAATGTCAAGTTTAAAAAAATCGTTATGTGAAGGATTCTATAGAAGTTTTGTACTTGGAGGATTCTGGAAGTTTTGCTGTTAAACCCCAGCTAGTAATACTTTCCTTGTTGGTAAGCTCTGCAAAAATACAAGGTTTGTAGGGAGTATTCATAAAGATGCCTCATTTGTGAACAAAGAGGCTGCAGTCTCATTTCTAAGTTGGCTTTGCTTATTACTGTGGGATTCTTTGACCAAATATAATGAAATTGCTTCCTCTGCTTCTTTTGAAAAGTCTTCATTGTGGAATTGGTTTAGAGAAATCCCTTTAGATGATGGTGATAACTTGCAATTACATTATTTCCAATTATTTCAAGCTTCTCTATTGCATTTTGTGCCTGTGCTTGCTTCTCTCGTCAAGTAACATAGCTGCATAATTTTCTCAAGATATTTTCTACATATAATATTAATTTAAATCTAAAAATATTTTACTGTAGAACTTTTTCTCTTCTCATTCTCAATGTCTTCTTAGTAAGTTAGTGTTAATTAGTTCGTATTGTGTAGAGGTTGTATGAGAAATGAAAGTTCCATCAAATCCTACATGGATGACAAAACTTAATTTTTATTTCAATTTTTATATAATCTGTATTATTGTTCTTTGATTGAGAAAGTTCCCTGCATAAAGCAGATATCTATTCATTATTAATTAAGTTATGGTCCTAGCTTCTTAGTCTGTTTGGAATCATGTGCTGGTGGTTTTCCTGGGTTTCAGGACAAAGTTTTTTTCAGTGGTGTCTGAAATTTTCTACCGCTTCACTCTTAGCCATTAAAGTTATTTGTGTTTTTTTCTATGGTCAGTGATGGTGAATCATCTTACATTTTATTGTTTCTGAAAACAATACATTTTCCTTCTCTTAGGTGTTGGATTCAGAGTTGGAGGAGAAACAGGTAGCAGATACTTTGTTCTCCAGGTACACTATGGCGATGTTAGTGCATTTAGAGGTACGCATTTTGGCAATTTGCTCTGTAAGTTGCATCAGCTACAGCATCAAAAATATTTACCTGTGGAAAATAATTTTTCTGTTAGTGCCGTTTGCAAAGATCAGTGAGCATATTTGTAATACAGTTTGTATATTAACTTGACTTTATAAACTTGATTTATCACTATAAATATTTGATAGGTGAACACCTTTTTTTTCTTCTAAAATGTGGAGCGAATGACTTAAAGTAATCAAGAAAGATTAATAATTTTAAGTTTAGGGAGAAACTTGGGGTTTCCATATGTAATTTGGTGTTTTCTTTAATGAAGTTGAAACAAATAGGTGTGAACACAACCTGTCATCTTACTTGAATAGAGTATGAACAGATTATATTCACTGGCCAATCAGTCACAGTATTTGTGTTTGGAAAAAATATAACTCATGGAGGCAGGGTCTTTTTTGCTTATATGTTTGGCTTGGTTTTTTGGGTTTTTTTAAGATTAAACACTCATTTCAAGCATAGCAATATACTTGTTCCTGCCATGTCACGTAATGGTTGAGGTTGAAACAAACCTTTGGAAGTGATCTGGTCCATGCCCTCCCTACTCAGGCAGGCCTCCCTACCTGCAGCCTGTTGTCCAGGCTCATGTCCAGGTATATTCAAGGGTAGAAACACCACAGGCCAACCTCTGCCAGTGATCAGTCACCCACACAGTGAAAAAGTTTCCTGATGTTCAGTGGGAGCCTCCCATATTTCAGTGTGTGCCCGTCACCTCTGGTCCTGTCACCGAGCACCACTGAGAAGAGCCTGGCTCCCTCTTCTTTGCCCACTCCCTCCAGATCCTTCTCTTCTTTAGGCTGAACAGTGCCAGCTCTCTCAGCCTTTTCTCACAGAAGAGATGCTTCACTCTCTTCGTAATCATTGTGGCCCTTTGCTGGACACTGTCCGTGTCTTCCTCACACTGGGGAGCCCAGCACTGGACACAGACCTCCAGGTGTGGCCTCACCAGTGCTGAGCAGAGGGGAAGGATCCCCTTTACTGACCTGCTGGCCCTGCTTTGGCTGATGCAGCACAGAGCACCATCTGCCTTCTTTGCAGGAAGTGCACACGGCTGGCTCATGCTCAGCCTGAGGACTCCCAGGTCCTTTGCTGACAAGCTGCTTCCCAGCCGGTTGGTGCCTAGTTGGTACCTCCCCACATGCAGGACTTGGCGCTTTCCCTTGTTCTTCATGAGGTTCCTGTCAGCCCCTCTCTCCAGCCTGGATGAGCCTCCATCCTGCCAGCCAGGTCCCTCTGGATGGCAGCACAACTGTCTGGTGCATCACTCAATTCTCCAAGTTTGGTATCATCTGCAATTGCTGAGAGTGCACCGGCCCCATCATCCAGGTCATTAATGAAGGTGTTGAACAGGACTGGAACCAGTACTGATTCCTGGGCTGTACCACTAGTTGCCATCCTCCAGCTAGACAACCATTCAGCCAGTGTTCAGTCCACCTCACTTCTCATCCAGACCATATGTTATGAGCTGGGATTTGGGAAATTTGAATTTCATTAATGCACATTGGCATATTAGTGATCTGTGATTTTGGGGGATTAATTAATTAATTAATTTGTTTATATTTCATGTTGTACTTTGTTCTTTAAACCTAAAATGCCTTGTTCAGACACCTTTGAGGTATATATATTCTTGCTTTTACTCTGTAAATCACATCCTGTGTAGAGTTTTTGGGTTACGACTTCTGTGGTCATCAAGAGCAAAAAACGTGTGGGTCATCATTCCCATGGAACTCATCCGTGATACATTACTGCTGAAGGATTTAAACAAGAATGTGAAGATCCTCATGGCCTAAGTGATAATGAAAATGTTGGACTTGAAAGAAGAGAAAGCTGAATAAGAACAAAAAAATTAGGGAGGAATATGCATTGTAATGCCTATTCCTAACAGTAGGTCAAGCTATGCCTGTGGCTTCTCTGTCCTTCTGGGGTATCATGATAAATGATCCACAGACTCTACTTGGTTTTCAGCAGAGAAGTTACCAGGTAGGTGCAGCTTCCCACTGCCATGCAGCCTCTCTTCTATGCATCTCTGGCAAGGTTTGGGGAATACTTAGCTAGAATTTTAAACAGCACTGTCTGAAGCAGAAGGTATGGTTTCTACCGTGCTATGAAGATATAATATGGCTTAATGGCAATATTGGTAGAGGAGGAAGGAATAAACTGAGTGTGCCAGCATTGTTTGAATGGAGCATATATGCAAATGTGCGCAACTGAAGTTGAAAGAATTGATTTTCATGAGGAGTTCAGATGGACTCTTACAACCCATGGGATTCTTTGCCTGCTAAAATCCTGAATAATTAAAGTAGCAAACCTCTAAAGAGAGCATGTTCATTGACAGCCTGCTCTTCATTATTGCTTGGGGACATTGAGAGTTCTCACTGTTCATTTTCACTCTTAAGTATAATATATGAGTATGTAATTATTAAAAAAAGAAACGAATGAGATCAGTAACCTTCATTGCACATTAGTTGAGAATGTCTTTGGAAATTTTTATTAACAACTTGACTTGTTAGTCAAAGCTTCTACTCAAAAAACCCACTTGCCTACTTAGAGAAACTGCAGTGACAGAAATCATCACCTGAAATTAAAACATCGTTTTATACCCTCTGCAGTAGACGTCCTTATTTTTTGCCTAGAATATAGGTACAGGACTTAGAAATGCCATAGATACAAGGCTGCAAAATTATGGAAGTTTAAGAAGTGTGGACTGATAGGATTATGATGTAGGAGATGATACCAGTGTTATGAGTATGGCAGAATGCCCTCCATTTTTTGGTGCTTTTTGCTTGGTAGTCTGTGATCTTATTTTTAAAGTAAAAAATAATCTACCTTTTCTGCCGTTTGTGAGAAAAAGTGTTTTTAATGTCACCTACCTGGGAAAATTCCAGTAGAGAAGAATGTAATTTGAATCTAATAAAATGTCCTAAACCTTCATAGTAGTGTTCAAAAATATTCAATGCATAATCTTCAACTAGTTTCACAAGTATTTTTAGATTTCAGGAATAACCTAAAGGTATTTTTCTTGTAATAATATGTCTGTTGAAAACCACAGCTCATCAAAACATAAGAGTACTGTCACTGAAGTTTGTATGTAAGCACATGCAGTTGTTGCCATTTAGAACAGATGATAAATGATGAAATGTGCTCAGTTAACTTGTTACTCTTTCAGTGGTACATAAAAGATTCCAAATTGTTGAGAGTTCTGACTTACAAGTAATTGCAAATATAAAATATTTGACTTGATGTAGTAGTTATTTATGTATTAGCACCCAGTTCTATTTCCTATCAGTTCTGGGGGAAAAAATGCTGTAGTTAAAATCATCAACTCTCATGTTCAACTCTTTCTAAAAAGAATATTTTTCCTTTCATTAACCAGGTATTAAATTAATTCTGCTTTCCGTCCCTTCTTACCTGTAATCCTGAGCTAAGAATTCATATTTGGGTACACATTTCATGCTCAAATAACGAAATAAAACTTATTGTACCTTGTCTAAAGTAAACAAATCATAATTTAAGCTGGAGAACCAGAAATACATTCTACAAAAAAATGTGTAAAGAGCCATCTTAGAAAAATACTAATTTCTCTATTTCATTTTCTTTGCATTTTATATTGTAAAAGCAAAAATTATTGTGGAGTTATGCCTGATAGTGGATACAGTTATATAACAATTAAAAAGTTGTCAGATATTTGTCTGCCTTTTTATATATGTTTATAAGTGTTTAGAGTTCAGATTCAAATTAATCTAGCCATCTTTAGGTCTGTAAAGGGACTCAGTCAGCTTTGAACTTAGGCTGTAGGGATGTGCAGTGGTCTTGTTTTATTCTTCTATGTAAGCACCTTTGAATCTGAATTTTAAAAAGTGTGTTTGTTTTCTAATCCCTAGAACGGTTTTTTTCCTTCCCTTCATGTAACAACGACTAATGTTGTTTCTAATCTGCTGTATTATTATCTTAGTCCTTTCCAGCAGATGTAAGAATATAATTGTTATCCCCAAGAATCAAAGTGTTTAAAAGATATCAATGATAAGGTCTTTTAGCTGTTCTGTATGGCAGGTTTTCACATTCTGTCATTTGTATGTGTGCAACTGTTGCATTGTTGGAAGCAATTTATAATTTTTTAGCAATATATTTGGAGCAAATTTGTGGGGAATTCTTGGATCTTTCTTCAGCTTTGTTTTTTTTTTTCATTCCCTTTCCTGTTCTCTCTTTTGTCACACAATGAACAATATTGCATTCTCAACTTCTTCTTTTACCTCCCACCTATTCACTGATTTATTTCGCCCTGCTATGACTCCCTGCAAGAATTACGTTACCCACATTACATACAATAACATAGATGTACCTGCTTTTCTGAGTGGGGTGTAGGGTTCTTAGTGTTGTCTTAGGGTTTGGGTTTTTTTTTGTTTGGGAGAGTAAGTGGTTTTGGCCACCAAGCTAGTGGATCTTAAAAAGATCTGTTTCCTCATAAGCATGTGAATTGTATATTGTCATTTGAGCATTACTCTGAACATTATTCTGAACGTTAGATTCAGTGTTCTTCTCTTTAATACTCCCTTGAATATGCTAGTGTCTTGAATAAAGTTAGCTTTGCATATCCACAGAGATTCATGGCGATGATATATTATTATATCCTTTTAGCAAATCAGTAATCTGTGACCTTTATGAGGTCTTCATATGTTAAGAAATTTATATTGAACCAGGATCAACAATTGTTTTTCTCCTTTCTGTTTGGAAAGTAAGTTGTGAAAATGTTACTGGGGAGTCTGTGTTTGCATTTTGTTTTTCACAGATTGAATAAAGGTAGAGTTTCATTCCAGAATTCATACCAGACTTTTAAAAAGAATTTTACTGAATTGATATTGGATGAGTGAATAGATTGGCAAGTGCAAGCACCTTGACTTACATGAAAAAAACCAAATTAAGGTAGTTTTATGTTAAATCATATTGGATACCAATTATATTAGATATATATTAGATACCAATATTGAATGCAATATACTGAATTTGTCTCATTCTTTACCAGGACCTCAAGTTCATTTTTGTGCTGCATGTCTTTGCTTTTTAAATATAACTTGTACAAAGTTACTTCCCCATGGGCGTTGGCTTTGGAATTGCCTTTCTCAGAGGTTGTGTTGATCTTTGAGGCTGCTTTTTGTTTTTAATGAAGCAAAGCCAATTCTGAGACTGTATATGGAGATTCTGGTAAAAATCAAGGGCTGACTTTGAGATAACAAGGGGTTTGGAGTTTCATAAAATGTGCCACTCTGTTACAGTGAAAGCTTTATAAGTATTCTAGACACCATGAATGAGTGCGACACTGTTCCTGTGAAATATTAGAAGTAGAGCAATGAAGAAGCTGAATAAATAGTTTGAGTAGAGTGCTTAATAATATATAATCCACATACTCAGAGTGCAAGAAAAATAGGTTTTGAAGAGTGTTTGTTTTTATGAGTAAAAGAACCATACAATTTTAAGCATCTAGGAAGTCCTAGAAGTCTCAATGTCTGTGGCAGATTATCATGTGTGTAATAAAAGAGTTCAGGACTGTAGATGTGGATAAACAGATTAGCAGAAAGCCTGTCAGACTTGCTTCAGAAGTCTTAGCAAATTCAGCTTACAGAAGGAGAGTGTTTCTCTTTAGGATAATTTGCCTTCATGTCAGATGTGAGTATTTAATTTGAAAAACTGTTGAGTATTTCTAGTATTTGAGATATTTCTCCTAGAAAACATTATAAACAGGAGTAGCATAGGTGATTCTTTTTAACTAATTTGAACTTTTATTGGCAGTTAAACTTGGAATGATCATTGCAATGTTGTCATGCACAATTTAAAAAAATATATACTTCAAATCTGAAGCCAGTTTAACATGCACCATTGGCTTTGTTTGACATGGGTAAATAAAAGCAGAGAATATTTAATATGATCATGTTATATTTGCACAGAACACAAAAGGCAGTCACAAGCACAACTTCTGGATTAATTTCAGTTGGAAACTCTACATGGACAATTTGCTTTCATTTCAATCTACTTTCTGAAGTATATAAAAATGCATTTTCCAGTCTTTGCCGTATGGCAAATAGTAACTAGTAGCTTCTTTGTCCCAGAGCAGTGCTTATTTACTGAATAGCTGAAACAAGGAAATCAAAGTAGTTAGATAAGCTGGACAAGCTTAGGTCAGATAGTGAAGCTTGAAAAGCATTTGCACAGGGAAGTGGCATGACCTCTCTGCAGTCAGCGTCTTTGGGTAAAGTGTTCAGAGTTTTGAGTGTTTCAAGGAGGTGAACTGAAGGAAGAAGAAGCAGGGAAACATCAGTTCCAGCATCCCTCTGTATCTGTTAGAAAAACATTTAGTTCAGTTATGGCTAAGTGTAACTACAAACAGAATTATAAAGCACTGTAGGAATTCCTGAAAGGTTTAGACTAATGTATTCATCTATTATTTTACTCTTAACACACAGCACTGCAGATCAGATGCTTGTGCCAGAAGTTCATTTATGCTTCCCCTGATACTGATTTAGATGGTTGCCTTATATAGTAGCAATTAGAACTTTCCAACTACCTTCAGTTCATTTTGAAATTGCTCTATTTAGATAAAAATGCTGATTACAATTTTTTCTATGCTCTGAAAATTCAAATTTCGTCAAAATACTTCTAATATTGCCAAACTGAAATGTGTTGTAATTTTTTTCCTTCCTCTTATGGTACTACTTCATACTACTATGACGTAGAAAGGGCTGAATTTTTCAAATATGAAATGAGTTTGATGGCTTGGGGATAATTTTGCAGCAGTGTTCAGAAGATAGAATGGTGATGTTTTCAACTAAACTTCCAAAACTGAGAGACTAAAAATCACTAATTGCATTTTAAATTTATAAATTTTATTACTTTAATTAATAATATTCTGAGAGGAAGCAAGCATTTTCCAATTTCTATTGAAATTGATGTAGTGCAGAGTTCTAACATACTAAACTTAAAAAAACTGAGATCTACAGCATCACCTGTGTTACATAAATAATAAAAATTTAGATTGAAATGAGGAGGGTAGGGCAAAAGAGACTTCACAGAGATCTTTGTAGCAAACACTGAGGTATTGAGATTGTAAGTGAAGCTGCCTACAGGGAAGAGGATGAACAGTATATAGGTATCTTGAACTTTTTCTAAAACCATTGACAAAGAGTTTAATTTCTTTTTCTGTTGAATATTTTCTTGTCATTCCCCTTCTTTTGTCCTAATAGCTTAGTCTTTTTGGCACTTTTGGATTCTTGATTTGGCCATTTGGAAGAAACGTTTATTACCTGTAATTGAGAACTAGTGCATGATCTGGAATGGTACTTACTCAATGCAACTACATTTGTAGGTAGTCTTGATGAAAGAGCTACTGTTCTTATTTTTCTTATCTGTGTACAATGAAAACTTTCCTTTTTTGTTGCTATTTGTAAAGGCACAACTGTGGTATACTGATTCAGATTTTTAAATCCAAAAGTATTTATTGGGATGCACAGAGCTGGAATAACTAAGAATTTGTAGATGCCATGATGATGAGCATTATGAGGACTCAGTGAAATTGTGTTAGCAACTATTTCACTTGAATAACACATAAATTAATTTACAGATCTACATTGTGAACATATTGAAAACAAATTCTAGAAAATTCTACTATCAGTAATGGTGAAAAGCAAACTGATTACTATCCCTTAATAGCAAGATGTGGTGTGACTGAAATAGCTAGTGTGTGAAAAACTGAACTGATAGGTTTTAATCTGTCAAGTTTCCCTGTGTTGTCCCACTCTGGTCATTATCCTTTATTCTGTTCAAATGCACCACTTCTTCAGTTTGGAATCTGGCTATTGATGGGAGGAAAAACTTTCAGAAGTTACCACTTGTCACCAGATCCATAGCTACTCTGCTCTCCTTCTTACCTTATACTGTTGGAGGATATTTTTTTAGAATGTTCTGTTTACTTGCTTTGGAGTTAGATCCATCTTCTAACTACAGTTATTATTGGTATGAACACAGGAAAAAGAAACTTGCTTAAAAAGGAACAAAGATTGAACTCCCAGATGACCAACTATGATTGAGTAACTACCAAGACAACTGGGTCTTTAAATTAAATGTCAAACGTATCAGCTAATGATGATAGAGTACACTGACAAATGAATTAGCTGTTTTTACTCACCTTCTAGGATATCCAGTTTTAAGCAGAATTGCTGTCTGTATTGGTATATCAAGTTCACCTGCTGACTTCTATTACAAGGATTTCTGGCAGCTGCTTTATTAGTGGTTAGGATAATTGCTTTTCATAAATCTTTAGTTTTTCCAGCTTTGATCAAAATATAAATTTGTTTGGAACAAAACTACTTTTTCTGCTAGTGTAAACATGATACTGTTTCATTTCCCAGATGCTAGTTCATAAAGATCTACATTTTCTAGTACAGTAGTTTTCATCCACCGAAGTTTTTCTCTGTATTAGAATTGCTACAAATGCCATACTGAGATATTCAGGTTTGTGCAAATTTGAGTAGTATTTCCACAGTATAGCAGTTTTACTGTACACAGTAAGATTAAAACTTTTTCTGTCTTCTGGTATTTTTACACAGCAGAAAAATCTTATTAATATGTAGTAATTTGCAGGGGTTCAGTTGCTAATGATTAAACTGTTTCACAATTTGTGCAGATAAACACAAGGACTGCTCTGGTGTAACTTTACATCTGACACATCAAAAGTGAGTATTTTTAAAAATGCTTACCTGTTCTTTTTTTTTCATTGAACAGTAAGTGTGCATTGCTTTGAAAACATGTGAAATAAAAATAATACATACTTGACAATATTAAGAATTTTGAAGTCATGTCATCTATTGGCAAAAATTTTCATTTCTGCTAAGAAACTTGACACAGCTGTACTAAGAGTACTGAGTTAATCCAGCTTAAGAGCTTCATATTTAGAAATCTGGGACGAGAACAGCAATTACGCAGATGATAGCTTTGTCCTATTTCACATACTTTGCAGAATATGCTTTAGAAAAGGTAGCAAAAAAGGGAGGGAGAGGGGAACTGCTGTGAAACAGCTTCTTTTTCAGTAGGTCTGTTTCAGATGTAGTGCAATGTTTAGAAATTAGTGGTGTCAAATGGTATTGCATATCAAGTCACTTGCAGTTGTGTTTTACAGAGGACTTGTTTACCGGAGCTTGGTTTTTGCATTTCAGGCAGCCTTTGATTGCAGGAATGTATCTTATGATGTCTGTGAACACGGTCATACCACCAGGCGAGAAAGGTGAGTCATCATTTTACGAAGTGATTATATAATTTCAGCATCTGATCCATTTTTATTGCTTATTGTGTAAGAAAATTTTGCAGAGGCTTGATGATATGTAGATGGACAAACTAATTATTTGATTGAACAAATGATGAAAAAAATAGTTATGTTTAAGAATGTATCTTACTTCTCTATGACTACATCAGTAAAGGCAATCAATGCTGTATAAACACAATGTTGTACAAATAATAATGAGTATTTCTTTAATTTATTTTCATCTTAATATTTTACAAAAAATGCCCTACCTATTTTCTGATTGCTCCTCTCCCCTCTAAAAAGCCATAAACTGTTTTGGACTCCTCTTCATCTGCATTTGTCATTCATTATATTTGTAATTCTACTAAGACTCCAGTTTTTAAAAAAGAATTTCTAACAGTGAGGAGCTGCTATTTAAGAATTTTATTCCTGTGTTCCTAGTTGGTTAAAAGGTCAAAATGCTGAAAAAAAAATCGTAATAGAAAGTTTCTGAACAGTTTCCATTCAGAATCCTGAATTTTATCTGAAACTCAGCTTGGAAACTCCCAATACCCTTTCTTCCAGCTAGCGTAGAATGTTCTATTTTAAGGAAGTTGAATACTGACTTCACTCTGCTATACCAATATTTTAAAGTAGATAACCAAGACCACCATTTGTCTCATTCACAGTTAACTGCCTAAATAGGATGAGGTGGTCAAATGCTCAGCTGACTCCAACTGTTTAGTGAATTCAGCAACTTGAAACATTCTTAAATTTGAATTGAAACTAAAAATATTTTGCTCTCCAATATGAAAACATACCAAATTAATCCCCCGCTACCCCCAAGAATATTTGGTCAGTGTAGGAATTTAATTTTACAACTGGAAGGGTGAAGGAAAAGGGCAAATAAACAGTTCTGTGGTTGCTGATAACTGCCTTCTCATGTTCAGTCAAATTTACAGCCCTTAAGTAGAGCATGAAGTTTGTTAAAACAGGAAATGTGGAGCTATCTCTCAGAAAGGCATCAGGATTTTTCTGTAGGCTCTTCCTTAGGTACTAACACAAGTAAGTAAACATTGTACAGCACTTCTCTGACAAAGTCTCTTGTCTAACCCTAAATTATGTCTGGGCCTTTCTAATCAAGACTTCATTGTAAATTGTATCAATTTAGAATTATATCCATTCATTTTAATTTTCCCCTGAGTAGACCATTTACCATAGCTATGTTTGTTTTAAGCATCTCTCAACATAGTCTGTAAGTAAATGTATTACTTTATTTTGTTAAATTTTCTGGTATTGTATACCAGAAAAAGTCCTGGCTTTCAGCCAGGAAGATTTTATATGTATGTCAGCCGAGTAAGTAATTTTCAAGTAACCTGTACTATATTTTATTAGTTTTTCTTTGCAGATGTCTTGAGATGGGCACTGCAGAAGTGTAAGATATTATCTATTATCTTTTGAAATCATCTGTTGTCCAGTATAGGTATACTTTTTGTAAACTATGCTGAATGAAGTACAGTATTTAAACTTTTCTCTGTTTGATAAATGATCTGTTTGTCATTTTTTATTGCTGTCATATTTTCACAGTGGTTGATGCAGACATTGCCTGCCATTACAAAAGGTCTCCAATGCACCTTTTTGCCTACAGAGTTCATACACACAGACTAGGTAAGAGTAACATAGGAATATCAAATACTTGACAGAAAAATGTTGACACTGCAATGTATTTTTTTAAGTATGTCTCACTTCTCACGCATATTGATATCTTATAGGTAAAGTAGTGAGTGGATACAGAGTGAGAAATGGTCAATGGACATTGATTGGTAGACAGAGTCCGCAACTACCACAGGTTGGTTTGGATTCTTTTAGTTCAGAATGTAAATTTTAATTATCTGTGTTTCAAACTGAGAAGCTGAATTGGAAATCACGTGCCCACAGATTTGCGTCATGGTGTTTCCACTGGTTGTGTGCTGTTGTGCTCCTGGAAGTGAATATTGCCAAGTATTATCACAATTAGATTATGATGCAAAAGTCATTTCAGTTATGTAGCACTGTCCTTCTCATCAGCGTTTATTGACACAGAGAATATGAAGCACTTTCACTGATTGTGGTGAATCATCCTCTCTTTCAGGCATTCTACCCTGTGGGATATCCGGTAGACATTAACTATAATGATATCCTAGCAGCCAGATGTGTGTTCAGTGGGGAAGGCAGAACTACAGAGACACATATAGGGTAAATTTTACCTATTTGCTCCATTTCCTAACTGTTTTTTTCCAGGGTATTGGTTATATGTAGAAATGTTTTTGTTTCATATTTTCTTCCAAGGTAATTCTAAGAAACAATTTCTGCCAAAATGTTTTGTTACGCTGTCTGGTCTACTTAAGATTTAACTCTACACAATGCTCATTGATGTTACTTACGTGAATATTCACTTTGCTGAGGCGTTCAGAACACTTCTGAAGTGAAGCTAGGCTGCCAAATAACTTACTCAGCTGTTGGGCTGATCTGTTCTTAGAGAAAGATTCAGAATATCAATTCTAGAAAATATATTTTTTAATCAGGTGACATTATTAACTGTTTATAGTGAAATAATAAAGCTTCACAATTCTCTCCATTATTTCAGAAAGAAAATTTATAGAAGCTCATAAAATTCTGATGTTTTGACCTATTGAAAAATCTAGCCTTAAAAACCTGGACTAATACTGCAGTTACCTTTTTTCCAGTATAAAAATGTACAGGCTTTCATGAAAAACAATTAAACCAGAAAAAAAATGGTTCTTTGAACTGTAATTTAATGCAAATGTAGAGACACAAAGATGACTTGTGGAAATCTCTCCATTCTGGTAGTGTGTGCTGCAGCATTCCAAGGAAAGAGATTTTTATGCACTGAGCATCCTAAGATTACATCTCAGTGGAGGGTTAAGGATTCAACATGGATTTATCACCTTCCAGTGGGCAGTTAAAATAGTGATGAGTAACAGCTGGAAAAAATGAATTGAGAAGAGGTTTTTACAAATATCATAACACTAAAACATAAAACCTTAATTTAACTGCTGACCTTTTTTCAGAAGTTCAAAAAGTTTCTGTCACATTTCTGTAGCTTTCCCCAAAATACTTCCTGTTTGTTGAATAATCCTTACGGTTTAAGAAACAGTCT
Source organism: Edolisoma coerulescens (assembly GCA_013397115.1). Lineage (NCBI taxonomy): Eukaryota > Metazoa > Chordata > Aves > Passeriformes > Campephagidae > Edolisoma > Edolisoma coerulescens. The sequence goes on along the minus strand of VWZW01003077.1, from coordinate 267,826 downwards.
TAGGACAACTGTAGTATTTTCTTTCAATGTACTAGTATGCTTTCAGTGGGGAAACTCTCTCTCAGTCCTTTTCGTTACAGTAATTGTTGTTATTCTAGTAATTATTTTACTGTTTTATTTATTATTATTTGCACTATAATATATGAGTGTGTATTGTATTAATCACACCACATTGTTTATTAGTATAATCATTATTATTTTTAGTATTACTATTATATGTTTATTACTATATGATTGTGTATTGTATTAATCACGCCACATTGTTTGTTAGTTATTATCATGATTGTTTTTAGTATTGCTAATATTTATTCATTACTATTTAGTATTATTACATTTTACCACAAGTTTTGCTTTGTCCCATTCTGGGGAGGGCAGGAGGGGGGCAGTGAGCAACAGTGCTTAACTGGCACCTGAAATTAAATCACCACAAATGCTTAGACACAGTAGCATGTCAGGTGAACCACAGTTTGTATAGTTTCCACATCCTGTTTTCTACTGTAGTTTTAAAGAGGAAGCAATTACAGTGAGGATATTGGAGGTCCAGCAGTGAAGTTAATGCTTTCTAAAAGCTTAAGCAGAACTTGCCCAGTCAGAGTCTCATTTTTGTGGTCTCCAAGGGATGCTAAACTTCCAACTCATGGAAAAATAACCAGTTCCAATTTTGAAATAGCCTCTTCTCCCATGTTTCCCTCTCTCCCCTCTGGCTTGTGTCATTACTGTTGCTATGGTGAATAAATGAATGCTGCAGGATGCTGCTGGAAACGTCAGCACTGATGTCTTTTGCAAACAGCTAATAGACCAGTGCTGTATTTTTTTTATGAGTGTAGGCTCACTGTTGAATTGTGAAAGCTAATTAAAAAATCTTGGTGTAAACTCCTATATTTTATAAACTTTTCTTTAAAAGTCCTAGCTCGTTCATTGTCAGGATTGTTGCTCTAAACAAAAGATACTAACCTATGTGGCAGAGGAAGAAACAGAGCACAGTTGTAAAGAGGCCATATATACTCTGCTTCACAAAGTAATATTTTTCAGAAAACTTTATTGTGCCAGCTGTTTTTTCTGTTGAAGACAAGATTATGTAGCAGTACAGAAGAACCACTTCTGTTTCAAGTACATGCACAACATTTATCAAAGAACTGAATTTTGCTAGTGTTTTATCATTTGCCTTGCATTCATGTTTTTGTTACAGAAGCTTACAAACAAGTTATTCTCAAGATGACAGTGCTATGTTCTCTTTAAGAGATATTTATGGTATCTTGATGTGTAACGAAAGTAAGTTTTGCAGTATTAGAACCAGTGTTACTGGACGATAAATAAATGCACTTGATGGGGAAGGGAGGAAGATTTGTCGTAAAGAATAGCCGCTGAAATGAAACATGTATGTTATTTACAACAATTTCAAATGACATTTGTCCAAGAGTTGCAGAGAAGTAAGTGAATAGTAATGTAATGAATGATACAGCTCTGTCATATTTTATCAGAACATGTGTACAGTTGATAACACAATGGGAACTGTCTGGAGTATGCTGGAGAAATTAGAAGGAAGAGCAGTTTAAATAGGTGATGCAGTTTTCTGTAAAATGAAAACCAAATTGCTAGGAATTTCTGAGGTACATGGGGATTTTGTGCACACTGGTTTTCTCCAGTATAAACCAAAAGAAATCTCCGATATTCACTGCAATGCAGGTATTGCATGTTTTAGTTTGGGACATTTAAACTTTTGATTGCAAAGTTTTAGTATCCTGTTAAACAAATTGAATGAATTAAATAACAGCTATCCAGCTCATTATTTTCTAAGTGCCACATCTTTTCTGTGTTGTGTAGGGGTACTGCCAATGATGAAATGTGCAACTTTTACATTATGTACTATATGGAAGCCAAGCATGCTGTCTCATATATGACCTGCACACAGAACGCAAACCCTGAAATGTTCAGAAATATTCCGCAGGAGGCAAATATTCCTATTCCAGTCAAGTCTGATGTGCTGAAGATGATGCATGGACATCATGAAGGTGAAAAATACTTGTAATCCATTTTATTCATGTCATCTTATGCTCACTGATGTATGCTCACTGATGTATTTCTCTGTGTTCTTTTGATATGCAGAATTTTCATGAAGAGGTAATGCAGTTCTGCATAAAATTCAAATTGCTAATTAATAAACCATCATGGGATTCTGCTGTTGGTTTTGGTGGAAATGTCAGCCATAGTCTTTTGTCTGTCTCTTTCTCATGTTGTCATCCAATTTCCAATATATTTTTACAGCTATGTGACCTGTGTGCCCTAAAGATTGACTTTTTTTCTATGCCAAACTTTATATTAACAGTTTCTTAATGTTTACCTTATCTTCTGTGTGTTTCCTACAAAATTGTATCATAACATTTCCCTAGTTTTCTGGATCCCACTGCTTTGCTGTGGAAGGAATCAGATGTTTACATTGAACAGTATTAGGCATATAAATTGCAGCAACAGTATTATCCAGAAGTAATCTGACTGGTATGTCTGTGTAGGAAGTACAAGTTGTAGTTTTTTATTCCACTTTTTTTACTGTTGGATTGTGTGGTATGACTACTATGATAAAAATACCAAGTATTCATTTCAGAAGGGCATTTTTTCCTCAGTAGGGAGGTAATTCCCTTCACATGCAGAGGTTAACATTGTACTCTAAACCCATTTTTCAGAAACCAAGGACAGTGATACAAGTTCTTTGCTGCAGCAGGCCAAAAAAGATGAGGAAGGGATTTTGGATCAAGGTATGCATTTGCTTATTTCTATGTACATTTTTTGTTTCTATGTTTATTTTTACTTCTATCTTCTAATACAGATCTTAATTTTTTATTCCAGTTGTTTTAGTGCTGCGTTGTTTGGTATAACCACTGTTTATATATAAAAATGCCAAATGTTCATTTCCGAAGGGCGTTTTTCCACAGCAGGGAGATACTCAATTCCGTTCACATGCAAAGGCTAACATCATATCCTAAATCCATTTTTCAGAAACCAAGGATAGTGATACAAGTTATTTGCTGCAGCAGGCCAAAAAAGAAGAGGCAGAGATTTTGGATCAGGGTATGTACTTGTTTATTTCTATGTCAAGTAAAGGACTCATTAATGTAAAATACTGATAAATTATGTCCTGATTTTTAATGAGTTATGAAGTTTTTAATCTGTGTATGTTTAATTGTTGCAATTTACAATGTTCTGTAAAGCTAATAGGGTTGCAAGCTATATAACAAATACTAAAGAGAATTAGTTTACCACTGATCTCTAGCCTTGTGGGTAAAATTTATTGGTGCGTTTTAATCTCATGAAGTTTTCCTGTTCTTTGTTTAATTTGCTAACAAAGGTTGTGACTTATTTGTATATGCTATTAACTCTTCATTGATTTCTCAGCTTGTATTACTATGTGTGTATTAGGGAATAATGTTCTTATGCCTCAATATTTGCTGTACATGCAGCAGGTTGAGTGCAGCTGTTTGATACTGTATTATTTTTCACTATATTTGTGTACATGTGCATGTATGCATTACAATTCACACAGAAATGTGTGTAGCTGTTAGCTGGAGGAAAAAAAAATCTATGACTGCTATAAAGATTTTAGAAATACTAAGAATATTATTTATGTTTCAGAAATATCTTGGACTCTACTGTAAAGTTCTTGTGAGTCATATACTGTTAGATAAATATTGCCTCAGTATCAAGATTTTTCTTGAGACTAAGGGGAAGGCCTCATCAGCTACAGCTTCATACAGTTTTCATTGAAGAATGTTGAGGTTCAAGGACAAAATTAAAGCAAATCTCCTTTTGCCTTTAAAAAGGGCAAAGATGGGCCAGTGTTTAGAATTTTTGATAACATCTCCCAAAGAGGTTAGATTTTATATGTACTCTGCCATTTTTTAGAGTTAACTCAAATAATTAAGTTTAAGTTACATAAAACTGGCTTCTAGAGCGTGAAACTATCTTGAATGAAAGAACTTTGAACTATTAGAAACAATATTTACAACTGTATATCTGATATTTATCTTATTCCATTCAAGATGCATTTTTAAGAAAGAAAAACAATTCAATTTTTTAAATCCTGTTTCAGAGCAGAATGAGCTATCTGCTTACAAATTTACGTCAAAATTCATGCTGACAATCTGCTTTACCCTTATGTTACCTTATTGGTAACATTGGTGCATTGGCATTTGGTCAGGGTTCTTGTTATATGTATGTTTTAGTGAATTCTTTAGTGTTTGAAAAAAAGTGTTGAAAAAGTCCTGCTGTTAAAATCTTTTTCATTTGTCTTTGAAATATATTTTGAAGATGTTTCTGCAGTGCAGTCTGGTTTGCTGAGACCACTATTTAGTATACATCCTCATCTAACCTGTTTCTATGGAAACACACAGAATTGTTTTGTTCATTTGAAATTACTTGGGTTCATGATGTGAAATACCAAAACACAGTAGTTGCTGTGAATTTCATTTCGTGTTCTTAATTATTAGCTTAAGAGAAATTCTCCCATCATTTACAGGAACCTGTCTTCAATTTTATATTGATACAGCTCTGACTTCAGTTGGTTTGTGTGTGAGGAAAAAAAAAATAGCAACAAGAAAAACTAGATCAGGTTTGGTTTTGTTTTTGTCTCCAAAAAGGGAAAGTTGAATGGCTGGCTTAGAAAGTGGGTTTTGGATCTGCAAGTGCTTCCCAGATACACTGGGGAAACCTGGAGGTGAGAATGGTCTGCTAAAATGTGCCTGTAAAAATTACATAGAAATTGGAGTCCAGTTTTGTGGGGCAAATCAGTTTTAAGCAAATTTTGCCAGTTAGTCCATCTCCTCAAGTAACTTTAGTGAGTTAGCCAATATCAACCAATTTGAACAAGACCTTAATGACAGGAAAATTCTATAGTTTGGAGGGAGGAGGCAGTGGACTCTTCATGGAAGCACATGCACACATCCACAGAGGTTGAGGTCATTATAGAAGTACATCCTTTCACAGAGGTAAAACACATAAGTCTTTCTGTTTATGGTCTGGTATGACATATTCTGTATGATAACCTTTTCTACAAAACGCAGAGACACCAAAACTGAGTCTTTGATTAGTTCTGTTGCTGCTGAGCTGTTGCTCAGTAAATTCAACCTTTGATTTCCTCTGAAGAAAACCAATCAACAATTTTCCAATAACTCTGTGTTTTATCTTGCATGGGCTTCTTTTTCTGTGATTTTTTATGTTTTAGCAGCTTATTTTCCCCTCCTTAGTTTCAGGCAACTGAAATAAACACTGTTACTTCACTAAAATTGAAATAGTTGTTAAATTGTTGTGCTGCCGTGGAGGTACTTACTAACCTGGAGGTTAGAGACATGGTCAAAGAGACAATTTTTATGTCAGTACTCTTAAATCTAAGGATTTGCCTCAGAAGGGCAAAATGAAAAAGTCTGCCTTTTGAAAGTATCTGCCTACAAATAATGCGTATATCACGTTTGCCTGGGCATAGAGGTACCTCCTGTTGCACACAGGATGTTTATTATATTGGTACATCCAGGTGTTATCATTGCTTTTACATTAAATTTTCAACTTCATCATCTTCACTCATCAGAGGCACATTAATAAACAATGCAAATATATTGAAATAAGCAGTAACACAAGTATCACAAAGTGAACCCGCACTCTGCATGAAGACAAAGCCAAATCCCTGCTGTGTTAAAATTTACCTGAACTTATCTTAATGAAACTGACCCCTTATATTGTTTCTGAAACAGCAGTGTCACTATTTGGTGAAGATAAACTGTTCATAAGAAGTGAATTATTGTAGGAAATGCAGTTGATTTAGTCATTTGGTGTTTCAGGAAGTTTCCTGTTGCTGCTGAAGCATCAAGCCCCTAGTAAAACAAATATTATATATGTTTATTTTTTGTTCATCAATAGAAGTTTGATTAAATTGTACTCAATAGATACAGTAGAGCAAAAACCATTTATTTGTTAGCATTCACGATCTCTGCCATGTCTTTACCTGTTGAAAAAAGACCTAAATGTGTTTCATTCTGCTTGTTCATCACTATCCTGTGGCATAGTACAGTGTAGTGTAGTTCAGGTTTGTTTTGGTATGCAAGCAGTGAAGCAGCCTTTACTACTGAGAAAGTTTGCTGATGGTGTACCTGAAAGCTTTAGGAACTCATGCATATAAACAATAGCAGGAGTAGTTTCTTTAAAAAAAGGAAAGAGTAAGACAGGTGATGGTTAATCAGATGTATTTAATGTTTTGACTGGCTCATGATTTGAAATCTCATTTTGTGTATATTAGGTGTAATCATAAACTGAAGCAGAAGGGGCAAAATTCTTACTACTAAAATTAATACAATTATTTGATTATATTATTATAATATGTTTTTCATGTATTAAACATAATTAAATATAATTATGTTTAAATGGTTTAAAGCAAAATTCAAGGTTGGCTTCAGCTGAAAATTCACTAGCAGCATATAAACCAAAAATTAGATTTTGGGTTTTGTTTTAGAAGGGCATATACGTACATATGTGTATATCACATACATGTATATGGGAGAGAAAAGAGTTGAGATTTTCTTGTACTTCTGGTTTAATGTTTGCCATGACACTTACAAAAGTACATTTTTACTTCTATCTGGCTTAGGGAATTTCAGAGTTAGTACCAAAAAAATAACATATATTTTGCTTCTTATGCTGGAATCTGAAGTGAGCCAAAGTTCCAGTTGCTCTCAGCACTGGTGTTGGTACTGCCAATACAGTGGGATTTTTTCCCTTATCCCTCATTATTTCATTGTTGCCATGAGACTAATTTATTCAAGGAGTTCAAATGGGAAAGTTCAATATCAACGAACTTAAGATCTTTCTTTTGCAATGTCCCAGACAGATTCATGTGAGGTCCCTTTTTCACAGCTGAATGTGTTAACTGAAATCCCTTTAAACCTCCTGCATTTAAAATAATATTGCAGTTTTAGTCAAGCATTCAGATGTTAGCTTCTATAAAGCTGAGCTTCACATTTGCATTCATTAGAATTGCTGTCCTAGTGGTGAGATAGGTTGCACAGAAAACACCTCGTTGCATTTCTACCTTCTTGCTTTAGAGATTAGAATGTGTTTAGTGAACTAGTAAACAACAGAAAGAAAATAATATGGTTCCATAGTCTAAGGCAATTTGATGCTCTCTGATTATAGTGTGTTTTCCTCTAGACTCTTGTGAGAGTTGCAGAGTGGTTCTAGGTAGCTGGGTAGTCTGATGTCGTGATCTGTTTTCCCAATCTTTGAGGTTATACAAAGCAAAGAACTGAAGCTAAGTCTATATATACACGGCTCCTGCTGAAACTGACTGGAAATGTGACTTGAATGTAAGGTGTGGAATATAATACAATGTACTCTGCAAATTCACACTCTGAGATGTTTCTAGGTGGACACCCAAAATGAATGGATGCTAAATGACCATTCTGACTGTCTAGCAAAGTAACGGTAATTATGGACCTTAATTTCACAGTACAGGATGAAGTACTTTAATGCAAGCATGTGTTTCATAAACAGAGATGATGGAATAAAAATTTTAGGCGAAGTCTTTCTGTTCAGTTAAAATATTTGTTCAGGAGTTCTTGGAGAGGGAATCTTTGAATAAGGTTAAATATACATATATTTTGATGGCCCATTGATTGTAGGAGGAAGTTTCTTTGTAAGAAAATTTAACATCATAATCTGTACAAAATGGGGTCTGAATAAAGGTTACACATAAATCTGCTATTTAATACCTGTTGGATGCCTAGCCCATCTTTTAATTATTTTCAGTCGTGTAGTATATTTGCATATGACTGCACATACATGCACCCACACACAGAGATTAAGTATTTTGCACCAGGTACTTGTTAGACAGCTGGAAATAATTTGCTAGGTTGTAGCTGAACTGGTGAGTGGGGAAACTGAAATGTGTATGCTGAGTGGCATAAAAGTTCTGCATTTCTAAGAAAAGCTTGTTACAATAAAAATATGTTGAATGAGGTCTTTCTGCATCTGGGGTAGAAATCTCTGACTGATTTAAGTGAAAGAAGGAGATACAGCTCCTCCGCTCTCTCTCGCTGCCAATCTCTCTTCCGTTTCCTTAAGGGAAAAAAAAAATAAGAGAGGGGGAAATGTGAAGCGAGGCCGGCAGTATCTTGTGGGACAGGTGTTGAAAGGAAGAGGAAAGGAGAATCAGCATGCAGGCAGGTCTTTAGTTTTTCAGTAGTGTGTTTTTGTGACGATATTACATAGCAAAGCCACGGAAGCAGCATCAAACAGTAAGATGATGTATTTTTGTGCCAGCATGGGTTACATTTCTTTCTAAAATATATTTTTTATAATCTAGCCTTGCTAGTTCGTATATGGCTGTAAGAAAAGAGAGGAGTTCGATTTGGTCAGTGGTTAAAAATTCTTAGGAGAGGCTTGAAACAAAAGACAAATTCATGTTCCAGTATTGATGTGGGATGCATAGAATGAAGTGTTTGAGACATTTTTAGATTAAGTCTAGAAGTACAAGAAAATCTTTAGATGTTTTCAGGCTTTGACTGCATGTTTAGGGCTCAGAGGTTGTATGAGGACCCTTAAATAGAATACAAAAGTAAGATAAGTGACTGAATTAAACCTTGGAAGAAAATGCTACTAAAAGATACTAAGAGTGATATATACTGCTAGGGAATTATAATTAGGGAGATTCAGAATAGCAGAGGATTTGCTTGCTTTCTCAACGCTGAATGATCCTGCTCAAAGTTGTAAATAAAAGGTGAGCCTTTGATTTGGTTAGGTTAAGGTTATTCATAATCTTTACAAAAGCATCCTCAGCACAGTAAAGAAAGGAGCATCAGATCTAAGCAAAAAAAAAAGGCAACTGGTATAAGTTGCATATCTAAGCAGGAAAAGAATATAACAAGCATGGAAAGAAGCCATTTTAAATTGAATGTTTCAGTCTTCACTGTCTGACCCTTGGTTTCTGTTCTCTGGCTCTTAAAATTACGGAGGGACATTTCCTGGGTGTTTTCTAAAAGGCTGCTTATCAATTAACAACTACAAAAACTTCATATAGTATCATTAATGTGCCTAAAGAACTTAAAGTGTAGTACATTGGATTAGTACAGGAAGAGTTCAGAGAAATTAAGTAATAGCACAAATCTAAAACAAACCAAAATAATAATAATAATTATTATTATTATTGTTGTTGTTGTTGTTATTGTTCTTACTATTATTATTGGCAGAACATTTTCCTTTTTTATAATTTTGCTGTCTCTTTTTTAAAATAAAGCATGATGATGCTTTAAAAAATAAATTGAAGATAGTGGAACTCCTCTGTAATAAACATATTCTCACTTATATAATTTTGTGAGACTAAATGTATTTCAAAGTATTTACTGCATGAAATAGAAATTTGAGGTGGAACTGGTGCACCCTGTGCTGGAATTCAAATGTCTGTAGTATATCCAAATAAACACAGTGAAATGCTGTACAGTAAAACCATTGTGTTTATTGCTAGCCATCTAGAAGTAGCTGATAAATATATGTTTTTTAACAAAATTACTGGTTCTTGTCAGGAAATTATTACTGGTCAGGAAGGAAAGAAAAGAACAGGGCAGTTGGGTAGCTGCAAGCAGCCTTGGTTTTGGCTATCAGGTTTTGATTTGTTGTCGAGGAACGTGTCTGTAACAAAATGTAATATTCAGTGAATATTCTTCATCTTCCTTCATACTTTCACTTAGCTTTCACACTTTCAATTTACAAACTCCTATAACCTAATGATTTTTTAAAAACTATGCTTGGTCTCTCAAAACATTTCTACATTAAAATATTTTGACAGAAAAAGTATTATTGAAAAACAAAGAAAATGCATTTACATTGTGGTAGTAGTAAAAGCCCTTCTTAGGGACATGCAGACACAGAAAAAAAAGAGCAAATTTTTTTTTTTCACCTTTTCTTCCATCCATTTTTTAGCTCTTTAAGCTGCTTAGAAATGCCTTGAGAGCAGATGCAATTCCTGGTTCTTCAGGTACGTCAGTTTGTCTATGCTGTAAGTGCACATCAGTTTAGGGCAGTGTGGGTGGCCATAAAGCTCTAGAGCAGCTTAACTGTTTCTATTTCTTCATATCTATGCCTCCCAGCCCCTCAGATCCCTTCAAAAAGAAGACAGCCTTCCTTAATACTTTTTGGTTCTCAGGAATCTTTCCAATGCTTTCATCAAAGCAACAGATTAAATTATGACTTGCGTGAAAAATAATAGCAGACTAGAAGACATTTTGAAAGTTTTTTGGCCTATTATGTCAACCTCTGTTAAATATCACTTGAAACAGGCATTAGATTTTTTTTGCTTGTATAATGTCATTCCATGCCTTTCTCCCATTCTTTTCTATGATGAATGTTATCTTATATATGTCTCTTAGAATAATCTTAGTAGCTTCATCCAGAAGCCAAAGAAGGCAAAGAAAATTAAACTTTGAATTTTAAAAAACTGTATTTGGGAGGCATTTACTCATGATCGCACAGTCTCGCAAGTGATACTTGCAGATGCTTCCCTGTCTTTATCAGGAACAGGAGTTCTGAAGTAAGTCATAGTTGGACCCATATGAGCATGATTTCAGTACTTAGGAAGGGGCAGAACCTCTGATCATTTTTGCCAGCTGAACCCACTAAACAGAAGCATATCCTGTTAAGACAGAAACGTGCAGTCTCAGAGTACACTCCATTTTATTCAGAGATAATTGGGAAGCTCAAAGTCCACTGTGAAAACTTGTTTCTTGGTCCTGTTATGATAGAACCAAGAGATGAGTTTGGAAGGAAGAACATGAAGTCTAAAATGCTAGTGACAGACTGGGGAGCCTCTCTGAAGCATCACAGTGAAATTGTACAGACATGACAAAAATACAGATTCTGGACGTGAAAATTCTCAGACACCACCAAGGTACCTTGTTTTTTTTTCTAAAATGTAGTAAAATGAGATTTCACCTGTGTATCTTAACATTCACACGTTCAGGCTCTCTGGACAGGCTTACCATGGCTGAACTTTAGATCCATCTAGCTTGATCCTGCAGTACCTTGGCTAGATACTTCATCTAAACTGGAAATTGGTGCTTCCAACAGCACCATAGTGTGCTGCTGAAGTACCACGGACAGCGACTGCTCACTGCAAATTGGAGAACTTGGGCTCTAGTGCTGGGAAAAAAAGGACTGGTTTTAGAAATAGAATCATAGAATATCTAAAGTTAGAAGAAACCCATAAGGATCGTTAAGACCAGCTCCCTGCTCCTCACAGGACTACCTGAAACTAAAGCACATGACAAAACATTGCATATATAAACTGCTTCATTGACCTTAATCTGACCTTTTATTAAATCAGATGAAGTTCAACTCATGTTTTGCAATGAAATTGTCTATGTTATGATTTTTTTTTTAGTGTGACTGTATACCAAAACATTGTTCTGTAAAAGAGTTTTGATAGTGTAGAACCACCATAGGAAGTTTAAACTTACTGGAATATGCTTGTGCATTGTTTCATTCTGGAGTTGTTGGTCTTGATGGCTATCACTTCTTCCAGAAAGAATAAGCTGCTGTGTTTCTAGCCAGTTATCTTTTCCATAGAGGGAACTGTGCTGATAGCTTGCACATAAGAAATACAAATATCTTCTCTGAAAGTGACTTAATCAGTCAGCTTCACAGAGACTGTACTGCTAGACTTCAGTTTTTTCAGTAAGATCGAATTGTTGATTTACTCGTGTCTTTGTCTAGTCATACTCAGGTCTCATCCCAAAAAAGACCAAGCAATGTTCCTTTACCACTGAGTATCTTCAGGCAAGCAACACCTTCAACTGTTCCAAGTGGTACAAGGCCACAGTAAAGCAGCAACACAAGATCATGCTTTGATGTTTGCTGAATATTGCTTTGTACAGAGCAGCTTTTACTCAGAATCAACATGACTCTGCTCTTTGCTAGTTAATCTCTAGCAGATTCTTAACTATTTCTTAAAATTACATTGCTTACAAATTATTGGAATCTGCCTGGACATCACAAACAAAGCTGAAAAGAAGTTCGATGCACATTCAATGTGTGGAATTTAGGGTGGGGTTGCATGCATTGGGTAATCAGGAAACTTAAATTCTTCACTTTCACGTCTTCTGTGCCTTATAAATACTCTGAGTTCTGTCAAGAGCCAGGACATTGAGAGGAGACTTCAACCTGGTGTTTGTGCCAAAAGTATGGAGATACTGGTCACGTATGTAGACTTCATAGATGTTTTTTGAACTTTGTGTGTGGCGATTCCACATTCATTTTCACGTTAGGAAAGGATCACAGTTTCAGGGCAGCTGCACTTCTGACCACTTCTGTTCTCTGATGCACACCCTTTTCCCTACATTCAGACAGTTCCTAAATATTTTTAACTGCTGTGGTTGCAAAACCCCTGCTTAATGAAAACTCTTAACAGGAGAAGCTCAGCTTGGAAAATATCTCATCTATACCCACAGGATAGTGGCTACAGTACTCAAACTGCCCAACTCTGTACTCCAGTGTTCGAAGGTTCCTCATGTATCTTATTGTCATTGGCTCAATTTTAAGAGAAAACCAAAACTGATCACCCTATTAGCCCTGATTAACAGCTTTCATAAAGACCACTGGAGTTTTCTATGAAAACATCCCAGAGCTTTCCTTGCTTTTAAGTTGAATTCTCCTGCTCTCTTTTCTTCTTGTCCTCTATTGAGCTCTGTCTTGTAACAGTTCCTTTTGAAGAAGCTAATACCAGACAGGTAAACTAAAGAACTTTTTTGTCTTTTTAAAATTTTTAAATCAACAAGCAATATCTATTTTAGAGACTGGGTTAATTATTCTGTGACAACACTTGCACACCAGAATAGAATACAGTGCTTTTGGCTGGAGCATATGTCAAACTTCTTCATTCAAGTAGAATGAGCATACAAGCTGTTAGAGTTCTGAAACCTTTTTAAAAACTGTAGTATGTTGTTGTCCTTTTGCAGCCAATAATTAGAAGTCAGTTGATTAGAGAGTTGATATAGAACTAGGAGAGAGTGGACTGTTCAAGCATCACTAAACTTGCTTTAAAAAGACCTGCAGTTTAAAATAGCATCAGCTTGTTGGTTTAGGGAGACTTCTCACAGTTACGTTAGGGAGAGCACTGCTTTTACCACTCAGACCTCTCATTGGAATGATTGCATATAGGGGAGGTAGTTGGCTCTTTTCATCTCTCGGTCTCCAGCCACAGATGAAACCAAAACATTTGTTTTGTATGACATTCATTTAATTTTTAAAATGTTGGGGAAGAAAAAGGCCAAAGTAGAGTATTTTAATACCAAATGTTTCCAATGAAATTTCAGCTGTGTTTCTGCTTCAGCACCAGTTGTTGGTTGCTTTAAGTAGAGACTATTGAACCTGATTAATTTAATTAAAAACCTTTCTCAGTATAGATATGGTTTGTATCCAAAACTCCTGTGATATACTTTCAAAATATTTGGATTTGTTTTGAATCAGTACTTGGACTCATTAAATGACAGTATTAAGATCACAGAGTGCTCTAGCTTTACCGATTGCATGTGAAGCAAATAATTCAGATTTGTTATATAGCTTAATGATTTTCTCTCTTCTCTAATTTGCTTTGTTAATTTCATTGAAATTGGCCCTGCTACTTCAGTAATTATTTTCTGACAGAATATGTAATCTGGGATATTTCATTTCCAAGGGCAAGGAATGCAACCCTACTCAAAATCATTGAACTGGGACTGTTTAATAACATGACAGATCCTCTTAGGATCATTTTCAAAAGACTTAATTTCCTCTGTCCCAGGCTGCAAGTGATGATTTCTGGTTCTGAATGGGGCTTTTGGGGGTTTGATTTTTTTGTTTGTTGCAGGGGTGGGGTGGGGTGGTGTTTGTTTCCTTGTTTATTTCTTTGGTTTGTGTGGAAGCTTCATTACTTATAGTTTCACTTTTCTAAAAGATGTCCTATATAGCCTTTCATAAAATAATACAGTTTTTTAATTACAAGTGATTTGTGTTTGAAATAGAAGGATACCTACTTGCAGTAACTCTTAAAAACACATTGAATGTCTCTTTCCATTCAAATGATGTAGTGGTATTTAACAGAACTAATAATAGTTTTGGGCAGCCAAAATACTTGGTTAATAAATTCTGATTTCTTTTTTTTTTTCACTTTGAGCTATTGTTCTGGAACGTACTGAAATGTTTGTTGATGCCTAAGGAAATTAGAGTGATAACTGCATTGCTAGCAAGCACATTGAGAAGATAGTTTTCCCTTCACTGCCAGATGATATCATGACTAAGGAATGTTACTGTTCGGAATGAAAGAAGGGATAGAACCCAGACTGAATAAGTGAAAGCAAATTTAATGGATCATGTCTTTTTTCCACAGTGGGCACTATGGAATCTGTTTGCAAATGGGCAATTTGGGTTTCTAACAGCTTAAGCTTCTTATACAATGACAGACTTCAAAGAAATACGTTTTGAAAAGTATCATGTTGTTGTAAAAAAAAGTGTTGAAAAAAAAAATAAGATGAAAAGTATCATCTTATTGTCTTTGTAAGTGAAAAATTTGATAAAACTATAGAATTTTTCCCTCTTTGTTATGTGAAAATATGATAACTCTGCAGTAGCCTGGCAAATCCGATAATTCCATCATAAATACTCTTTTACTGAAATTTGCACACTTCTTCCTTTCCCTTTTGCTTTCATTTTCCCTTTCCCTTTTTCTCTTGCTCCTTGTTCCCAAGAACATCTCTCCAGAGGTGGTGATTTTTTGATGCCAGAGTGTCAGGTAAAAGTGGGTACCTATTTGTAATTTAAAGTCAGTAATGATTTGACTTTATCTTTTCTTACTAGAATCCTGGCTCGTTCAGTTCCTAAGGCTGAAACAGTTCCTCTTTGCTACTTTTGCCAATAACTGTTTGAAAATCTTTGTTACATTATACTTTGCTGAAGCCATCTAAAACTAATTGATCTGTTATAATTGGGGTTTTTTTTCTCCTTTTCTCTTATCTTTTCTCTTTCCTCTACAGGTGATTTCTATTCACTCCTTTCTAAGCTGCTAGGACAAAGGGAAGATGTTGTGCATGTGCATAAGCATAACCCTACAGAAAAGGCAGAATCAGATCTTGTAGCAGAGATTGCTAATGTAGTCCAAAAGAAGGATCTTGCCAGAGAGATCGCAATTCATGATGAAAGGGACAATACTGTTCTTGCCAGAGACAGAATTCAGAAGTTTCACAGACTAGAGTCTACCTTGAGGCCACCAGAGAACAGACATTTCTCTTTGCAACAGTCTAAGCATGGTGAGGGAAGCTGGGAGAAAGAACATAAAGGAGGTGGGTTAGGGGTTAATTTTATGCAATGAAATGCAATGTAAGACCTGTGATCCACATTAGCAAAATCTGAAGGGAATTTCAATTGAGGCTTGGAAGTATTTTACATGACATTCCTCCTAATTATTGAAATGTTCTCCCTCTAATTTAGAGGTATTTCACTGGGGTTCTTTCCCCCTGCATGTGTGAAGAAAGAATGTGTGCTGATGGCACAACACCAGTACTTCCTGAACAATACGGTATTTTTTTCTACTCTTAAGAATCTTACTTAATGATTTTATATCAGTTAGCTAAGACAAGGTACACCCAGGATATAGTAGTCACAGGAAGTGAAGAAGTCAATACAAGTAACTACTATTAAATGGTCACTGGAATAATCAATACATTTTATGAGTTTGCTGATTACATTGACCTGTCGGATACACAATTTTATAAAATTTATTGCTGTAATTTTATCAGATATTTTTTCTCTCATTCAGAAAGAGTGGTAGGTAATCCTGAAAAATTCTTCAGAAGTAAAATTTTCTGCATATTGATTTCAAATTGGGCTTGACTCTCCAAATATTCTTTTACAGGCTGTTTTGTTGTGCTAGAAATACAATTTATTCCCTTCAGGTTTCTATGACAGCAGAAACCGTGGAATTATTGTGTTTGTTTTACTTGCATTTTGGTCTCTGTGATATTGACTGTGCTTAGCCTTACTTGCTAATGTGGAAAGCCAGATAATGCAGCATGTGGTGGGTATCTCATAAAAGAAGGTACTGTGGAAGCCATCTGTATGCGTAAGTTGTAGCCACACACATGCGAGCGCTTATGTTGCAACCACCGAGATTGATGTGTCCAAGTACTTTTGTCCACAAATATATATCATCCATCATCCATTTGATTTTTATTTCTGTTCATAGTATCAACATGTGTTGTCTCTGCTTGTATGAGGTTCTGTTACAGTGTTCAAGCCCAGCAAAATCCTGGGTTTGTATTTAAAAGAAAGCCAAAGATGAGGACTTTCCAGTGTTACGTTGTGCAATCCAGTTAGATAAGAGCCTGTCAAATTATTGGCATGGGGCAAAAACGAGGTGGAATGTTACTATGTGCCTGAAAAATGTGTAAATCATAAATAATTCCATAGACCTCACTGGAATTAAATGTTCAGGAAAGTAATGTGGACAGCATTTTTGCAAAAGCAGTTTGTTCAGTTTAGACTAATAACATG
>VWZW01003077.1:175667-251244 GCA_013397115.1 Edolisoma coerulescens | reverse complement strand
GGGGGGGGTGTTTTATGTTTGTAATACCTCTAACTACAGAATTCCTGACCTGCAGAAGCTGTCAGTACCATCTTTTGGCAAAAGAACTTCTGTAGCAATAAAATCTTTAAGCATATATTTAGTTTCTTTTCAGGGAAGTATTCACATATTTAAGAAAAAAAATCTTGCATAAGAGAATTTTCCTCTTCAGGGGAAGAAGTAAACTTGTCTTGATTTAATAAAAAAATTGCACCTTTTGCAAAAACCTTTACTCTATTAAATTTAAAAAATTCTCAGTTTTCTTAGGACGAGAGTCTGCTGTTAAATTAATTTCTTTTAACTGTTTAAAGATCACCAGAATTAAAGTAGTTTAATATTTTTAGTCTTGCAAATGTTCCAATTTTTAACATGTAATTGGCCTGAAATAGCAAGTGGCTAATACAGTAAGTAAAGTTGTTTTAAATGTTAAAACTTTATACTACTGCTCTTCGTGCACTGTTGTTAGCTTCTTACCTTAGACTGGTCACTAATCTGTCAGGTCGTTTAACATCACTGCAACTAGTACAATTACACCTTCTAAATAAGGCAAAGAGTGTAGTTTGCTCCTTTGTGCAGTGCTTAATTAAATTTGTCAAGATTTAAATGAGTACTCTGATGTCCGGGAGTAAATGCAACATGACTTAAAATTTGCAGAGTTAAAAGCTAGAATGATCTTCTAGGGAATTCTGGACAGTAAATTGCAATTGTGTCAATAAATAAGGCTTTCATCTTTCACTTCTTTAGAGACTTAATTGCATGTTCTCAATCTAGGTAATTCTTTCTTTTTTTCTTGATTTTTAATGAAAGGAACTACTCTAAGTNCTGTGCTTAGCCTTACTTGCTAATGTGGAAAGCCAGATAATGCAGCATGTGGTGGGTATCTCATAAAAGAAGGTACTGTGGAAGCCATCTGTATGCGTAAGTTGTAGCCACACACATGCGAGCGCTTATGTTGCAACCACCGAGATTGATGTGTCCAAGTACTTTTGTCCACAAATATATATCATCCATCATCCATTTGATTTTTATTTCTGTTCATAGTATCAACATGTGTTGTCTCTGCTTGTATGAGGTTCTGTTACAGTGTTCAAGCCCAGCAAAATCCTGGGTTTGTATTTAAAAGAAAGCCAAAGATGAGGACTTTCCAGTGTTACGTTGTGCAATCCAGTTAGATAAGAGCCTGTCAAATTATTGGCATGGGGCAAAAACGAGGTGGAATGTTACTATGCGCCTGAAAAATGTGTAAATCATAAATAATTCCATAGACCTCACTGGAATTAAATGTTCAGGAAAGTAATGTGGACAGCATTTTTGCAAAAGCAGTTTGTTCAGTTTAGACTAATAACATGTGGTGTGTACAAGGCAAAGAAGAAAATTCCTTTCTGTTTTCACTGATCCAGAGGAGAGAATGACAGTGAGCTGAATAAATGACTTAGTTTTGACATACCTTATAGCATGACTTCTAACTACAGAAAGCATTTGCTCAGATATGTCAGTAGCCGTATATTCATTTGGGGGTATTTGTTGGTGGAGGACTAATGAATAAATGAACTTTCAAATGACACGGCTTTGAGGTATAGGAAAAAAGAAAACTGACTTTTTTTTAATTAGCATNAAATTGCACCTTTTGCAAAAACCTTTACTCTATTAAATTTAAAAAATTCTCAGTTTTCTTAGGACGAGAGTCTGCTGTTAAATTAATTTCTTTTAACTGTTTAAAGATCACCAGAATTAAAGTAGTTTAATATTTTTAGTCTTGCAAATGTTCCAATTTTTAACATGTAATTGGCCTGAAATAGCAAGTGGCTAATACAGTAAGTAAAGTTGTTTTAAATGTTAAAACTTTATACTACTGCTCTTCGTGCACTGTTGTTAGCTTCTTACCTTAGACTGGTCACTAATCTGTCAGGTCGTTTAACATCACTGCAACTAGTACAATTACACCTTCTAAATAAGGCAAAGAGTGTAGTTTGCTCCTTTGTGCAGTGCTTAATTAAATTTGTCAAGATTTAAATGAGTACTCTGATGTCCGGGAGTAAATGCAACATGACTTAAAATTTGCAGAGTTAAAAGCTAGAATGATCTTCTAGGGAATTCTGGACAGTAAATTGCAATTGTGTCAATAAATAAGGCTTTCATCTTTCACTTCTTTAGAGACTTAATTGCATGTTCTCAATCTAGGTAATTCTTTCTTTTTTTCTTGATTTTTAATGAAAGGAACTACTCTAAGTTGAAAGGTAGAAGATCTGGTACTGTGTTTAGAGATCTCATTTACAAAAAAAATGATGATCTTGTTTTTTCTAAGTAATTATAAATTACTTCAATGGGGAAAGTAATTTTTATTAGTCTCATATGAAACTGTTCCATGGACCATTTATTCTTGTAGACTTTCGGAATGGACTTGAAAATGAAAAAGAAAATATAATACTAATTAACCAATTTTGGAAAAATGTGATAAAATCTAAAGATTGTATTGAGGCTGGAGCTCTTGTGATTAGATTGTATTTCACTGTACATTCATTTTATTATTTTGATCTATCAGAAACCTTTTATTCCTTTAAGCATAAACATTTTCTGTTTTATAGTATGTGTCTTTTGAGAGACTAAATAGAGGCCAAAATTTAATGTTCCTATGTTTAGCCTTTTGTTTTTTCTAGCTTTTTTTGAAAAGTCTCACAGGCCAAGGGGCTCTGTAACATGAAACATAGACGAGCTTTCTGGAATTTAACGTAAAGTTATATGGGCTGAGCAAGTGAGGAAGCAGACGCTGAATTTCCCTCTTTTCATTCCTTCCAAAATCCAAACATCTGTGAATATATCTGGCACTGCACCTGCTGTGATCAACTCAACTGTACAGAAGTAGGAATATGTATAATTTTTTAGCAGCTTTTCCTTTAGCTTGCAGCTTTGTTCACCTAAAATTTCTACAGAACAGAATTTCTTGTTTTAGAAGTTTCTGATTACTGCATTCACTGCACTTGCTGATAGCTTTTAGGTTTCTTTTAGGTTTGTCACCTACTCTAGCTATGATATTTCAGTCTAAACAGGTAAAACATATCCTAGTCTGCAGTGGGTTTTCAGCATTGGTTTGTATTTCCCTTGCACAGGTTGTAGAGAATGACATTCCCTCCACTGCATCCCTGTTGTTACTCCTTAGACTACATCTCTTCCAAGTGAAAGGCAAGGGGAGGGTATTATCAGGACAGATGGGTGGCACAGGTGGCTTAAAGATTTTATACACTGTTTCCCATTAATTTTTCCTTTCATTGGAAGATCACTTCCAGGTGAAGGTGAACCCTCTCAGACTCCTCGGCTGTTCTGTGCTACCGTCTGTGATCTGCCTTGTTTCAAAGCAGGATGCCCTGGCACTTTGTGAATTTGGATATCTGTTTCACCTGCCTAGATGGTACCCCAGTGATTGGTGTTTAGGATTACAGCAGAACTCAAAAACTTTGGGTGAACTGGAAGTTGCAAAGCAAAACATGATGCCATCAAACACAATATTAGTGAAGGGGCTCCAGTTTCACATAACTTCAAAGAAATTGCTTCTTATTCACCATCAATTTGACTGTATGTGCCTACATGCAAATTTGCATTGTAGAAATACCTGGATTATGCTCAGCAAATCCATTTCTGAAAGGAAGCGGTGGTGGATTTCCATGTAGAACAGATTTTATAATTTTTCATTTTCTTTTTTTTTTTTAATTTTATCCGAATAAGTGAGATTTCTTTTGCCATTACATTTTTTATTTTTGATTATCTGGTTCATTTGTCTCTTAATATGCCAGAGCTACACAAGAGCAACCTATTCCAAATAGTATTCATGCAGATGATCTGTGAGAAATTAATCCTTGCAGTCAACACTCTGCAACTTTTCAAATATTGACCAGTTTGTGCCTTTTATCCTTGTCAGTCTGCTTTTACATAAAAGAGAGATTGAAGTGACCATATTTTTATCTTTTTAATGTTAATTTAAGTTGAAACTAAATTTCTCTCTCTTAGTTGAGTTTTACAGTTCAAGACAAGTACAAGAAGTATTCTTTTCTTAGTGTTAAAAGCTTTATAGAAAAAAGAAAAACCACCATGATTCACCTGCCACATATTTCATTTAGTGATTGAATTTGTTACAGATTTTTTAATAAAACACTGATAGTTAATATTTAAATTTGCCTGCTGGTTTGAATAGTATTTGTATATTTTTGTAATCTTTCAGTGTGGAAAGCATTTATGGAACTCCTAAAACTTCTAGAGTCTGTGTATGTGTATCCTTATATGAAGGAGAAAAGAATGGAATCAAAAGCAGTTTTGACATTTCTGTCATCTATATGTAGCAGGATGCCAGTGCTTGTGCATGCTTTCCTATGTTAAAACTATGCTTGGAATTAAAACTTGATGCATTGAATGGAAATACTGCATGTGAGAAAATGTCCATCTAATTCCCAATAGTCTGTACCAAATGCCGGTTAACCATATTTGGATTCTTTTTTATAAATATGCTACATGATTATCTGGGGTTTTTTTCTTTATTTATTTCTTTGGTCAGATTTCCACATAGAAGAGGCTGTGGAGTGGCCTGGGTTAGACCTCAAACTAGGCCAAGTTTCTGGGTTGGCTCTGGACCCTGAAAATAACCTAGTTGTCTTCCACAGAGGTGATCATGTTTGGGATGAAAAGTAAGTAGAGACTCTTGCCTAATGGTGAGTTAGAAGGTTGAATTCCTGTGTGCTGTTTATATACCTTCTCAGGGAAAGACAGATTGAAGTTCTTTTTGCATTTAAAAATTCAGTTCTTTGGCTGAAAGTGCCTTTCAGAGACTCAGAAATAGAAATGGTGACTGACAATTCAAGATGATGAGTTATTAGGTCTTTAGACAGTAAGAACGTGTCTCTGGAGGAAAAGAACATAGTACATTAGGTTCTTAAACTGTATGATCACGTTAGTATGATATTCACTGAGATTAATTATCCCTACATCTCCATGTCTTTTAACAGGAATAATTAGCCTGGGTGAATAATGTTTTAGTGTGGTATACAACAATTAGTAGTTGGCTTTAAGACATGCAAAGCTATCTCCAGTGTATCTTCATTCTTCTTTGTGTTTATGTACACTGAACAAAATGGGATGGTTGCAAGGTACTCTCTCAAAACAAACTTTGTCCTACTCATTTGATAAAATTAGCTACATTTAGCATCACTCAAACCAAAAAATATCTGAACTTTAGAATGGTAGTCCTTCTGGTGTTTGTAAACTGATACATTCAAAGGTATATTGTTTCAAGAACAAAACATTCCAGTAAAGAGTACTATCTTTATTTTTACAGGGTTCTTACGTCTTTGATCTTTAAAATAGTGTATGTGTTTGTATGGATACTTTTGAAATTGTAACAGAATATTGGGAGGAAATAGTACAAGCCTGTAACATGTTACATAGTACCCTTTTAAAATACCCCTTTTTTTTTAATTTATCCTTTTTTTTTTCCTTATTTTTAAGCATGCATTCTCCATACATATAGCTATAAGACTAAAGGGTAGGACTGTTTTCAAATCCTGATGAATTAATTTTAAGATAACATAGTGTCTGAAAAATAGGACATTCTGGACATTATAATAACAAATTATGCTTAGAATAGTGTTTTATGAAAGAAAGTAAGTTATTTAGGCTTTAAGCTAAATAACATAATGCAGTAGATAAAGCAATCATTTATTTCTCATACAGTATTCTCATACGTCAGTGATCTCTCCAGCTCAAGTGTTTATAAATATAGACTATAAAATTTGAAAAGATGGTGCATTATGTAACTTATGTTACTCTGACTTCAAGTATTCTGTAAAAGCTGATGCTGAATTGCGGTTTTTTATCCTCCTACTCAGGAACATAAATGCTGTTCTTTGTGTTGTTGAATAAAGAATTGTAAAAATATTTGAAAATAGGCTGGTCCTTCTGAAATATGTATTTTTGAGTCTCTGGCAATTGCAGTATACCAACAATCTGGAGCACAAAACTTGAGTTTGAGATCCAGCAGTATTGGGAAAGCCTACAGATTTTAAACAAAACCAAAAAAAAGAATATTCCCTAAAACAGCAAGTGTGGATGATGAATCAACCATGTTGAGAGACAGATAGAACTTCATTATGCTGTGGCTGCAGGAGAAGATTGGAGTTGTGATATGTTGTCTGGAAATCCATGCACATACCAGCAGTGCTCAGTAACACTACAAGTGGCCTTCCATAAAGATAACTACACATTAAGTCCTAATGCTTGAGGGATTTTGTTCCCAAGTCTTAAATTTTTTTTCTTCTTCTTGTGGAGCATAGTTAATCAATGTATAGGAAACCTAGTGTTGGTAGGGACCCTTAAGTCAGCTGAATTAGAACTCTGTAGGTCTTTTCTATAGAGTATGGTGATTTTAAAATATATTTTGAAAACATGCCTGTTGTTAAGCTGTTGTTCCATATCTTGTGGCACGGAGAAGAGGCACACAGAAATGTGTTCACTCAGTTAGCCTTCCCTTTTTATCTTCAGGTACATACATAGGCATATGAAAAAGTTTGGGGTCCCTCTCATGGGTTGTGATGAAAAAGGAAGGAGTAATGGGTGTTCTCATTTTTCAAGAAAAAAAATGGTATTTGGAAGGGGTTTATCATGACAGTTGCATGGGGGAGGCATAAGAAATTATCAGACTTTTAAGTTAACTTTTATCATTAGCTGCAAATACACAGTTCATCGAGTATAATGTTCCTTACCAAACTGTAAACATGATAAATCAATAGCTGGAAAGCCCAGAATTTATTTTCTGTTTCACCAGCTTAGTATAGAAGCAAATTAAACAAAAATTATCTGTGCTGTTAGGCTATGCATAAATGTTTCCAATGCATTATTAACATACACCACAAAAGCTGGATCCTCATTCAGCTAAATTGGGCTGGTTGAATGATCTATGCTGTTGCAAAAGGTAACTTCAGTCTACTTAAGAACACAAAAGTTATGCAGTGACAAGCTCTGTAACACAGTAGCAGCTTTGCAGTGTCTGTAGCATTCCTTCAGTGTACGATTTTAAAAAAATCCTCCTAAATAAGTAAGGTTCTTCTACAATATTGCCTCTTCAGTTTCAGAAGAGTCTTTGCTATAAGCAGCATGTGTTGTGTAGAATGAAAAAAATTAAAACTGTTCAGCTGGCTAAGCAGTGAATCAGTTGGAAGTTATTTTGCATTTTGTGATGAAAAATGAATACTATTCATCCAATTTATAAAGAACTTATTCGAGAATATGAGCTACATTCTTGTTACTGCATTCTTAACGAGGTAGGCAGGCTGAGCACAGTACCACAATGGTGATGGATATTGATCAAGAATAGACCTCAGGGTTGTGTGTTCAGGGATTATGAGATCAGGTGGTCTGTCTAAATTTAGTATGTAGCCCACCAGAAGGATATTAGATATAGCAAGAAATTGTTTGCATTAGTGTGAAGTGGCCAGATAAGAAGTAAAAACGTAACTGTGGAATTACGTTGGAGTTTGAAATTAGAAGTAGTGAGATACGCAGTGGATTTTACTTGTCCTTCAGTATCAGAGTGGAGAACCGATCAGAAAACCATGTTTTAGAGCAATACAACTGCTATGTTTTGTTGTTCTTTTTGTGTGGTTTTGGCCTTGCTGCTTTTAAGCTAGAAGTATCAGCCTTGTTTGTGTTCTCATTTATTACTTGAAACGAAGGAACATTGCCTGGAAATTAATCTCAGACACTGGGAAGAAAAGAGTGACACTGATTTTGTAGCATTCTAGTCATCCTCCTAGAAAAGAAGTTTGACAGGGAGAAGATGAATGGAAGATCACTCCCATAAACTCAACTTCTTTGCATAGCATACAATATCTTATTTACACTGAAAGCACTTAGTTCCCAGAAGAGTTGGGAATAGCAGGAAATACTTAGGTATCTGGACAGCACTGTTACTAAGAACCAAAATCATAACAAGGAAAGCCAGTAGTTATTTTAAATAGTCTAGATGGTCAGTTCTGCAGAGATACAATCATGTTTTCTGGGGGGGGTTATTTTGTACAATATCTACCATCACTAAGATGATTTTCTGTGATTATTTGTGTAGATTTTCTGTGATTATCTATGTAGATTAAAAATAAGATTAGTTCAGTCTGTCCATTGTTGATGCTCCAGTTGTGGTCATCCATAGCTAGAGCAAGCCCTTACAAGTGTTAGACTCCTTTTAAAAATAAAACTGTTTAAAATGAAGAGAACTTGGCATGGCCGATTACTGTCATGAATGGTAAAGAATATAACAGCACCTGCTGAATCATGGTCAAACAAGAAGGTACAACACCAGTGTAGGCCTTTGTGTGTCCTTACCATTTATCCAGTGTCTCCCTATGATGGCAGAACTCTGGAGAGAGTTTTAGTAGCTATCACCTTTGGCTCAACTATTCATAGTGAAAAGGATTATTTTTCATCAGAAGTTATTTCTACCAGAAATTAAATACAGATAGTTACTATATGCAATGGCAGTATCTAAATATTATTTTTTAATCATAGCCTATGCAGAAACTTAAACACATTCTGTTATAGATTTTTCTGGTTATATATGAAGCTGATACTGCTTTTCCACATTAAAAATTCTAGACATATAAATATTTAATGTTATGGAGATGTGAGACTGTTAGAACTGCACAGTATATAGTTTTAATAGCTTTATTCATAGCCTTCTCTGTGACCACAAAGTACTGTTTACCAAGTAGAATCAATCATGGCTGGATTTCTCTTGGGATTAACAAATGGATTTAAAAATACAAGGTGGGAGCAGGGAGTGAGTCTTGTATTCATGCATCTTTCATCCACATCAAACACCATGCTCTAACATTAAGCCTGAAATGTTGTTAAGAATATTTTGCACTCTGTTTACCTTCACTAAAAGCTGAACATATATTTAACAGGTTAGAGTAATAGTGAACTTCTCTGTAAGGATACAGACAACTATATTTTTATTTTTTGGAAGCAAATGATAATTTCATGCCTGGTAAATATCCTCTGGAAAGTTTATCCTGATTCTTAATATCTGAAATAGTGACATGTTCAAACGTTTTTTATGAATATATTCCATGTACCCTGAAAATGGAGTGTAATTTTGTGGGAGTAGGAGGAACACACATAATATCCTATAGTCTTCTGTAGGCACACTCTGAAAAGGATAAGAACCATAAGACCTGAATCTTGTAGTAAGCTCTAGCAAGATATTGAACTGCGTATGAAATAAAGAAAAAGCAGAAGACACACAAACGTGCACAGACTGCCTTAGATGGTACAAAGTATACTTGGTCTTACTAGCAGGTGTGCCTTGGTGAATGCCTATATTTTTTCTTAGGCTACGTTGTTGGATTTTCCATTTCTGGGTTACCATGGCAAAGAAATTATTAAAAAAAAACATGAAAACATTTTGAAATGGCTTTTTACTTACTTGCTTTAGGACTATCTTAGTTGTTGCTGTGTTGATTTGGTGCTCCTTCAGTTTGGAACCTCAGTAGAAAATGCAGACATACAACACGATTAACTGTTACAATCATACAGTGATGTAATAAGGTTTATATTTTACGAAAAAAGAACCCAATAACCCCACACTGGAATTTAACTACTGAACTTGGCTTTAAGTTGTGTATATATTGTTCATCAGTAGAACCTTCTAATGCTAGCTTTCTATTCCACTCTTCTTGTACAGTTCTTTTGACAGCAAATTTGTTTATCAGCAAAGAGGACTTGGACCAATTGAACAGAATACAATTCTTGTCCTGAATCCAAGGGATGCAAACCTGCTTCATTCCACAGGCAACAGTCTGTAAGTTAGGTTTTCTTGCTCTTATTAATTGAATTAGTATTTCTGTATATTTTATGCCAAAGAGTCCCTAAACCCATTGTAATGTGTTTTATATTACATTTGTACATTTATATACAATTGTGTAATTGTAGCCTCTGATTATCTTAAAGTAAGTAAATAAATAAATAAATACAAAATCAACAAGTAATAAAATTAATTTGCCATCTCTACCACCTCTGCTTTCTAACATTTCACACAAGTGCGTCTACCAGCCAGATTAACAGAAATGCAGAGTTTACGAATATTGTACATTGTCCTTATAGAGTCTAAGGTAGCCTGAGTGAGATGTCTGAGATCAGCTGAATTTCAGAACCGAGACACTCTTGTCAAGAAAATTCTAAGCTGTAAAGCTGTATTTTTCATTAAATGCTACACGTAGTTAGTGTACAGCATTTGGTTTTGATTTGTAGATAGAAAATGAAATCTTCACATCTATATCATTCTTCCAGAAAAATGTTTTTAACTTCATTCTTCGATGTTTGTGCTTGCAGATTTTATTTACCACATGGTTTGAGTGTAGATAAAAATGGTAACTACTGGGTCACTGATGTAGCTCTTCATCAGGTATGTTTCTGAAGCTTTAGTACCTGGCCCTTCATATTTTGCTAACAAATATTTTTGTTTTCCTAGAGATTTGACATAAATTGCTTATCTAGGCCTGTTAAGAATAACATTAAGAATATGCCTACTGACCCCTGTGCACTTCATGGAATGTAGTTGTGTTGAATAATTTACTACATGTAAGAAATAATAGAACCATAGGATGGTCTGAATTGGAAGGGACCTTAGAGATTGTCTTGTTCCAACTGCCCTGCCATGGGCAGGGACACCTTCCACTAGGCCAGGTTGCTCAGAGCTCCATCAAATGTGGCCTGGAACACTTCCAGAGATGGGGCAGACACAGCTTCTCTGGGCAACCTCACCAGTGGCATCACCAATCACGTGGTAAAGAACTTCCTCCTGTTATCTAATCTAAACCTGCTCCCTGTAGTTTTGAAGTCATTTCCCCCTTGTCCTATCACTACATGCACCTGTAAAAAGTCCCTTTCCATCTTTCTTGTGGGCTCCCTTTAGGTACTGGACGGCCACAATTAGGTCACCCAGAAGCCTTCTCTTCTCCAGGCTGAACAATCCTAGTTCTCTCAGTCTTTCCTCAGAGCAGAGGTGCTCCATCTCTCTGATCACCTTGGTGTCTAAGCCACTGGACTGACTCCAACAGCTCCATGTCCTTGCACTTGGCCTCATTGAACGTCACAAGGTTCTCACGGAGCCCCTTACTCCAGCCTGTCGAGATTCCTCTGCAATTTTCTGCTATGTCTTCTGCTTATCGATGCACTTAAGTCTAGAAAGTGAAATGAAATTGTTTGCTTTGTAATGACAGGAAATTTGTATTTTAAGCAGCAGCTCCCTAGAATCAGCACTATTGAAAAACTAATAATAGTTATTATGGTCAAGATATTATGTTTGGTATATAGATTTATTTTATACACAGTGATAGGAGTTATTCCC
Source organism: Edolisoma coerulescens (assembly GCA_013397115.1). Lineage (NCBI taxonomy): Eukaryota > Metazoa > Chordata > Aves > Passeriformes > Campephagidae > Edolisoma > Edolisoma coerulescens. The sequence goes on along the minus strand of VWZW01003077.1, from coordinate 239,843 downwards.
TAGGCTATCTAAGTCTTAGGTTTCACCTTCCGTAACTGAAACATCTTTTCTTTTCTTTTTGACTGAAAAAAAGGTTTTCAAACTAGGAGCCAATGACAAAGAGCCATTACTGACCTTAGGAGTGGCTTTGCAACCAGGCAGTGACAAAAATCATTTCTGTCAACCAACTGATGTTGCCGTGGACCCAATCACTGGCAGCATTTATGTTTCTGATGGCTACTGCAACAGTCGGATTATTCAGTTCTCTCCAAATGGACTGTACGTGATGCAGTGGGGAGAAGGTACAGTCAGAGCTCTTGGTACTTTACCGATACTGCTGTTACCATGAACTGATCATGAACCACAAAATTCCCAATGTTACTATTATTTTTTTAAAATGAATTTCTATTACTGAAATACCTTCCAGGCCCTACAAGAATTTCAGCCTTGTCATTGCATCCAGATTTTCTCTCGGCTTTTCTACAGCTACTTGTAGTGGTTATATATTTACTAAAAATAAAAAGTGGGGGTTTGTTATCTTGCTTTCAGAATAAATATTGGCATGTCCTATTTTATCAAGAAAATATTCTGACTTCCATAACGCCAATTTTTTTCTTAAACATATAAGAAAGTAATCATTTTTTGCCAGATTTAGGCCATGATTTCATCTATTTTAAGTTTTATGAATAATTATATTTCTGCCTGACTCACATTTATGTATCGCAATAAACTATGCTGAATATTCTCTGGAAATTGCAACTTCCTAAATTTGGGATTTATAAAGAAAATGCAATAATCTACCATGAGTTTTCCACCTAAATGCTAGGAGAAAGCAAGCTGACCTTAGTCTTCTCCCAGTGTTACATGGCATTATGTGGCATACTGCTGTTTCTAAGTAAAACTGATAGTTTCAGTGTGTACTTTAACACAAACCTTTTTTTTTTTTATTGCAGAGACTTCTCTAGGCAGAGCCAGGCCTGGACAGTTTCATATCCCTCACAGCTTAGCCCTGATCCCTGACTTAAGTCAGCTGTGTGTTGCAGACAGAGAAAATGGTCGAATTCAGTGCTTCAGGTTAGAGACTGGGGAGTTCACAAGAGAGATCAAACACAAAGCGTTTGGAAGAGAGTTGTTTGCAGTTTCATATGTTCCAGGTAATCTTTTTTTCTTGTTCTTCAGATTTCAAGTAGTTGCTTTGTGCCAGGATGTCAGTGTTATTTCATGAAGAGTGCTATCTTGCTATCATAGGACAAATATTAATTATCTTCCGGAGTAGTCCTGATGCAATGGAAAATTTGAGAACTACTTGTTTTCCTACTTGTGGATGAGGGAAGCTTGCATCTAATCTCTGCTTCTAAGAAATGACTGATTAGACTCCCTAAATGTGATGTCAACAAGTAGATGATCTTGCTGCTTCCTGGTGACTGCACAGTTAATCAGCTAATAATGAATTATTATTAATAATAACATTTCTAAGTATTCATTTTGAACTCCATTGAAGAGAGCAAAATTAAGACCAAATGATAAAGAAAGGTTTTTGGTTTCATAAAACAAAATAACTGAAAGCAAACAGTTAGAAAACATTGTGGTTTTTAATATCACAGTCTGGTTAACAATTACTCTATTAAGTTTTGGGATTAGATTTTTAATAGTGACACTGAAGGTAAGGTAAATGTTAAGAACTGGATGTGGAATTTTGGCATGTTGGGCTCCTGACTCCTTAATACCAAATTTATATAATGTTTCTCTCTTTTGCATCTACCAAGAATGTAAAAAAAGTGCTGTGCTGGATGAGATACTTGATATCTATCTGTCTCTGACAGTGGGAGCAAAAGAGGCATTCTGAGTGTGTGTGTAAGCTTGGCTGCATTTTGTAGTCATTCCTCTCCTATTCACCATGTATCCACAAACCCTTTATTTAGCAGTGTTAGGAGGGAGCCTCTGATCTCTTCTTCATAGTATCTTTCTACAGACCTATTGCCCATAAATTTTCCTAATCTCGTATTGAACTTACTTGTATTGTCTGGTTCATTGGCCTTCCACAGTTACAGGCTTCAGAAGTTCGTTGTCCAGTTTATTTTTTTTTAATATAAAAAGTGACCTAGTTTCACTGAGTGCTTCTCAATCCCTGAATTTTTGGAGTTGAATAACAGTTCCACACTCCCCCAATCTGGTGCCTGTTCATCTTTCCTATCCTCTTCAAACCAAAGAACCTCAGCCACCTTAGTCTCTTTCCATAAGCCATTTAAATGCTTCAGCCCCATGAGTATTGTATTTGCCTTTCTCTTCCAGCATCTTTAGCTTCATTGGAACCTTTTTGAGATGCAGAGAGTAAAAGAGCACTCAGTACTCAATATGTGTGCATGCTAAGTTTTTGCATAGTGCAGAACTGTCTCCTGCATTCCTAATTCTCCTCCTCATGATGCCAGACATTCTGTTGAAATTTTGCTTGACGCTAAACATGGAGGCAGAGATTTTGGGAATCTTTCAGTGATGGCTTGGAGATGTCTCTCCTGAGCTGTAGCTGCCATTTCCAAGTTCAAACATCACATAGGCATGATCTAGATGATTTTTTAGAAGAAGCATCACTTTACATTTGCCTTTGCAGAAGCTCTTCTGCCATCTGTTTAACAATTCAGTTATTCTTATAATACGTCTTTCTGGACTTCCTCAGTATCAAGCTTTTGACTTCTCCACAGAAGTCAGTTATCTTCCTCAGACTGCTAGATGTCATTGTTCACCCCATTTTTCAGTTATTGATGAAAACTATTGAATAAAATTTCTGACTCTGATCACTTCAAGGTAACACTATTCAGACTTCTCCGTCCTGAAGAATTGTAAGCTCTGCCCATAAGCTTTAGTCTTTGCTTCCTGTTCATTAATGGATCTTTCGTTCAGTCCCATGTTAACTCACATTCAGTAACCTCTGTTGCAATACCTTATCAAGAGTTTTCTGGAAGTCCAAGTATGTCTATAGAATCTGCTTACCTGTGTGCTTTTTCTCCCTGTTAAGAGGTGAGGCACAACCCTTAGAGAAGCCATACCAGCTTGTTCTGACAGGCCTCACTTATCCATGTCTTATTCTTCATTATGGATTCTACCATCTTACTGGAGATGGAAGCCAGGTACCCTTTTGAGTCCGTCTTGTAGGTAGGCTCTACTTCAGCATTCTGCTGGTCTTCTGGAGAAGTGGCTGTTTGCAGTGCCTGGTTACTTAATTCGGCCTGAGGTCTGTGATTTCACATTTGGTTTCCTTCTGAATTTGAGTGAATGCCATCTAAACCTCATAAATTATTAACCTCCAACTTGTCTTACACCTTGTGCTTCCAGTTGACCTGTCTCCTCTGATCTCTTTACTAGGAAAAAAAATGACTGTTAGAATCTTCCCAACATATTAAACAGAAAAAACTGACAAAACCCATTTCTTTGCCATAGGCCTCTAATCCCTGAGTCCCCCTTTCACATCTTTTCCTTTTGTGGTCCCACTTACTCCCCAGCTGACTTTCTGCTTTTGATGCATTGAAAGAACTTTCCGCTATCAGGTCAACCATCCTTAGCGAAGCATTCTTCAGATTATTTTTTCAACACCTTCACATTCCTTTTACATTTAAACAATCTGTAAAATACTGCCTCGCTGGTTCTTCTCATTTGAGCTAATGCACCTCTTAAATAAAAAAAGTTTCAGCTGTTACACTTCACTTAATTTTCCTCTTGTAGTTTAGTTTCTTTTTGAGTTACCTTTCTGTCTCTCTTTCTCTCAGACAGCCTTTTTTCATCTAAACTATTACAGTTCATCTTCACTGCAGTTTGCTGTGTGTGGGTTCTTAAGGCAAATCTAATGTTGTTGCAGGTGGTCTCCTCTTTGCAGTTAATGGAATGCCTTATCCTGGAGAGGCAGAATCAGTGCAAGGATTTGTGATGAACTTCTCTACTGGAGAAATAATTGATACTTTCATTCCGCTTAGAAAGGTAGAGTATTGCCCAGAGTGCCTGTTGCATATAATTATATATATTAGAACATTGTATATATTAGTAACATTCTATTTTTCCAACTTCCATAAGACTATTGCTTGATGTTTTATAATGTAAGGTGTTCAAAACGAATTCTTTATAGTACTAAATAAAGACACTAGAATTTTGGGTCTTAGCTTCTACATGTGGTACACATTTGAAAATTATACTAACCTCTAGATGATTCCTACATATAATATCTTCAGCCAGGATAAGCCTACTTTATTATTGCCAGTACAATTATTAAAAGTTAATTTAAGAGAATAATGAAGGAATTGAAATATTCATATATTTAGATGCTAGTAATTTGTCAAAAAATAGAGCTTATTCCTAAGCAGAAATAATATGCAACTGTATGGTTACATCCCTCTTTACAAAGTACTAGTGTGTAAGTTAAGGCTAAATGTCCTTCATGCTGTATTGTCCATAAAAAATATGAGGTTTTTTAAACAGTTCCTATGTATTGTGTTAGATTAAAGAATGAATGTTAATATTCCCTTCTGGGTACCACACACACTCTTTATTTGCAGTCCAGTTTTAAATTATATTAAGTGAGAGTTATTTTTTCTGAGTATAGCAAATAGCTGTGTTGCATACAAACTTTAACAAAAACTAAATACGTGGGCTTCAAACCAAGATTCTTTATTTTTGAAAATATGTATTTCACAGAATAAAATTGAGTGTAATAATATGAATAGAAATATTACGAATATAATTTTTTTAGTATTAATACATGGAATAATCTCTATGTTGTTATCCCTGGAGAAGGCAAACATTCAATAGAAATGGAATCCCTCTCCTTTCACACATTAGGCTTTCACACCAGCACCTGCTGCATTTTCTAGTCTAAAGAAGGATTGAATATGACCAGGTCTCAAGTTAGGGGTTAAGGAGGCCTCATGAAGGCATAGACATTTAAGGGTAATCTGTGACTGCTTATCTTCACAGAGCTTTGAGATGCCACATGATATTGTTGCTTCAGAAGATAGAACAGTATTTGTTGGAGATGTTCATGCCAAAGCAGTGTGGAAGTTTGCATCTGCAGAAAGTATGTTCTTTTTGTTCTTAATATCCTAACTTCACATTTTGTATCTTCAGGTCAGTACCACTTATCTGGTACCCTTGGCCAAGAGCCTGGTGGCATAATGACAGTGATTTAAGTGTTCTACAAGCTTCATCTGCAGCAGTTGTGTGCTGCTGCTCAGTTTTCATTAAAGGACCATTCTTCAGCATTGCTGTGTGCTCTGTCAAAGAAGACTCCTGGGCACATGAGTTTGTCACAGAAGGAATCAAAATGCATTTGCCTTACACATCCATTGTCAGTACCTACTTAAACAAAAGTGTTAGTCTAGTATTTTAGTAATTTCAGTGTGTCATTTGCTGAGAACTCAACTGCTTCCTGTGAGGTTATCATGTAGAAAACTCCCAGGGGATGAAGTAAAAACACAGGTCGACTTAAAAATTATATTCATTTCATTGGGAGCATTTATCAGTAGAAAATTAATCTAGTATAATTTGAAGTCCTATTTCCATACAGAGGAAACATTTGCCAGTTTTAATCTAGTAACCCCCAAGGCATGAAGCTTCACTTCAGGGAGAGGGACCTGATTAGTCAGACATCAATTTAGTAGGATTCAGAGAGAGCCTACATGTTTTACAGGAGTAAAAATATAATCCACTACTCCACTATATGGGATAAAAAAATGTATGACAGAGATAAAGCCTTAGGCTTTGGGATGTTAGTCATCCAGTAAGAGTCCACTGCTATAAATGACTAAGCTAGTTATTCCTGATTTGTCTCTTTATAATTCATGGATTTTCCTTTGGGGCATTTGCTATCATCTGTTCTTAGTAACAGGAGACTGGACCACATAAATTGTAATTCTAATTGGGTATGTTTTTATCTGCATCTAGTAAACTGAACATGAACAATTCTCAGCTTTTATTCGAAGAAACATGAGAATAAAAATGTAATGGAATTTTTACAGGTTAGATGAGGGAAGTCCTTGTATAAAATTTTATTTTTAGTTTTTGCTGAAGTATGAAGGAGAAGTAGCTAAGAAACCCTGATTCAACCAGCCTTTAATTCACTATGATTTTGATTATAATAAACAGTTTTATTTTTGTGGGAATCCATGAACCTTTAGGCATACCCATAAGATCCTTCTGTTCCATAAAAGTTGATTATTGCAAGCACCTTTCATTAATCAAGCTCTTTCTTTTTTTTCTACGGCCTTGTGAGCTATTGAATAGTTTATATTGACTCTCCATGGTGAAGTTCAGGTATTGATGGGAATGTTTACTGTAGGATTGTACTGTGCATTTGAGAAAGCTAGCAGGAAAATGTCACTGAGTGCCTTTCTGAAATATCAGTTGTCCTGAAGAATGATTTTGTTTTACAGAAATGGAACATCGGTCAGTTAAAAAGGCTGGTATTGAGGTACAGGAAACAAAAGGTTAGTCTGATTCATAATGAAAATGAAGGGATCACTATGTTCACATAGACTAGGGCTGCTTCTGCCAAGCTGAAGGGAAAAAGTGCTGACTAGTCTGACTGTTTGGTTTTTTTGAGTTGCTATAGGAAAGCACTAGAAAGAAGCTTGTAACACTTATCTGGTAGATGCTATTTCACAGCCAACCTAAACATTTCATTTTCAGTGATGACAAGTGCTTCACTGTCATAGAAACTAAGATAAAAATTTCACAACTAGGTTAATTCCGTTCTACCATCTGGTATGGTCCAGATTGATATCTGTGGCAGCTCCCTTAGATGCAGAAATAGCTCTGAAATACAGCTGTGAGAGTTACTCCCCAGTGCCCTTTCCCCCACTCCACAGCCCTCCACCACCAAAAAAAGGGTCATTTGAAACGGCAATTGGTTTATATTCCTGTGTAGTCTTTCACTATACAGCCTTGTCAGTCACATCATATGGCAAGAAATACCTTTTTTTTCTATTTACATTTCTTTCCATAGATTTACTACACTTTTTATTTAATTGATCTGCATGAAAATGAAAAAAAAAAGAAAAAGAAAATGAAAGCATGTAGGAACAATATAAGGAGATAGTACATAGAAAGGAGATTGAAAGGGGTAAAATATCAATTAAGGTAGATGAAAAGTAATTTTAATAATTTGTATTTATTATGTAGCTCATTTCCCTTTCAGAAAAACAGTACCAGATTATGGTACTAATTATAAAGGCATTTAAAATGTTCAAATGTTCTTAACTGGTTTTCTTCGGTTGAATTCAGAGGTTATGTAGTTTGCTTCAGCCATGTATATGCAGACAGAGAAAAGTCAAAAAGATCTCAACTGCCAATTGAAAGCATATAGAATAAAGTAGAATAAGGAAGGCTAACATTATGAAACAATGAAATCCTTACTGTCATCACTGTTATCTTTTTATTTTATCTCCGTTAGTACATCAGCCTGCCTGAAGCACTCAAAAGGGAAGTGTTGACATTACAGCATGCTGTGTATCTAGGGATATGTAAATGTATTTTGGCTTTCTTTAGCTGACTATTCTAATGTAATACAGAAAAAATGCAATAGTAACACCAGGGTGAGAAAAAGGTTTTAAGTAACAATGTCTAAAACTGGTTAGAGTAGGTAGACTGAAATTAACATCTTTCAACTCCACCGGGAGAAAAGAGCCAATTGACTTTGTGTCACCTGCTTAATAAATGGGCAGGAGTGGCCTGCCCTCTCACAGCCTCCTGGTGACAGACTGTTACTTGTGCTTGTACTGCTGTGACATGGGGGAAAATATATGGAGAACTGTAGCTTTGATGAGAGGTGGGAGAGATGATGGAGGAAAATTTTCCTTAGCAGTAACTACTACTTGAACAGACAGCATGTTTTCATTGTGTCATTGTTATCCTTGTACTTGTGATAACAATGATATTGTTATCATTGTATTAGTGTTGAGTGTAAACTGAGCCATTTGCTATTCCTTCAGAATAGAACATGATTTTAATTTTGATACAGAATCAAAACAGAGGTGATTAGTGTTTGTGATGCAGCTACTTGTTAAGACATGCTGTTCAGTCTGACTTCAAAATATACAGCTAGACATTTTTACTTATTAAAAGTTACCACAAAGCATGTGCAACATTATAAAGGTTTTTCTCTGAAATAGTTTTCTCCTTGTAGGTAGAGAGTTAACAAATTAGTCAGGAATGACTGGAGGCTGTTTTCAAAAGCTCTCCAGATTTGTAGAACCAAAATTCCTTCATGGAATGTAACAGTTCTGAAAGCTTAACCCTTTGTCACAGTTTTATTAGAAAGATCTTTAAACTTTTCCTTTTTGATTATGATAATACAGTGTGTACTGGAGTTCTGTATTTCTTGTGGAAGTGTTTTTGTCAAAAGGAGATATTTAATTGATATTACACCACATGCTCATTTGCAAAAATGGATCATTGGGGTAATTTCCTATATTTTAAATAGTAGATACTTTTTAGGACAAAACTCTGTTTGACACAACTCTGTTCCCCATTTGAGAAAAGGGGAAGGAATCTTGCTAGTAAATGGTATCATTCAGACTTTCTCTGCTTATATTTGGGATAACATCAGCAAGAGCCAAAAATGTCTCCATGAGAGTTTGTCTTTTGTTTCCTTGTTAAAAGCACTTAAGGTATCCTAGCTTGTTGTTTCCTGTAACACCTTGTTCTGTGTTGCTTGATGCATATGGATTACATATGGAAATTGTTTTCTTTTTAAAGAATCAGAGACAATTGTAGAAGCCAGATTGAAAAACAAGCCAGAATCTACAGACCCTCTAAAGAATACGGATAAACACTTGGTCCAACAGGCCAGCAGCACTGGAGTTTCCTTTGTTCTTATTACAACTCTTCTTATTATCCCTGTTGTTATCCTTCTGGCAATTTTAGTATTTATTCGGTGGAGGAAGACAACTGTCTATGGAGGTAACTGCGAGTAACTGTTCTAGAGAACAGGCTTTTATTATTCCAGTTCCAAATATCACTGAACACTGAGGGGTGAGGGTATGACAAAAGCAGCTCCCTGTGCCTTTGCCCTCCTGAACAGTTGCAATGGTGCTGCATGCAAACTAAGTATTAGCAGGGACACAGCACCTGCAGCCCCCTGAGCCTTTAATATTGCATCTCAAGCTAGCATCTCTACAGAACATGTATCAAAAACTTTACTTGGTGTCAAGGCAAAAGTTGATATCTCAGAAACGACTAGAATATATTCATGTTGTATTGTGTAGAATTCAGAAATTTTAATACTGCAAGCATAGTTTGATTTTCGGATATGGGATCTTTAAATTGCTGAGAACAAAAGACACCATGGGTATTATAGAGATACAAGCAAAATGAAAGCAGATACTATTACAAGAGATTATATACTGTTGTTCTCTGCTACCTAGTCAATTCTGTGAGTCAGACATGCTTCCATAATGCACCTCCATCCATTGCTCTGAAAGCTTTAATTGATACTTAGAAGTTATGTAAATTGGTTCTAAATTCGTATTGTATAATAACATTATTTTTCATAAATTGGCAGACTGCGATAGGCATTTGATTGCTAGATTTGTTACTTTGTATCACAAAATTGTTTTATCAATATATCTCTTCTTTACCAGAGAGGAAAATATACATGGAGTAGACAACACAGTTCTGCCACTGGTCAGGACCTACTGTGGCAGAGTAGGCCATTCAGCAATCTAATATGGCTGTGCAACTGAATTGGATGTATTTTATTTAAAGATCTCAGCATACAGCTTCCTGACTCTTTGTGTTCAAAAGTGATAGCATACCAAATGTGCTAGACAGCATATCAAATATGCTAACACTCTAGACTACTGCAGTACTGCCATAAATGGCTTCTTAGAGCTGCTGATTGGTTTGTTGAAAGTCTGTGCTTTTTATCAGGAAATACATGTAATTATTTGATCATAGAACATTGGGGGTTTAGCTTATTTTTGAAATTTACTTTATTTTTCAGCTGATGGGGAACACAAACTTGATTCTAGTTCAGGCAGAATCTTAGGCAGACTTAGAGGTAAGTAGTCACCGAAATGTTTTTAGACACAGTAATTGGAGGCTTTTTTTCTGTATTCATGTTGAATAACAGATTTGATGGAACTTTCTCAGAGGAAGGATTGGGGGCAAAGATCAGGGGTTTTTGAAAATGTCTTTTAAAACAACTTTTATCTGTCATTATCTGCCCACTAAAGAGGATGAGTCACTACCAGTGGGAGAGCAGCAGCTGTAATGAGTTATTGTGGATCTGGTAAATGAAATGAAGCACTTTGAAACTAGGGGCAAATGGGTAGGAACACCAGTAACCCGTGTAGACTTAAAGAAATAATGGATGCTAAAAAAACATAGTCTGAAACTTCTACTCCAAAGATGAATTTCCTTCTTCTTTCCTAATACATACACTCAGCTTTTGTGGCTCATGTGCTGAATCTTTAAAAACGGTTTCTGGAAGGACACTTAAAATAATGACTTCTATACTGTTTAATTAGTAGATAGACTTTTATTCCCCCCCTTAGAGTTAAAGCAAACCTTATGAAAATCCTTTCCTTTCCACAGGGAAAGGCGTTGGTGGAATTAACCTTGGGAACTTCTTTGCAAGTCACAAAGGCTACAGCCGAAAAGGGTTTGACCGGCTGAGCACTGAAGGAAGTGATCAAGAAAAAGATGAAGATGATGGCACAGATTCCGAGGAAGAGTGTTCAGCATCTCCACTCCCACCAGCACCTTTGTCATCCTGAAACCAACCTTTGAGTTCTCCATTATACGGTTCAACTGAGAATGTCAGATTCCTTTTCCCTTAAGCACGTTTAAGATTTTGTGTATTTAAGTGTAAACTGTTCTAGTCTGTGTGGGGCTGTACACTGGTTCATTTAATTTTTTGTTTGGGTTTAGTTATGTTTTTTAAGTGGAGGAGTTTATGGAAATTCCATATCGGTGCCATTGGTTTTTATGTGAACATCTTAATAAAGCAAAGTCTTCTAATTGCAGGACTGATTTAAAGCAGTAGTATTTATCATCAAATATGGGGATCTTGTAAATAAGTCTTACTATCTGCTTCATCAAAATATTTTTTCCATAATTATTCAGTTGCCAATTTCTGTTTTGTGCCTTTCCTCTTCAATGTCCTTAACCTGTTGCAGTACAGAGAATATACAGTGCCACAAGAAAATGAAGCTGCTAAGTCTTCTTCTATTTTTTTAAATCACTAACATGATATTGCATTGAAGGAAAGAAAAAAGTCTCTATTTAATTTTTTTCTTCTTCCTAAATCGATGTGTTTCTGGAATGTCTTATTTTTAGATGGTATCACTGTTAGAACACTATTTTCAGAAGCTGAATGTAATTTGTGTAATAAAGTATTCGCAGAGCATTGGCTGTCGGAGTGTACTTTGGAATTTTTGCTTGCATTTTTTTGTATACAACTTCTGTAAAAAATAACACAGGCCACTTAATACAGTAAAAATTTTAATGTGTTCTACCAGCAGAGAAAGAAATGCTATTTTGTATGGAAGCTGGAAAATATTTTGCTATGTCACAAGGTTGTTTGGTTTTTTTTTAAAGACTATAATCTGCATACATGTACGAAGTCAACCTTAAACATCTAAAGAGGAATTTTACTTGCATAACAAAACTGCAGGCTATTTGCTTAATAAAACACATGGTCACAGCTAAGAGGAAACCTGTGTCTCAAATTAAATATGCTAATTAGTCAGGGTAGGCATCTAATAGTACCTGATTGGAAGTACTGATTTTCTTTTTTTCGCCACAATTCCTTTTTCATTCATACAACAGGAACCCTCGGTTATGTAATGAGCTCTCTCATTTAACAGCAGACTTACGGAAGTCCTGCTGGATAATTACTCTCTCTGTATGAGTCATCTGGAGTGTGAATCATTGTGTAACATCATCATGACTAATCAGTCCAGTTTGAGGATCAGAGCATAATTAATGTCCTTTTAAAACCGCTATTATGAGCAGAGTGTACACAGCTGTAATTGCCACAGGGTTTTATGAAACAGTTTTCATTTTCGTCACTGCAAGTGTCGTAATAGGCTACTGCTGGCATTGAGGTTGGAAAATAGGCTTTAGGCTCCTTGTGGTGCTTTTGCAAGGTGGTTTATGGGGGAATAAGGGTAACGACAGTGGAGCAAAAGGTAAAATTTCTTCCTCCAGCAAGATTTTATAAATCCCCTTTTTCTGGAAAAAAACAAAAAATTACCAAACTTAAAATCCTTTGCAAGCTGGTTTCTTTTCTCACATATGGCAAAATCTCCAGGACAGCCATCTGGAATGCTGGAGTACAGGCACAGTTTCATGTGAAATGTATTTAGTGCATACTCTTTAAGTTGCTTCCTCTCCTGCAAATTTTTATTTTCCTAATGTTACAATGAAAACAGTCTGTTTCTGTCTCACTTTTGAAAAGAAGGCAGTATTATTTTTGGCTGTGGCCTTGATCCTCTTATATATGAATAAAAATAAACCAGTTAGTTGGGAAGAATCCTCTGAAGCTGTCTGCAAAAATGCTAAGTCACTAGTTTACAGGAATTTTCCAGTGACAGCAACTAAGCAAGCTGTGGTGACACTGCTGTCATAGGTGGTGTATATGGCATCAGTTCTAAAAGATCACAGGCTTGTCTCAAAAGCAATCAATAAGGGTATGTTTTTCTAACATTTGGTTAGCTCGCCTTATGTCCAAATGATGTTGGGTGTTCTCTGCTTCCATTAGCAGAGCTCAGTGGAAGTAATATGCAGCTTCCCTCTTTGTCCTTTCCTTTATTTGAGCTGTATCTCCAATTCTAGATGATGTTTTGTTGAGAGGGAATCAGCCAAACAACTTAATTGCAAGTACAGGCTAAAACAGATTAACTGAGCTTTAGTCATAATCTCAACTCTCTGGAATTCAGACATTGGTCTCTATAATAATCCTGGGCTGCCTAAAAAGAAGCAGGATGAGGGAGCAGATTCTGCCCCTCCACTCTGCTCTGGGTAAGACCCCACCTGCAGTGCTGCATCCAGCTCTGGGGTCCCCAAAATAAGAAGAATGTGGACCTGTTGGAGTGGGTCCAGAGGAGGCCATAAAGATGATCAGAGGGCTGAAGTACCTCTCTTGTGAAAATGGTGAGGGAGTTGGAGTTGTTCGGTCTGGACAAGAGAAGGCTCCCCAGAGACCTCATTTTGGCCTTTCAGTACTTAAAGTGGGTTTATAAGAAAGACAGAAACTTTTTACCAAGGACTGTGGTGACAGGACAAGGGAGCAAGGGCTTTAAACTGAAAAAGGGAGATTTAGACTGGATATCGGGAGAAATTCTTTATTCTGAGCGTGGTGAGGCACTGGCACAGGTTGCCCAAAGAAGCTGTAGATGCCCCATCCCTGGAAATGTGCAAGGCCAGGTTGGATGGAGCTCTGAGCAACCTGGTCCAGTGGAAAGTGTCTATGCCCATGGCAGAGGGGTTGGATTAGGTGATCTTTAAGGTCACCTTCAACCCAAGCCATTCTGTCATTTTTAATAACTGCATGGACAGGCAACCAACTACTTTCCAGCAGCAATCAAATTTCAGCACCTCAGGTTTTGTGCTCTAATTTTGTACAGGTGCAATGGCAAAATTGGAACATCTGAACCTGCATGAAGGCACTGAAAGTTCATTATCTCTTATTAAAGCTGCATCTTATGAAAACAATGTACCAGAGACTTCATACTGTAATAGAAAATTCACGTAAAAGGAAGATACAAGCTTTCTGAATCATAGTTCTCATTTTAATAAGTCAGCAGACCATCCTCCATCCTAACAGGTTCTATGTGCTAATATTTATTGTATTAAATGTTGAAATCTGCTTATTCAGTCTAAGCTAGTGGAGTTAGAGAGCATGTTTAAATTAGTTTTCAGCAGTTTTTCCAGATAAGATTATGCTTTAATGAACAATATGTAATTGCACATTTTAAGATTTAAAAGACATGGTACTACCTTCCATGTGTTGTTGATTAGTCTTTTAAGCCTCTTTAAGAAAGAAGAATCTTGGCTATTGTAGGGGCTGAATATTTTCATTTAAACTAGGCTGACCAAGTAGCTAAGCACCTTTCCCTCTGGTTGTACTGTCCCGGGTGTGCCTGTTTTAAATAGTCTGACCCATGGAAGTCCCTCAGAATGATGGGAAGGTGGCTGGGATCCACTGGCAAGTGGTGGCGGGTAATTTTTGGCACCTTGTTGTGAACCTGCTGTAAGTGAGGGCAGACTGGGACAACTGCAAGGTGCCATGAGGAGGATGCACTGACCTGTAACACACAGGCTGCCACTCACGACACCTGAAGGTGAATTAACTGAAATTACAATCCCAATTAAGCAGCTGTCTTTGCCACCAAGTATCATTAGGTGTAAATTGATTCCTTGGGAAGCATCTTGATTAAGTAGTTTTCTAATCAAGCGGTGCACTGTAGAGTTAATGAGGATTTATAGATCGATGTGGTAAATTGCAAAAGCTTCTTCCTTGCCAAAATTAGATTTATTTAAGTTTTATCAGAGTCTTTAGGTCAGTAATGTCTGTCATGCTACAATGGATTAGGATTACGCATGTCATGCTACGGAGAAGAGGCTTTGGTGATTTTTAGCTTGCCATTCAAATACACATGTGGAAACTTGTTTGAAAGACTACGTGTGTATTAGCAGTAAAAGTTGTGCAGAACATCACTGCTGAGCAATTAAAAAGCAACTTTATTATTTAATTAATTAATTGCACATTAGGACATACTTTAAAATTTAAAGGCTATGTCATCATATAGTTCATAGTTCGTGTGGATTCATGTAGTGTACCAGTAAAAAAAACCCAAACCAGAACCAAATATTCAAGTCAATTAAAATTAAGACCTGAAATAAGCCACTGTATTTTCTATGTAAAACGGATGCTAGTGAACACTAGCATTTTAGCACCTTGATTTGCCTTTACCTGTTGGGATTTTTTTAATTCTTAAATGTGACAATATTTTTCTCTTATGTGAATTATCAAAATTTGTTAGTAAAATTTACACTGTAACTACTCTTTTACTCATTATTGGCTCTTCTGCAATAATGGTGAAAAAATTAGATTTATCTGTACAGCTAAGCATTACTGGCAGAAGAAAAAAGGGGAGCTGACAGAGTAGAGGAGGATTTAAAATCCACAGCGATAGCTACTTATCCAAGCAAAGCCTGCAAACTTCTTGCTGTTTCTGGACATGGTGGCTGAAAAGCCTAAAAGAACATCTAGCTGGCGTTGTTAGACACATATTTGGAGAGATACTGCATGGCAGTCAATCTGGAAGCTGCACTAGATTTTTCTAAGTACTGCAGGTCATGAAAG
Source organism: Edolisoma coerulescens (assembly GCA_013397115.1). Classification (NCBI taxonomy): domain Eukaryota; kingdom Metazoa; phylum Chordata; class Aves; order Passeriformes; family Campephagidae; genus Edolisoma; species Edolisoma coerulescens. The sequence continues at coordinate 224,512 of VWZW01003077.1, read as the reverse complement.
CACTTTATTTTACAGTTTCTTTATCTCCATTCCACTGATGTTTTTTATTAATGAGTTGCATGTGAAGCATGACATCCTGTGAGCGAAGGTCTGTCTGATTTCACCATACAGCTTTTTAAAAAATATACAGATGATGTATAGGCAGTCTTCTAGGGCACTGTGCCAAAGTACTGTTTTAAAGATGCAGTGGAGTAATTTTTTTCCCTAGAAAATTGTAGTAACAGTTCAGCAAACTAGGAAAATTATTAATTACAGACTACATTTATTTTTCTGAGACATATTAGAAACCTAAATCATCTACTCTTTTTAAGAATTTTTTCAGAATGGAGATTAGGCAATAGCCATAAGAGGCTGAAGTTGGTGCTACTTATCATTTAGGGCTTCAGGGCAGAACCTTGCCCTGGGTACTGCAATCCTCAGTGCTCTGAATACCCTCTCCCCTATGTTTGTTACTGCTTCCTTCAGCCATGACACATCCTAAAACTGCTGCTCAAGAGAAAAATCCTTGTAGGAAAAAGGACTGAATCCCACAATTCTGCCATGTTTCCTCGGATGAGCTCTCAGGCCACACACACTGTGCCGCCCATAAGGAAGTGGAGGCATGGCCTTTTTCCAGGCACTTGCCTGCAAGATCCTGCTCACAGCAACCGAGGTGTAACGAGTACTGAAAGGTGCCCAGTTTTCTGGAAGGTGTAAAGCTGTACTGAAAGTTTACCACAGTTGGCAGCTATGGTATAAAACCATCTAATGCACAAGCAGAGTATTTTTGTACTACTCACATGACAGTTCAGTCACGCAGCCTTCACATAATGCGGGTCATGTTGCTCTCGGAAACGTATTCATACTCCCGTAATTATCGACAATTCGATGTGAAAATTACCGAAAATTCTGCTGCGAACGTAGTTTCGGAAAGAAATCCTCGGAAGGGCAGGGTGGGCAGTAGTTCCTGCGCGCCCCGCGCGCCCCGCGGGCGGCGGCTCCCGCGGGTCCAGGCTGCCACCGTGCGACCGACGCTCCAACACAAATCCCGAACGTCTCCCTCTGGAGACGAGCACACGAAAGCTAAGACTCTAAAAAAATTGTTTGCCGGTATGGCACCGTAATTATGCGCTCTGCTTTCCTTCTTCTTGGTCTTTAATCTATGGGAGTGATGGGCGATGTTTCTGACTACGGTAAAGACTCAATCAATCTGGTGGGGAAGCACATGTGTTATTTATTCCATGTCACTGAAACGCTGCACAAAATACAGAACTCATTTTCCTAAGGGCTTTTCTATTGGGGCTTTCATCACCACGTCTGCCAGCTTTGTGAAGAGTAATGAGTATTTTTTGCAGTTTGTCTGGAATCTGACATGGTGCTACTCACTCTGTACAGAAGAGGGAAGTGAGGCATAAGGATATTAAAGGCATCAATTGCCAAAAATAATCAACTAATTTTAGGTATTGAATTTGTGAAATCTGATTTATTCCTTTTTAACCTGCTTACTGAGATATCACTTTACATATTCAAGGCACAAATTCTTGTCACCAGCTGCAGATCTGAATGCTCCAGCTCTGCTGATGAGTTTTGAGATGCTTCTCAAGCACCCAAAAAAGGGCTCAGTCACGTACTATGAGTTGTACATGGAAACACAGAATTATAGAATAGAAATAGAAAATAGAAAGTTGTATCCAAGTGATCTGCTAACCACTGCACTATCAATCTGTAGCAGGGCAGCACAGCCTGGCAACAGGGAAATGCTGTATTTCCTACAACATTTATTGTTTATTGGCACACCTGCTTCTGCTATCAGTGCAGCAAGGTTGCTGCAAATCCCTTCATCTACGTAAAAGCTGAAAAGAGAACTGACTAGGGAATGCAGCTCTCACGATTAACTGCTCCTGAATCAAATGATGTAAAATTCAGTTTACTGTCTGGTTACTTCGATCTGGAAGAGCCTTCCTCTTCAATTTAAAGCTTTTTGTGTACTGCTTTTCATTCCAAATTTCTATGTAGTTTGGTTACCAAGATATAAACAGCAGAGCAGCAGGTCTTCTAATAGGTGCAGAAGAGTACAGTACCCATTTCTTGAAGACACTGCTAAGTCTTGCTTACTTTTGTCAGTTTTGGTCTTCTAATCTCAAAGAGTGTCTGGTGGGTTTTTTTTCCAGGTTCCAGTGCTGTTCTTCATGCCAGTAGTTTGAAAACCCTGTATTATATTTCAATGAACCTCCCCCCTGCAGAGAAGGCCACTGGTAAGTCACAAAAGCCTGCTGGTTAATACAGTAGATAAAATTACCAGGAAGCCTGAATGATCAGCAAGATGTTCAGCGTACACAGTATGTTAAATGTTTCTGTGTTTGCCCCATTCCTCTCTCATTGCAGCATTCTCTCTCTCTCTTCAGTGTAGCTCTAACAACTCCACAACACTTGCATTACTCCAGAGCTGCCCCAGAAAACAGCTCTGCTGTACTGTGCATAATTCAGGGACTGATCTCTTTAAGTAAGAAAAAAGTAAGAGAGGCTGGTTCTCTTTTTCAGCTACCAAAGCAGAAATAAGTCTTACAAACAATGCCTTATTCTCCAGTTTTATCCCTGACACTAATATTTTCTTCAAAAGCACAAAATATATAAATATAAATATTTATTCCACGTGTGCACACAGACAATATATTCAGAAAGACTCTGAAGCAGTCTTGGTGGAGAAAAACTATATCTGTAGGACTACATTTTCAGAAGACACAAAATAGTTTAATTATTTTTCATTTGAAGTTTAAGATAGGATTCTGTCATGGTGCTGAACTCTTTTCTCACATAGATGCATCCCATGATATCAAAGACATACTGTACTGTACACGTGAATTTCTGTATGAGGTAGGTATCTAAGCAGCCTTGCAACCACATCTAATTGCCTAAAATTAACTGAAAACTCTTAATAAACAGTACATTTCTCCACCTGTGTTATAAGTCACACGACATTCAGGAGCAGAGATGAGAGGGAATACACACATTCAGAGAGCAAGATAAGCAAATTTTCCACAGCATCACCCAGAAGTTGCTGAATTGCTCAATTCAGTTTTCTGCTAGTTTTCTTCGTCTTCATGTCAATCCCCTATAACAAAAAAAAAAAAAACAACCTGACTTGCACTCATCAGTTTTCCATGTGAAAAAATTCCTGTGCAGCTGACTTTGAGATACAAGTCGCTTCAGCAGGAAGTCCAGACCAGTAACAACTTACTCAAGGAAATCAGAGAGTAAGTTAATACCAGTGGTTCACCTTTCATAGCCCACTGTCCATGGAAAATCTCCTAATGTGCACAGGGTCAGTGAAGAAGGAACTGTAATGGAGAAGCAGATGTTTGCGGAAAAAGCACAAATGAATATTAAATGCTCTTAAGATTTTTTCACATGCCTGAAATATTAAAACTGCCTACTCTAGCAGACTTTTGATGAACAGAGAACAGCTGAAGCCCTCATTGTTTCATGCATAGAACACTATACGTATTTGATTTTGGCAGTTTTATTGTTTTGTGAGATCTTACATGGATTAGACTAGAAATTAAAAGTTGTAAAAGTTAGAGGTTGCAGCTTCCCAGAAAGAATAGAAAACTGTTATATAACAGAAAAAGGAAGACATGAGCTTCTCTGTAGTGGAGGGAAAATTTACACCAAGTTGCTTAGGTTAAATTCATCTCACAGTGCACATTAGAAATGAGTCATCTAAGGGTTAAATGGAAAAGGTCATTACAGTGAAATGATGCATTGTGTCCTGAGAGCATAACAGTAAGGCATGGCCACATTGCCAATCTACCAACAGAATCTGAAATTTAAATGCATGATAAGAATATGTGCTTTTACTAGTGCTTTTTCTTAACACCCAGACAAATTAACCAGTAGATATCTGCAGCACTCTTAGATTCATAAAGCAGTAAAGTGGATTGGGGTAAAGAAGTTGGAGCTATTACATTTTTTTTCAGTCTGCCACAGTAGTTCCAAACTGCTTGCCAAGGAAACATGAAAACTATGCTTAAGTCTCCTCTGTCTTGGTCTGAAGGGTCCAACAAGGTGAAGGCCATTGCTCTGGCTTTGCAGTGTTTGGTTCAACGCAATGATCTTCTCTCAGCTCAGACTCACGTTTACCATCTGCTGATTCTTGGTCTTTGCAGGCTGCAGGTGGAATCTGTACAGCAGACATGACATCTCTTTTGTAGGTATTTATTTCCCCTTCAGCAACAGAGTCTGGTGGCCTTAAATTATTACATCTTTCAGATAAGCCAATATAGTCATGGTCAACTACTGCACCTTGCAGAAAGTAATGGTTGTCTGTAAAAGGAAAGTAGCCATTAGTTCAGATCCCTGAAGCCATACTTAAAATGTTAGTGAGGTGCTAACTTACTTTTCTAAACAATTTCCAAAAGAGGACAAGAATGTTTAAGTGACAGCAGGCTGATAATGTGAATTTCCCTGTTTCACTGAGCATCAAATTTTGGCATCTCATTACATCCACAAAATAATCTTACATCTAAATGATCCACATTTAGAGCTTTTCTTAGCTAAGTCAATGACTACCTTGATGTCTATCATAGTCACCTACTGAACTAACAGCTTGAATAAATGGACATGCAGTTTCTTTCATTTTGTGCATGCACACAGACAAATGTGGTTTCTTCACACTCTCACAATCCAACAAACAACAGGCTTTCTTAAACCGTAGAAAGTTTAAAAAGTAAGTAAAGTAGGTAAGTAAAAACAAAAACAAACCAAAATCTATCCCAGCCAAGATAAAAAAAAAGGGAATTCTACGTTTACGCACTGCTTCTGCAATATTCAGCTCATATTAGGCTCTAATACTACAAAGACAACTACTTTCAACTTTTTATACAAAGTTATTGTAATAGTTGTACGTTATCTACATGCTTGATACGCGTGTGACTTCATCCTCATGCATCAGCAATTTAATGAGGAACCAGAAGGCACAGAGTGATCGTCCAAAAAAAGTAGTGGCCTCGTGACGTGACGTGAAATCAGTATCTTAGTTATGAAACCCGTAACTGACAACTGACATAAATATTTCAACTTCTTACATGAAGCTCCAGAATTAGTTTCAGCTTTTCAAATCTCTCAGCTTTAAGAGGTGATGGAAGAAATTACCATCTCAGTGTAGTTTATATATTTACAAGAACCAAAGCTTGACCACATGTGCCAATAATGTGGGAATTGTCCTGCTCTTCAAGAACTCTGAAATAAAAAGCAGCTTGTTCTGTGACAGAAGTCTTCTGTACAACAAGTATTACATTTTCCTCAAAATGCCTACAGTGACTCAAAGACAGCATGAGCAGAAAAGAAATAGCTGCCACTGTTTGATTTGCAAAAGGATGTGCTGAATATGTAAGACCAAGAGTAGAAGTTGGTTACCCAAATCTTTGGGTATTTCTAGCCATCCTACCGCAGAGGATGAGAATTTTATTTGCTGTGGTAAGAGAAACACTGAGTTCTTCAATTTAAACTAAACTATTCCAAAATCAGTTCTCTGCTGTAGTCTTCCTATTTTAAGGCTTTAGAAGACACTCCAATGTTGTAAAAAAGAAAGTTTCCATTGCACAAGTAAAATTAATGTGAATCTAGCCTACAGCAAAACAGAAACACAGTCAGAAAATGCTCTTTGAATGCAGTTCAGCCTGCTTATACTTCTAGCATGTTCTTATACTTCTATCAGCCAGCACGATAGAGCCAAGCCAGTGATTAGAAGCAACTTTAATAGAGGTGATTTTTAAAAAGACTTTAAACATCATTCATGAGCTCTCTTCCATGCTCTGTGTAGTTTGACGTCACTCACACTCACTGTTCTCCTTACTGAAAATTACAGCTATTACATTATTGTGTGTGCTAATGTAACTCCCGCTGGTGAGTGAATGATGCTTGTTCATTCTAATAACCTAACACCACAACAGAGAAGTTTAAAAAACAAAACAAAACACTCAGGTGTTTTCACATATATAAAAATACAAATTTAAGAAATATTATATACACCTTTTTCATTGGGCCCTCTTATGTATGGCTTGAGGTGAGACATCTTGATGGGTCTTTTCAGCCTGGATCCTGTGGAATCTCTTAATATCGCACAGCCATCTTCTGTGATATAATCTATAATACAAGGACCAATCCATTCTGACTGGAAACGACCATCTTTCCACCAGTTTTTTCTTTGCCTGAGGACTTCATGGCCAACTTTAAGTCGAAGGGTATTTAATTGTTTTGGCTTCCTTTTGACTGTGATTTTGGTTCTGATTTTTTGTTCATTGGAAGTTTTTTTATCTACCTACAGAAAGACATATATAAAAATTACTTTTTTTTCCCCAAAAGTAATCATGCATTTTTGTAGCATTGGTTAACAGTGCTTAAGCATGACATTGAGTAGTTCTGGATGTGTGTAGTTCGTAATTGTGTGGGACTGAAGAGTGATGAAGAAATTGCTTTTATCTTCATAAATCACCAGTCTATAGGCAATAGCTTTCAACTTCTCTTTTCTGCCCTCTAAGTCAGACATGGTAAACTTCTGACAATAGGTCTCTTTTAAGGTTACTCCCTCCAAATACATATAAGATGTGTTACACTGAAATGAAGGGATCACAGGGGAAGGAAAACAAACTAAAAACCACCACTCAAACCCCCACATGATTTTAAAAGGTTAGTTGTACTTTATGCCTCAGACCTTTCCATCTTTATCTTCCATCCTCTTACTAGTAAAATTCAAATATATAACATTTACCTGGCAATCTGAGGTTTTCTCTTCTTCCAGTGCTTGACTGAATTTTTTAGTTGCTTCAAATATTTTGGCAAAAATACTGTATTCTCCTTCCACACATATATTTGTGGGCTCAACAACACGTGGGTTACGGTTGAACATTTGGAAATATGGGGTGTTTTGATCTGGCTCCTATTTAAATGGGGATCAAAAGCAAGCAAATTTAGCATACAGCTTTGCAGACATTTTGGAGGACTTCAGTCAAAAGAAGAAGACCCGTCACATACCAAATTTGTCAAATTGAAAGCATAGGCTATAGCAGACAAATGTTCATCCCAATCATTTGGATGGTCAATGCAGTACTTGTTAAGGAAAGTTTTGATTGTCTTGGACATTCTTTTATTTACATCATCTGTCTGAGGATAAGACAATACAATTTGTTTCATTCCAAATAGTGCAAACAGTTCTTCATTTATCTTCAAAAGAAGAAGAACACAATTAGTGAACATTTCCCCTATTCTATATCTCATTTCAAGTAAAAAAGCCTCAGTTTTCCACCCCTTTTGTTGACATGGTGGTGACTGGGAAAAGTCTTGCATACATATTGGCATAAAACACACCAGGACTGTGAATGAGAGCTAAAGGAGTAAGTAGGGCTTAGGAGCTGGTGATTGATGGTTCCGAACCACATTTTTGCTGCCTAACTCGATCTGTCGTTACCTCTCTGTCACAGTCTGATGACTTCATCATCTCCGAGAAGAACAAAGTGGTAAGTCCTTCATAATCACTATAAACCAATGTCAAAAATATCCTTAACTATTGCTATACTGGGAAATATGGATGAATTAGATACAGCAGACTGCAGCATGCAAATTTATGCCAGTTCAAGGGAGTGACAAAACCTGCATTATGACTGCCAGGAAATAATTTTACTTCGGTCTTTTTACAAAGACTAAAGCCCTAGAAAACACTGCATAGCATTATAATTGCAAATAATTGGTTTGACATTTTTTGTATGTGCTAACTTCTTTACTTTTTCAATTAAAGAAAAAAATACTAAAGTCTTTCTCAAAAACAATCTAAAATTCAAGTCTAATATAAGGGAAAATGTATTTTTTCGGAGTGAAAAAAACAACCAAAAAAAAGGGATTAACCAGCCATGTAAATACTTACCTGATAAACAAGCTCCTTCCCTTGATCAATAGGCATCTTTTGAGGTGGCCCATATAGGAAAAACACATTTATGATTGCCTTAGCAATTTCAGCTGCTGAAGTGTCATGCAGTGGTAAGATAACAGTCCATCTTGTAAACAAATCTGTCATAATTATGACGTATTTGTGACTTCTGTTGGTAACATTGAAAGGTCCCATTAGGTCTATAGTGACTGCTGTCCATGGGTCCTCTGCTTTGATAGGGTGTGTTTTGGGCACTGTGGTGGTTGTGTTCTTTGCTGCCTGGCAATGCTGGCAAGCATACACCTAGAAAAGACATCAGGGAAGATGTTATCAATAAAAAGTGATGGTGAAGTTTAAGACAACCATCAGAAACATAGATCTCCACTATTTCTCTGTAAATCAGGTCAGATTGGGCAATGCAAAACAAATTTATCACCTTTCTTACAACTTTTTACCCTTAGACTTTTCAGACCCAGCATAAAACCAAAACAAAACCAAACAATACTGAAGACCAGGAGAGGAACATGTAAAAGAACTCATAGCTGAATTCTCTCCATTCTGAAAGCACTGTGCTCTTTCAAGTCCACAGTACAAATTCTAAAATCCATTACTATCTGTAAATACTAAAGGAAGCAGGAAGTAACTGGGAATGGAAAGCCAGTCCTAATCATTCCCCTTTTGGCTCATCTATGTATGCTGTGGCTGAAAAACTCTGGAAGTACACATAATCTTCCATGCATAACAGCTTAATCTACAGGACAGAGCCCCTTTGTCCAATATAAATTGAAAGGAAAGACTCATTTTCAGTTCATGTAACAGTTGCACATGAACTCAAAGTATTCAGGTGATGCAGCAAGCTGATAGCAACAGTAATTTGGCTTTAAAGGACATTTACATACAGTTTCCTGAAGGATCAAATTCTGCTAGGGGTTCCTGCCCCTGTATCTTTGGGTGAAGGAGAAGGAGCTTTCCCAAGCTTTGATTTGTTTAACTGTATCCTGAACATGCCTAATTGTAAAGCACAGACACCATTTTCATATTCTTATCTGCTGGCAGCTACTCTGCCCACATATCCTTGTGATGGCACATTGCACCCTAACAAAGATATGTGAGAGTCCTTGCACAAGAAATCTCTGTCAGGGACCGGATGTGCCCCACCTATCAAAAGAGATTATGGTTCCCTACCCCAGCATAGTGGTGTGCAAGCCAGCAGTAAAAGAGTAAAAAGTAGTAAAAGAGTAAAAAGTAGTAAAAGAGTAAAAAAACCACCATGCATTGCCAAGATGACCAGTTGCAGCGTGACTGCAAGCTCACACTTCCTCCTCATGAAACAGCCTGGGTACTTGCTGTATCCAAGTTCCAAACACTTGTAACAGACTACATAAAAGTATCCTGTAGCTATGAGGCCATACCCACTGCTTGACATCATTTGTTACAGAGGTCCAGTAGTAATTAGACTCCACTAAAGTCAGTGTCCTTGATATACCATGATGAGTGCCAGCAGCATTTTTGTGGCATTTCTCGAGGACATTTTTCTTCTCTTCATCTGAAACAATTACGAGGCGCATTTGTTTTCTGTCTTTTCCAACATAGAACAACTTGTTTTCTGAAAGAAGTACCAGCAAATTATAAGCAAGTGTGTTGTCCTCTGTTTAGTTTGCTAAACTACTGAGCATGACTCAGACCAGAATTTATTACGGTAAGTTCACTTTGGTGTAAACATAGCTTTTTGTTTACAAACATTTCAATTATGTCCTTCAAAGAGCCATTAGTTCAGCCATGTTTATTAACTCCTCTGGACATGAGGAGTTACGAGGGCAAGTCAGAATGCAAACAGCATTCCCACAGGAAGTCTGACTGAAACACAAACTAACACTGGGGCTTGAAAGGGAGGTAGGAGTATTGAGACCGTTGTTTGTGAAGCTGTTGGGTGCCTGCCAGCAACCTGACACTGACAGTCATAGATTTAACTCCTCCCTGCCTTCTCTATACACAAAATTGGCAGTTTTGATGGGACTGAGACAGCACAGCAGACTACAAAGGCTCATAAAGGCTCATACATCTCCCAGGGCTGCAGTAAAGTTAGGAACGGCCCGGAGGCTCTCAGGTGACTGATGGCAAAGTTGTCCTTGCACTTCTGCCCAGCCAGCCCCCAGACTGGATGGAGCATTCCTAGTCTCCAGCTGCAGATCTGTCTCCGTTTCTGTAATCCTTTCAATTATGGATTGCAGTGACTACATATTTCTACAGTATATAAAACAAGGTTTGGCTTTTATATAAATAAACCTGTCCTGGAATGGTTAGCAAATTGAGCTTCCATTTCTACAAACACCCTGTTATATATTAACCAGGGATTTGCAGAGGGTTTGTCTCATAGAGAATGTCTATTAAATCACAGAATGCTGCAGAGCAAGAGCTCACTTTTTTTTTCATATTAGCAAATCTTCACCTTAGTATCTATTTTTGGCATAATTTGAGAGAAAATTTTTACCTTTGAAAACAAAGTTTTTGGCAGCTCTCCTGATTCCACTTCTTTCACTTGATAATGTTGTGGGATGATATTCCCCTGTTTGCTTGTAGTATGCAATCTGCTTCAGGTGGAGCCCACCACTTTTTCCACTACGAACCATTGCCAATCTGAACAAAATGCACAGAATTTATTACATAATATGTCAGAGAAGCACATCTTCAAGTTTTTCCTGATTTCTTTGTAGCTCAGAGGCATCCTGGTTATGTAGCCTCTAAGAAGAGGTTACACCATCCATTGTACACAACCACCATCAACTTTAGGAACAAGGAACACTGCTTGAAACACTAATTTTGCTCTAAGCAGAGTTAGTTTTGTCAAACTTTAAAATTTCCACACAATGGAGACTTCTACTATACTCATTGGACAGGGGAAGAAAATGGGATCAGAGAGAAAGAAATTGTTCTTCTCATTTTTAGGTACCTCTCAAATTCAGTTGTGCTAGGGATTGTCCAAAGATCCACCTTAGTGGATATAGGCAAACAGGAAAAAAACAACTTCCCAGAGAGAAACCAATGGAAATTAATTTTTTTAACTAATTAATCTGACAGTTACATTTTGAAATTCCAAACCACACTCTGCATGTGAGGTAGCAATTCATCCCTTGACACAGGCTAACTTCCCTGATCACATTAATGAGCAATAATATCATTAGTAAAATGGGCTATTGATACAGAATATGTTTGGGTTTAGCAAGAATAGCATCAAAATAATTACATAATAATGAAAATCAAAATATTCACAGGCAGGATTACTGATGCAGGCTCTACATGATTTGAGTGGTTTGGTTTTTTCCCAAATCTGTTCCAGCAGCATAGATGAAACACCTGTTTAATCCTGCTCTCATCAATGTCTGCAGGAGCAGGATCAAGCTTGGGGTCTGCCATGTCGTAATTTCGAAGTGAATGCTGGTTATCCACAGCATTAAGCAAATTTCTTCCTTATCCTGCCACTGTTCCAATGCCAGACCGTGACAATAAAAAGAGTAACTAGTTTGTCTGCTGTATTAAGTGACTTATAATTATTGGGAAGTGACAGTATCCAGTGAGCCTGGAATGTGCATCATCTTTATGTGGTGCTGCTATTTGAAAACAAAATGTGTAAGACAAGATGTCTATTTTTCAATTTATAGATCCTCACCTACCTTTACTATGCTGGTGGTGGGAAGGAGACAAAGAGCTCTTAAGAGTGATTATGCCAGCTTTCATTTCATCCTTTCCTCCCAGAAAATACAATGCTATATGTTATTTTTGGAACCTGTACCCTGAGCTAAGCACTGCTGTTATCAGTGGTAAATGCATGCCAGGAACTTCCCATTCAAAATGTGACAAGACTTTTGCCACACTGAGTACTTCATTTTGTACAACCTAGAGCTGGTTTTCAAAACCAGCCAAGTCTCTTGTCATACAACATTAGCGTGTTAAAGTAAAATTTTCATACCTGAGAGAACTAGCACAGACGTACTTACAACGATCCTGCCTGGGAAGGAAGAGGGTGTTTCAGAACTGGGAAAGAGAGGAGCCAGAACACAGGACTGTTCTGACACAGCAGTTTCCTGTATATTTACATCTGACAGCACACGCTAAACCAACCCACCGAGCTGGTAAATTGGATAACTAACAGCAGAAAAGAAGGTGAGGCTGCCATGAAATAAATTCATGTTTCTGTTGTTTAGAAGAAGTCAATTAACTAGTATTTCTGAGAGTAAAACAGCACTGGTGAAGGGTAATTAAAATATCTCATCTGCCAGGGTCACACATCCGAGTTTCACTCAGGGGTTTCCTGAAGGCCAGTCCTGCACTTAAGTCAAAACTAGCCAGGTATGACCTGTCACTTAACCACAGGGATGATGGATTCTTCTGGCTTGACACAGACTTTCACACATGAGAAGAAAAGATGTTACAGAACAAACTTCATTCTTCCAGTATTTTGAAACTTGCCTGAAACAGCAAATATTCTCCATGGAGCCCAAAATTGCCCATTTCAATAAAATGAAGTTGCACAGCAACAAGATACTTCTAAGCAGGACCACAGCTTACACTTCAGCTAAGCACACACGCTATCCTGCAATGGCAGTTTCTGGGGGTTTTGAAGAGCTTAGGTAATGAAACCAATGAAGAAAGTCTGCTCTATGTAGCACCTACATACATTAATTTAGTAGGATCCTGATCCAGCAAACTGTTAAATGCTTCAATGGTCTGATGGAATATGAGCTTCCTTCCTGGATATTTAGTTTCTTGTGTCTCTACTAATCTTTGTCCCACTACCTAATTTACTTTGTTTGGCCTAGTCCTAAATAATGCCAAAGAAAACAGCCCTGAAAAGAATGATTTATAAAATCTTCTGGTTTTCTTATTTATTCATATGCTATGTCTGTCAATACTCATAATGCATCTGGTAGTCTAAAATTTAAAGACATAACATCAGCTATCCATTTTTCAATACCTTTGAAGCTGGAAAAGTATACACGAGGAAGTCTTTTGGCAAAGAGAATGAAACTTCCATACAACCAGAGGTCTTTTGGCTTTAGTGGCTTAGCCAAAACAGCCAACCTGCTAAGACTTAGCTGTTTCATCCTTTAATTCCCATTTTCTCCTACACACAAACACAATCCTAACTGCAAACCTATTCTTTTAGTTCAGCTTTTGACCAATTCCCCTACCTCTGGCTGCAGTTCCTACTAGAAACAGGAATTGCCTGTGGAGCCCTGAATCACAGTGACAGAATGGTTTGGTTTGGGACTGACTTCAAAGATCATCAACTTCCAAAGGGCTGCCATGGTCAGGGACACCTTCCACTAGATCAGGTTCCTCAGAGCCCCAAACCCACTTGGGCTCGAACACTTCCAGGGATAGGACAGCCACAGCTTCTCTGGGCAACCTGTGCCAAGGCCTCACCATCCTCTCAGTAAAGAATTTTTTCCTAGTATCTGATCTAAACTTGCCCTCTTTCTTTAAATCCATCCCCCCTTGTCCTATCAGTACATGCCGATGTAAGAAATGCCTCTCCAGCTCTCTTGAAGGCTGTCTCCAGTACACAGCTTCAAAACATCACTTTTCTAACCACAGTGCTTCCAAAAACGTGTAAATCAGATTGAGAGACTCGCCTACACCCCTCCCTGGTTTTACAAGCGTGACAGAGGGCTGGGGCGGGCGCCTATGAGGCCGAGTGGGGAGGCACGCGAAGCCGCGTCTTGCCGGCCGCGGTAGCGTCAGCCGCCATCCAGAATTCCCAGCACAGACTCCTCTCGGGAAAGTGTCTCCGCAACCTCCCTCCCGCCCACACCACTACACACCCCAGCATGCACCGCGTCCGCGCAAGGCATGCCGGAAGCGGCGGTCGCGGTGACCATCCCCGGGGTCTCGCACGGCCGAGCTCTGCGCATGCGCAGAGCGACACCGACGCGACCTTNGGGAGGGAGGAGAGGGGGCGGGGTAGCGGTGGCACCGCCTTCTGAGGGCTCCGCGGGGCAGCCGCGGGCAGGTGAGGCGGTCGTTCTTTCCTTCCTTCCCTGCCTTTCCCTCTTTTCCATTCCTGGCCCGGCCGTTACGCGGGTAGGCAGCGCGGTGGCTGAGGCGAGCGGNGGGCACGGCCAATGTGTGCGGCCAGCGCTTTGTCTTTGGGTCGTTCTGCTCTCGCACAGGGTTCCGCTGAAGCAGCGATGGTGCCGCACACCGGGTGTGTGGGGTTGCAGCGTGCCGTGCTGTCAGTGTCAAGTGAAGCATTTTGGTACAGATGGACGCGGGGTGAAAGGTGGCGTATGCCTAAACGGGGTTGGGGAGGGGGGTGATAGAGCGTTTCTTGGAGCTCTGCGTTCGGAGCACTCTGTTAATATCCCAAAAACTGATGATAAATTCAGTATAATATAAGTTGGAGCAAGGGAGATTGCTCTCTGTAATCAAAATAGGGGGCAATAAAGCAGCAGCAGGCCCAAAGCTGAGAATTGATTACATGTCAGGAGCAGAGATGAGAGAGATGTATAGACTGCGTGTCCTGTGTAAGATTTATCTTTGTTTTCGTGGTGTTTTCTAGAACGTGGGAACTTTAAAGAGTATTGGTTAGCTTTCAAAGTACTGGGGGTTTGGCACTTCTGTTGTTCCTCTGTAGTAGTTGGCTGTAGTTAGCCACAAGCAGGAAGACTGAGGGAGATCAGTATCATAACCACAAGGAAATAAATAGTTTTCTTTCTCATATAAACTATTTCTAACTGGTGTACCCTTCACAGCTGTTTGTAACAGTGTTTCTGCATTGTTGTATCTGTCTTTTAAGTGATGTTTCCCTCTATCTGTTTAACCTTCCATCTTTTCTGCATCCCTTCTGTATCATCTTTGTACTCTAAGTAACAAGTCAAGCTTGTTTTTTTTCCTTGGAGTATCAAAATTCTTATGAATCCATCTTTGTCTTAGTGAACAAGGTTTGATTCAATCACTAACAAAACTGTTCTTGCTATGTAAAACTTTTTTGTGATATATTGTGATGTAGTATGCCTCTTGTGGTTCAATGTGTGAGAAAATGGAATTTTTATACTGGCTAGCTTGTCTTGGTTGTCTGATTCTTTCTATGGAAGAAAGTTTCACCCTTCTGGCAGTTGTGGTTAGAACACATCAGGCCTCCAGAGGCTGAGCCTAATGAAATTGAGTACAGATTTTTTTTTTGCAAAACCTCTCATCTCTACAAAGTTGAATTAAAGTTCTTTGCGAGAATCTAGAGAAGCTGTTTTGACATCTGTGAGTGGGATCTTTAAAATTTTGGAAGCCAGCCTTCCTGAAACATTCAAACTTGTCTCAAATATAAATGACTTTATGTGATGTGTTTGATAGAGTTTGATTTAGAAAGGAACTTGGAAGTTAATGAATGTGAAGATTATCTATTCTGTGGCTGTGCAGGGGACATTTAAAACACATGCCAGATGTCAGTTTGTGTAGTTGGCCAGTTTAAAATAATACTGCCTTTCTGTCTGGAAGGTAAGAGAATGTTATTTACCAGATGGACTTTTTTAGACTTCTAATGCTGTTTTAACACTTCTGTTAAAGGATAGTAAGGGTTTATTGCAGTTTCAAGCAGAGAGTTGAAATATGTCTGTGACACTGCAGTATTTGGAGATAAAACTCAGAGTTTTACATGTGCTGAAAAGTCACTCTTCTGCTGGGGAACTATTAGGGAAAAATAAGTTCTGCAAGCAAAGAACTTGGTTAGGAAAAGATCCATTGAAAAGTTATTTCACTTTAGGTTTGGTAATTCAAAATTGCTGGAAATACTTTGCCTAAGTAACTACATAATTACTGGGAGAGAAAGCAGACATGGGGAAATCAACCAAGTAATTACTGTTTGGAACCTGTAACAGTTGTGCTTTTAGACTAGAAATCTTATTCATCTAGAACCTGGAAGGCATGTATTTTCTTGCTGCAAAGCTGGCGTCTTAACAGACTCCTGGCGTACATGGCACGGCACAACTCTTCTTAGTTTTCTTTCCCCTAAGATACTGTAGTAGAGAGGCTCAGACTGAATATTACTTTTGGTACAAACATCCATTTTTCTTGGAAAATAGTAAGGGTCCCCAGAAGAAGATTGAGGCAACTGAAGCTTGTTAGCTAGCCTACCTATACAGAATTTTGAGAAATCTTAGGTACTCCTGTAAGTAACATTGAGCAGAGTTGTTGGAAGTGCCAGTAAGGCAGGTATTTCTGGATTCTTGATGCTTGAGAGTGTCTCACTGGTAAGATTTGGCAGACTAAGGACCTGTCTTCTGCTTGGAATGCTGATCAGCAAGCTGTCTCCTGTAAAAAGCAACCCAGAGGCGACCTTAAAAACAACAACAACAAAAACACAACAAAAGAAAACAAACTAGCAACAACAACAAAAAAAACCCAACAAAAACCCACATAGTGGTGGATGGAGAAAGTGAAGTTGGATTATGGTAGCCTAGTGGTTAGAACAGTTGAATGGAACAGGACAAATACTGTCTCTGTTCTTTCCTTTCTCAGAGGTTTCAACTCCCTGTTTTCAGTTTATCAGAAGTGTGTCCTAACCACCAAGCTGAAGAGTGTGTGGGTCGAAGCATCTGCATGTATACATTACTGCTGAAGATGGAGTGTGAGTAACAGTTGCAGTAGTTTTATTTTCCCAGAAAACACATTCTTGGAGCAGATCCTCCTGGGGCACTTGGAAAATAAGAAGATGGTGGATGACAGCCAGTGTGACTTCACTAAGGCAAATGTGACAAATTTAGTGGCCTTCTATGAGCACCTTACAGTAACTAAAGAGAGACTGACTACAAGAAAGCTGGAGAGGGACTATTTACAAAGGCCTGTAGTGGTAGGACCAGGGGGAATGACTTTAGGATGAAGAAGGAGAGATTTAGATTAATTACTATGCAGAAATTCTTTACTGAGTCGGTGGTGAGGCACTGACACAGGTTATCCAGAGAAGTGTACGCCCCATCCCTAAATGTCTTCAAGGCCAGGTTGGATCAAGCTTGGAGCAGTTTGATCAAGTGGAAGGTTCCCTGCCCATGGCAGGGGTTTGGAACCAGGTGATCTTTGGTGTCCCTTCAAAACCAAACCATTCTGTGATTCTTTACTATACAATGACACGTTTTTTACATAACTTTTTTAATACATGAATTTATTCGTCCATATAGAACCACTTGAGCACTGAATATGATCTTCTCAGTAAAACAGGTCTCCAGCCTGGAACAGCTTTCCTGTCCATGTGTCTTCTCCATGGGCCACAGCTTCTGCTAGGTGCTCCAGCACAGACTCTCTGTGGACTACATCTTCCTTCAAGGTACATCCACCTGCTCCAGTGTGGGGTTCCCTATGGGCTGCAGGTGGATCTCTGCTCCACTGTGGACCTCCATGGGCCTACAGGGGCACAGTGTGCTTTACAATGAGCTGTAGGGGAATCTCTAAGTGCCTGGAGCACTTCCTACATGTCTTTTCTGAATGACTTTGGGGTCGGCAGGGTTGTTTCCCTCAGTTATTCTCACCCCTCTCAGCTGCTGTGCAGTGTTTTTTACCCTTTCCTAAATACCTTATAGCAGAGGCATCACATCAGCATGGCTGAGGGGCTCAGCTTTGGGCAGCAGCAGGTCCATCTTGGAGCTGTCTGGAACTGGCTCTGTCTGACACGGACAGCTTCTGGAGTCTCTCACAGAAGCCACCCCTGCAGCCCACTCACCGCCAAAGCCTTACCAGGTAAACCCAATGCAGGCACTTACCTGGCAGGGAAGACTCCTTTTATTCTTAAGAACGGTTTTTCAGGTTTCAGTACAGTGAAACTGAAAGGTGGATAGTCCCTTTTGAAATGGGAACTGCTGTAATTTTTCTGTTGGAGTAATGCATAAACTACTACATAGTAATGCTTCTGGAACATTGTAAAAAATATTTGCAATGTTCCCACAGACAGAAAGAACTTAACATGTTCACAGTTGTCATTTGCATAGATTATGGATTTTCATGTGGCAGTCTGAGAGCCGTTCTTGGCTTGTAGGCAGAATCAGTGTCTGGCTAAAAGCAACAAATAAAAGGCTACTTTTTATCTTCTCTTCTGGGAGATTCTTGACATGGTTAGGGAATGTGTTAGCATACTGTGAAATGTAGAGCTCAGTGTTTGATGTAAGATCGGAGCAGGTGACTTAGTTCTTGTAAAGCTGTGTGATGTAGCCTTTATAATAATATTTTTTCTTTGTTACCCTTTTTTAGCCTATTTCTTGTCTGTTATTTTGCACATCAGTTGCTTAATGTTACTGAGCAGAGCTGAGTTACTGAAGTTGATGATAAACTTCTTAAGGCTGTTGAAGTTTGTATTTGATGAAGAGAGCCAAAGGTTTTTCTCGGCTTCTTGTATACTTAGACCTTATAAATTCCAGTACTTATTTGAAACCCTTATATCTCCTTGAATTTTCTGTGATTATTTGTTGATTTGTTTCTTTGTAGGTTTTTATTTGTTGGGATTTGGTTGGTTTGTTCATTTAGGTTGTTTGGGTTTGAGGTTTTGCTATTGTGTAAAAATATTATCAGGCAGTAACTATAACGTTCTTTGTGGTTAAGAGATATTGGGATAGAGCAGCTCAACGTATTTTTTTAGATTTAGTCTATCTCAGTAATGTGCTGACAGGTACTGCTCCCTACTCACAGGATGTGTGGTAGAACAGAACAACATCTGTATGAAAATGTTCATTTTTTTATTATTGATTACATGACACAGTAGAAATTTTGTGTTTAAACTCTGTCCAGTCTTAAATTGGAGAGAATATGTATCTCTTGCTGTGTAAGGTACAGCAATAAACAAGTCATGTATGGTTTACTGACAGCATTTTCTTCAGCAGCCTCTGTGTTTGGCATCCTTTCCCTCTTTTTCTGCATTTTGAGTGTCTTGTCTCTTCTCTCTTCCTGGTCGTTGGACAGACCTGAAGAAATGCTGTTCTCGAGTATGGGCTTCTATTAGTAGTTCTAAAGTCTCACTTTTAAGTTTGAAGTATTATCAACTTCTTTTGAATCATCTGTAGAAAGGCGTCACACATGCATGGAGAGCGCTTGGGATTGCAGCACTTGGTGTTCTCAGCCATCAGATTCTACTGGTCCTGTCTTCTTCCTGTCTGTCCTCTGCTTCCACATTGTTTCCTCCTCATACTTTCTTGCGTCACCAGCAACCCAACAAATTGACTGTCTGGTGGTTTCTGACACCATAAATCATATAGCAGAATTAGAATTTTAAAATGGGTAAAATGCCTCAGCGGGAGTCAGGCAAACATTTTTGCTGTTAAAGGTACTGTTAATGAAAATATTAGCTATAGTGGTTCTAGCAAGGCAGGAAGATATTGAAAACCTTTTGTCCAACCAACTCACTTGAGACTACCTGAAAAATTGCTATTAATGTTATTTGGGTTTTAATGAAATAATTTAAATTGCTGGAAGCTAATAAGGGATACAGTTGGAATATGCCTACAGCGGTAAAACCTTTAACTTTAAAAGAAGCAATATGGGGGTAGACCGCAGGGCAGTGGTCTGTTTTGTTACTATTATGTATATATATGTACAGAATCGTGTAACAGATGAGCACTACTTATGATTCTTTGTTATTCGTTTGATAAATTCCACAATGTAAATGTCAGTGTTTTGATATAATGGCATTTTAAAAAGTTGTTTTCCTGAGTGGTTGGTAATTTAGAAATGTTTTGTTACTATTTAATGCATGATGTGTTGTCTTTTTTTCTTGAGATAACAGATAAGAAGCACTTTTACTATTGTTTTGTTCCATTAATTTCCATTAGCGTGCAGTATAGAAAGTATCTATTTGTTCTTCTGATGGCTGCAGAGACACAGAAGAAAATCTGGTTAAATGCTTCTGTTTGTACTGGAGTTGTGTATGTTCTTAGTAGTATTCAAAATGTGAGTGTTAAAACTTTGAGCCCTTTTTTCATGACTTTTGGGACTGCTGCTGCTTTGTTGAGCTGATTTGTTGCTGACAGTTACTAGAATACTAATCTTTATGCTCTAAGTAAATATTGGAAACACTGGGGCTGTATTCCTGAGCTGCTGAAACATGTGGAATGAGGACAGGAAAACTGGGGATATATCTGTTAACACAGTGAGGACTAGGTTTTGGCTTATTCTTTCAGAATATGCTTTCCAATTCCTTTAGAATATTCTTGTAAAAATTGAGAAATGTTCTGTTAAAAGAAAAATCTGTAGAGCACCACTGAAGTAAACACAGAACTTGGAGTGCAGGGCACAGGCTATCAAAATCTCTGATTTTATATATTTAGGGTGTTGTTTTATCCTTTCTTGGGGATTTTATTTTTGGGGGTTTTTTTTTGCGCTTTTGGCAAGACATATCATGTTGTAGGCAGGCCACGTATTTGGTTGAAAGTCTTTTCAAGACTGCCAGGACATTCCTTCAGAAAAGTGAAGATTTTTTTTAATCTATAAGCTGTGAAAGAGAAGCCTTGTGTAACAGGTGAGGTCTAAACAGAGCACAGTCTAGTTAATTTTACCTGGAGAGGTCATTGCACAGTAGGGGATGGTTCTCTGGATGTTCTCGATGTTCTCTTTGGAAATGGGTCAGTGTATATTTCAACACAAAGCTTTGGGTTTTGTTTTGCTTACAGTTCAGTTGTTCATGGCTGAGATGAGTACATAATTTTCTAACATTCACTGTCTAATGAGGCTTATGCTCATGCACCAAGTGCAAGAAGATAGACCATAAAGTATCTCTGCCCCTTTTATTGCTGCTGTTGCTGCTCACTTCTTAATACAGAAAAATGGTGCTGGGAAGACTCTTACGTGCTCAAGGGGCAGCAAGATGGAATTCTGCAGAGGGCACCATGTTCTGGAAGCTTTTCCGATCAGTGCTGATAGTACTTCTGAAGCAGGAAGACAGCTCCATCTTCTTGCTCTGCCATTTATTATTTCTCCTTGGCATACAGCTAGAGAACCATGTGTTTACTCAAGTGTGCTCTTACTGCATTTTTGATGTCAGATAACTATAGATGGTGTTTGGCAGACTTGTGTAAGTTGTTCACTGTAGTTGCAGACACATAGTATTTCTTTTTGCTTGTCCCTTTTCTTGGTTTATTTTTATTTCACATACGACAAGAAAGAAGGGGATATCTCCATTTTTATTGTAGCATTTGGGGGGAAAGAATTTTAATTCCCATCTCTGAAAGCATTAAGTCTAAAAAATAGATAATTTATTAAATATATCTTGACACAAATTTATGGTAGTGACAGTAGCTTACAGCATCTGCCATCAGGGAGATAAGGTGGCAGCCATCAGCAGTCAGAATGCCAGTTTATATGCAGTTCAGTGAATTCACGCAGTAATTTATAAGCCTGAAAAATGTCAGTATCCTGTTTTGATCCGTTGCCTTCGGTGTTACTTTTACAAACTGTATGAAGACTCGGGCTTAGTGACAGCAGCATGGAGTGGCAATCTAGTTATTCATTTGCCTTCAAACGGGTGAACAATGTTAATCTTGGATAAAATAATCTGTTAATTCCAAGCAAACTATGTGGCTGTTCGAAGTCTATTTTCTGCAAATGAAGCCCCACTGCACTGTACTTGCCACTCATAACGCCAACAGTCTCCAAATTCTTGAATGAGGAAGGTACCAGAACAGTGAGTTTTCAGATGAGGTCTGTTGGGGAAGTGTGTCAGGTTATATCTTTGTGTCATTTGTAGACAAATACATTGCTCTTTCCCTTCAATATAATTGTGTGGGTTTTACTTGCTTTGAGAAGTAATCCTTTTGGGCTAGAGAGTCTTGGTTAGTGCCAGACATCCCCATGAAATAACCAGTCATCAGTTGTACACAAACTTCGTAACTTCTGCTGCTCTCACAAAGTGTACTACAGGGATAGGTAGGGGAAAGAAAACCTAAAAATCTTGTTTTAAGGCCTTCCACTTATTTGTTTCAAGTCATTGTTCTTCCTTCTTTATGAGAAAATTTTAAGTTTTAAAAAGCTGTTAAGAAACTGGTTTCCAATGTACAGATTTGGAAGGTGATGGAAGGTCATACAAGAGGATCTTCATTTTTAGGCTTTATCAGAGGTTTTTGGGAGCGTCTTTTTTGGTTTTAATACCTTTACAAAATTCTGTGTTAGTTGCCAGTACATGTTGGCAATAATCTCTGCCTTTCTGAAGCTTGCTAGAAACAGGATTTGGAAAGCTCTCTTTCTTTACCATGTCATAAACAGGATTAATTTACCTCAACACCCAATTTCTAACTCTTGTGACAGTCAGATGAATTAGGTGTTTGAAATTTCATCTTGTTCTTATTGCTTGAAGGGTAAACGGCTACAGTTTCACATTCTAAGGGAAAGTAATTTTTTGTTAGCAGAATTTAAGGACAACAGATACGTAGCAAATAGGTCTAAGAAATAAATCTTTTTAATCCTTTTCTGTCAGCCCAGGATCCGTATGCTCAGACCTCAGTTTCAACTTCTGGGTCTGAAGTTTCTCTGTTGTTGACCCACACCTAGCCTCTGAATTAGGACAGATTCTTTCTGGGCAACTTTTGCTTTGTTTACCATCCCCCTTCACAGGAAGCCGAATGGTTGACCACCCCTGGGAATTTACTATTGCTTCACTTAGTTCATAGGACAGCCAGAGTCATTTTGACTGGTATTTAAAAACAAATTCAGTTCTGCTGAGGACACCACTGTTGAATGGCACTTGCGTAATGACCTGACAAACAAACAACCTCAGCCGTTGGATCAGATGAGCTTCTAAACAAGTAACTGCTTTTTAATTTTCTAAGTGGTAGTGATGCATTATAATTAATCTTAAAAAGCCATATACATCTCACAGCATCAGTTACGTAGTTAAAACAACAGGTGCCTGATCTGTGGGTCTGTTTCTGCGTACAAGTTATTTTGCCAATATTTTATTTTCACATGACAGGTTAAAAGGGTGCAATATGTGCTCACTTCACTGCTACATTCGTGGTTAGAAGTACTTTTGTCAGAAGGCAATGCTAGTGTCCATCTCTGTACTTTTTAATTTTTTAGAGTGAAAATAAGGCAACACGTTGTTGCAAGCTGTCACATACATTCTGTTTTCATAGAAAAGATTCACTTGAGTTTTAAGACTAGGGCTTTTTTTAATAGTCATAATGGTGGCTTTATATTTTTCATTAGCACTACTGTCTGTTTGCCATTGCCATTTGATCGCAGAACTTCTGTGGAAAAAAGAGCCAGTGACATGGATAGTGAGTTAAATATTGTAAATATTGAAGAATATTTTTGTTGTATTTTTGATGTAAAATATATACTCTCCACTTTAGCCTTTTTAAGTTAAGAAAAAAATGCATTTGCCAGCTTTTACTTCTGTGAGTTATATTGTCTGTTTCTAAAATTTATGCATCAGTGGTTTGATAATAATTTTGAAACTATTCCCCATGCTCTAAACATACCTCTAGAAGTGTAGACTGTGTGTGGTACGCACGGTTTTATTTCTGATGCTTTGCTCAGAGGTATGTAAATCTCTGAAGACTTTTTCTAAATGAGAAGAGTTTCTTTTATCTCCCCTTATCAAGTTTGTTTTTTTTTTTTTTTTTTGTCTGTTTCTTGTAGGTTAAAAAGTCATACCATCTCAGGGAAGCAGCAGCATATTGTGGGTTTCTTGGAGCAGCAAGTCTATCAGTAATGAGCAGATGTTAACCAGTTAAACAGTGCCTGGTAAATGCCACAATCACAGTGACAACACTGCTCAAGCAACATCAAAGAGCAGGGGACTTTGGTGTTCCCGACTCAGTGGGAAACATGCCCAGGATCTCAGCTGCCAGAGTGCCTGCAATTTTTTCATAAATTTCTATAGGTCTTGTAATCATGTCTGTTAATGCGACAGAGAATGATCCTCCCAGATTCTTTGTGGGTGGAGAAGATGGAGAAGGATTATTGGATTCAGTCAGATCTACAGATTATGAACACTTCTATGACCATGGGGAAGACGAGGAGGAAGAGTATGACTCTGTGAGTATTGTAGAGACGCTTGTTTACTATTCTTCGTTCTCAAGCATTATTTTTGATTATTTCCAAATTTTTTTCAAAAATGGTTTCTAAAAAATATTTTTTAAAAATATTTTTCAGTGTTTCATTATTTTTCAAAAATGGCATTAGCTCACATAAATCTAATACTGAAATGGTGTTCTAAATTGAGAAAATGTTCATCTTCAGATAATGATCTGTCAGTAATGTTTGGAAAAGAAGGATACCTGAAAATTAAGTATACCTTGAACTGTGAAGTAGATGTGCTTGATTTTAGAGCATTTCAGGGCAACTGAGGTTGATGTGCATGCTTTGCAGACTTGATTTGGATTCTGGGAATGAACTTGGTGATGGCATAAGCCTCTGTTTTATTTATTTGGGTAGTTGGAAGCAAAAAATTATTGAGAATTTTTCTTTTGTGTGCTGTCAACTGCTTCACAGTTAACTTTCGATTTTTGTTGTTGTTGTTGTTCTTCCTCCTTGTCTTGGTGTATTGAAAGTGCGTACTAAGTTAATCTTAAATTATACCATAGTTTATGATCTTTATAAAGTATTCTGAATTGTATTTTAGCACTGTGCTCACCAATCTTGCTTAAGACAAACTCTTAATTTTATTATGCATTAGTCATCATGTAATTTGTTTAACTCTTCGTTGTTTGTTCTTTTTGCAACATTTCACTTTATGGAATAGATGAAATTTTCACTAATTGTAAATATGTCTAAAAAGTTTAAATGCAAGAGAGTGTTGCTAAAGCACTTCCCATGATTAAAAGTAACTTGGAAATGCAGAGTAGCAGTGCAAAATTAGCAGCTCAGGTAGCTCAATTCAGTGAGTCTATTTTAGCAAGGGAAGGTAGCTGTATATTTTCAAAAAGCAGTAAGTTGAATTAAAGGATTGCTCTGTGGGTTGGTTGTTTCTTTCCTTTAAAGAGCAGAGTAGGTTGGCTGTTGCCTTTAGAAATACCACTGACAGAAAGAAATTATTGAAAGTTTAACATGAAAGTAAATACAGAGTATACAAAAAAAGTGAAACTGTTTATGCACTAAATAGTTCAGAAATCTAGAATAGTAGTTTCTTGTTTTCTAGTTTTCCTTTTCATAATTCACTTGTAATATTAGGTGATGAGAGGCCTTGTGACTGTTAATTAGACATGAAAAAATGATGTAATTGAAAAATCAATTACTAGTTAATTTCAGAGTAAGCCATAAGTATGATTTTGTTCAGATTCAACACTTCTGATTTAGCCCTTGATCATGTCTGTTTGTTCCTGGTAACAATACTTACAAAAAGTAATATAGAGCTATTAAACAGTTTCACTCTTGAGGCATTTTTTGTGAGGACGCAGTGTGATATGCTGTTATGCTGCATTTTGTTATCTGCTAGCAATTTACCTGATTAAAAATTAAATTAAAGGTAGCACACAAATTTTAAGAGAAAATACCTGCTCTAGTATTGTGCTGCTAAAATCCTGTTCTTTTTTGAGAACACATAATAATTACTTTTGCCTTCCCCTCTGCCTCCTTTCCAGCCACCAGAAAGACAAATCGCAGTTGGGATTTGTTCAATGGCTAAGAAATCAAAGTCCAAACCAATGAAAGAAATTCTTGAACGCCTCTCCATGTTTAAGTATATAACTGTGGTGATATTTGAAGAGGATGTTATTTTGAATGAGCCAGTAGAAAACTGGCCTTTATGTGACTGTCTCATTTCTTTTCACTCTAAAGGTAAATCTTGTAATAATACCGTAAATACTTGTGACTTCTAAATTATTTAAGCTCTTTGAAAATCCTTTTAGGTTTATTGTCTTGCAGTATTATTGGATTTTCCTAGGAAGTGATTAATTTGTCTTCTTTAATATAATACAACTGACTTTTAAAATGCAAGTTTTTAAAGTGATGCTGTTTACATTGCTTGAGAAAGTCCTGTCTGACATGATATAAAAATAGCTGTTCCACTGGTAAATACTTCTGAAGCCAGTGGAAATAGTGATCTAATACAAAGGTTCCAAACTATTTACTGGTAACATGTCTTGCAATTTTAATTTGTTTGTCTTAATAAACAGGGTTTCCACTGGACAAAGCAGTAGCCTATGCAAAACTCAGGAATCCATTCGTAATCAATGACTTGAATATGCAGTATCACATACAAGACAGGTAAATAACACTAATCAGCTTTTAAAGCAAGCCATTTTTGTCAGAGACTATAAAAATGTGTTGTTACTGCATAGCAACAGTTCCAGTGTATTGTCCCTGCCCATGGTGGAGGGTTTGGAATTAGATAATTTTTAACATCTCTTCTAATTCAAACCATCCTGTGATTCCATGATTGTACAGTAGTTTAAATAAAATTACAGTGAATGTTATACTTTATTAATGTCTGCATGGTTTTCTGGGATGTGTCTTTCAGTGTGGGTTGTTTTTTTTTTTTTTTGCGGCTTTTACATTGATGTGTCTGAAAATTTACCAGTTAGAAATTTGATGATGCATTTTTCTAAAGTTTAGCAATTAAAAAAGTTTAAACTCTTAAAATACATATAGGATAGGTATGTATGGCAGCTGTACAAGCTCCTATAATTGTAGAATTCATTTGATTTATGGTATTTTTTTTCTGTAAAGATGATAGTTAACAGAAGTTGTTGGTACTCAAAGGTCATGTGGTTATTGAAAATGAATTTTCTTTTGGAGCTGAGGTCATGCATAGAAAACATTAATAAAACTATTAATAGTGAGCAAAATACATAAACATTGGAGCCTTCTGAACAGTGAGCAGACCTACTGTTTTGGATGCCTTCGGTTACTGTTCTGTATAAACTTTACCATGAACAGTTGAAAATCTCCTTCAACAAGACAGTTGTTTTGTGTGAATGTCTGTTGCACTGCCAGAAAGGAAAGGACTGGCATTGCAAAGTGTGTTTTTATTGATGTTGAAGAGATCACTGCAAAGGTACAGCTGTGTCAGTGACCTTTAAAGCTGTCAGTAGACTTTAGTCAGTAGACTCTTTAGTCAGTAGACTCTTTAGTCAGTAGACTCTTTAGTCAGTAGACTCTTTAGTCAGTAGACTCTTTAGTAAGAAGAGTATTATATATGTAACCTATGTGATTTGAAAAAAAATCTGTGTTATTTTTCTCCTCCTTTACTCATGGACTGTAAAATGCAAGTATCAGTGGGATTTGCTGGCTCATTGTGCAATATTTGTTCTTTTCTTCTAGAAGAGAAGTCTATGGTATTCTTAAAGCTGAAGGCATTTTACTTCCTCGCTATGCAGTTCTGAACCGTGATCCAAACAATCCCCAAGGTAAAAAGAACGAGATAAACTATCAACCATTAGCATCTCTTTGTTTCCTCTGGAGAACAGTGTGTACATAGTGGAAAGCTAAATTTCACCTCCTAGACAATTCATTCTTGGAGTTTGGTTTCTTCACCAGCATTTAAAGTGTTGTGGATTGACCCCTGCTGGCTGTGGGGGGCAGTATGTGGAAAAGAAAAGAGGTTGAGGCTATGTAAGCACTGTTTGGCATTAACAAAAACATCAAGACTTTTTTGTAACAAGTTCCAAACATAGCACCGTACCAGCTGCTGTGAAGAAAATTAACTCCATCCCAGCCAAAGGCAGTACAAGTATGCAACTGAGAAGTATGGTTCTGACACCATATGTCTCACAGACGTCATAGAACAACTAGAATATAAGGGCCTCCTTACTCAAACTGACATTCTGATATGTCATCAAAGAGAGCAGCATTCAAGATGTTATATTAACCACAATTATTAGTAGTTTTCCTTAGGAAAGTAATATTGACAAAACCACATCAGGCTATTGAATACTTCCCTTTCTGAGTATAAGCAGCCATATATTGGAAACCTGTTCTAGATATATCTGCAGATGATGTACTATGAATATAAATTGGAATTAATTTTTTGTGTCCCTGAAAACAAACTGAACTTCTTCTACTAAAATGAAGACTTTAAGCAACAGTAAGAGCTTGCAATGACAGGTCAAGGGAATTTTGCATTAAAATGTCTGTGTGATCTAGGGGAAAAAAGGATACATTTTTGCTTCAAAAGTGAAGTAAAAGCTGCTGCTTGCAGTTAACCAGTATTGAATAACAGATTCCTGATTGCTGATACCAGAGGACCTAATCTTGCATGCAGGGTGCATGAATCACACAGTGTGAGACAGTTCTAACCCTATGGAAGGTGCTGTGGCATCTGGCACCACACCATGTGTCCTGTTCACCTGCCACCTCTCTGATATTTCAGAGAAAGGCACTGAAAAAAGAAGACAAACAGCGCTTCCCATTCTTCAAAACATTTCTAAAATATGCCACCTTATGCAGCTTATGCACCTGCAGGAGACAATTTCCTGTCTGACACTGAGGGAATCAACAGAAATTCCGGAACTCAGTATTTAAATAACATAATACAGACTTGGTACAGCAAACATATACTGCATGTAATCATCAGTCATTGCGCAGTCAGTAACGAATCAGAGAAACAAAGATGTAATACAATATTATTATTTCAGCCTGCAAAATTTGTGCAGATCTCTTAATAATTGCATGCTGTTAGTATACCATTACATGTCCATTCTTTGCACTGTTTCTTCAGAATGCAACTTGATTGAAGGAGAAGATCATGTGGAAGTGAATGGAGAAATTTTCCAGAAGCCCTTTGTAGAAAAGCCAGTTAGTGCTGAGGACCACAATGTTTACATTTATTATCCAACATCTGCTGGGGGCGGAAGCCAGAGGCTCTTTCGAAAGGTGAGGTTATAGTGCTATAGCTATTGAAAAGCTGTAGGTGTTTGACAGGATTGCAGAGTAATTCTGTCATGTCCTGCTTGCTTAGGAATTGTGGCAGATCAGAGAAATTAATTTCAGGAGAACATGTAGATTGAATGAAGACCTATGTTTCTTGCAGTAGACTGTTAGCAACTGCAGATTCTTAGCATACACTATGAAGGTACTGTTGAATCTTAAAAAAATCTTTTGGCAGTGGTCAAAAGCTTGTTTCATTTGGTACAGGAAGTGTTTTCGCAGTGCAAGTATGGTATTTTACGTAGTTTTAAAGTTTCTCAAGCAGTACCCTATGAGTTTTTTAATGGAAAAATACTTCTTTCAGATTGGCAGCAGAAGCAGTGTTTATTCTCCTGAAAGCAGTGTGAGAAAAACAGGTTCCTATATTTATGAGGAATTCATGCCTACAGATGGAACTGATGTGAAGGTATGACAAGTGCGTGTTCTTATTTATATTTAGAACAATCAAGTGCTCAAAGAGCTTGTCAGTTTTAAAGATAATAGTGTATCTTTGTCAAGGATTAATTTTCATTGAGTTTTAATACAGTTCATAAGTAAAGAATGCAATTCTGATTCTAGCTAAACATAGTACTTGTAATGTAGGGCAGCTGTGCTTGCAGTGTTAAAATCACGTGATGGAGGCTTGCTACCCAACATACTGTCTTTCTTTTTTTGTATTGTATTAGTGCCAGAATATCATCATCTTTCCCATGCTAACAGGTGCTGCCTAGATATTTTGTCTGAAGGTTAAAGGTTACAAAGAAATCTAACTGAAATAGATCTTAGTATGCTAATGAATAAACAAAAGTTACTTGCTAAAATTTTATGAAGTCAAAGAAAATAACCTTCATGGACCTTATCTGTAATAATTTTCACTTTTTCATTCATTTAAGTTCTTAACAGGTAAAGATTAGGTACCGTAAGAGAATGCTAAAACAGAGCAGTAACAAAGTATGTGTTAAGCCAGCCCTGTGTGAAGATTACTTCCGTTCATTCTGGCTATTTTAAGCCCATTTCAAAACATGTGAAACCAATGTTTTAAAAAACATAAGAGATCACCATATTTAGACAAAAAAGTGCAGGTGTAGAGAGTGTGAGGTCTAATCCAAAAAGCCCTTTTATTAATTGCAGTCAACTTCTTGGTATTACTTGGTGGCACATGAGGAGAATACTCTTTTCATGTTCTCAGAGAAATGCCACGGTGTACTCTTCTGAAGGTTATTCTGTTCAACACTTTGCATAGGTTAATTTGTGTTTACAGATGTTTGTGTAAGAGCTTTACAAACTTTCAAAAAGTTTCTTGTAACATGAAGAAATGCAAATGGCTTGAGGGGTAGGGTTTTTGAGGGGTAGCTATTTTGACTAGCTGTAGTGTAGTCATCAAGCAGCAGTGTGCTTTTAACACCCCAAATAAGTAATGGATTTTTTTAACAAGACTATCAGCTTTATATTAGGCAGTTTCACTAGACTCACCCTCTTGCCTGAATTCACTTAATTTGCAGTATTGGCAGTCATCTGCTTTAGCTGAATACTTTTTTTATCAATTCCTGGAGTTTGTTTTTTTAATTAAAGAAACTGTAGCCTGTTTTTGAGAGCTGCTGACAAATCTCTTCTAGCATATGCTCCAAACCCTTCAGTGAGCATCAAAACTGCAGTAGAGAGATAACACAATTTTTCTCTCAAGCTCCTGCCTTGTCATCTTAAAGCTGGGCAGATCTTTGCTTTGTTTAGTCCTGTCTAAAATGCAAACATACTTTTTAAATTAAGAGAATCACTTAGTTCTGCAGCCAGATTTCCATAATAAGTACACTGAAATAATTCTCAAATTAATCTGTTCTCCAGGTTCTGCAGATGTTTTAGAGAAGAAAACATTTACATCACTGTACCATCATAATTGAGAAATTAATTTTTATTCATTGAGTTTTATAATGACTGTTTTTCTTGTTTTATCCTAGGCTGTCAGTAAATGATGTATGTTCTCTGAAGGCAGAGAATGCCACTGAGGAAGATACTTTAGTGTGACCTTTTCAATGACGAAAGCAGCTAGTATCTTTTGATGTTGTTGTCATGTTTGAGTTATATGCATACATTTTGCAAATTTGTGCAACATAATTTAATTACACTGAATCAAGAGGTCCTGTTTTTCAATACAGGTGTACACAGTAGGTCCAGACTACGCTCACGCTGAGGCCCGTAAGTCTCCAGCTCTGGATGGCAAAGTAGAACGAGATAGCGAAGGAAAAGAAGTGAGATATCCAGTCATCCTGAATGCAAGAGAGAAGTTAATTGCTTGGAAAGTATGCCTTGCCTTTAAGGTAAGCTGATTGCTTTCCTATCTGATCAAACATTTATTGTTAGTTAATTGTTTGTTACATGAAACTTCCATAGGGTTTTAGTGCATGAGCCAGCAGTGGTAATTGCAGCAGAACTCCTAGGAAGGTGAAAAGTTAAACTTCCATATCCATATCTTTTTTTAATCAAGAAGGATTCTTCCTTTAATGTATTGACAAGTTGTGGATAAATTGCTTGTGTTGTATTAGTTTCCTGAATTTACATGTTGCTGTTGTGCTTTGCTAGCCCACTGTGTATCTATTCTATGTATAATATTTTCACACGTTTTGATAATTGTTTTTAAGTTGGCAGAACATAGTTTCAGTAAAATTTTTGTAACTTTTGTTACCTGTATTTACATTGGGTACAAATTAATTGTTAATTTGGTACTGACATGGTTAGGTATTTATTTGACTAATTTGATATTAATTTGATAGTTTCCATTTTTGTATAATTTTAAGATTGCTGTATAGTTTGTAAGGATTCCTTTGTTCAAAACTTCATTCAGTCTCTTACCCTCCTTTCACTTGTTTTATTAAAAAGGCTTTCAGTCTGTCTCCTTACCTGTGTATGACTGTGATGGCATTCTGAAGCCTGTAGGGTGTGAGCCTCTATCAAAGTGGGCTTTGAGGTCTTAAAAAGTAATCAGTTGAGGTAGCTTCTAGTATCCTCTGCTAATGATGTCAATAGTATCTTTCAAATATGATCATGTATGTCAAAATGTCATACTATGTCAAACCCATCTTGTCAAATTTTGACAAAAATGGTTTTTCAATTTCTTTGTAATTTCTTGCCTGCCATCCTTAAAAACTATATGTAGCAGCAAACCACTGTAAGAAAGGGGAATATATAGGCCCATCATTGCTGTAAATCTTGAAGTTTGTGCTCATGTGAACTTGATCTTCAATACTAATACTGCTAGGGATATGCAGGAAGGATAAAATCAAGTTGGGGATAGAAAGTTAAAAACAGGAAGATGTTTGCGTGATTGGCTGAACCTAACATGGAACTGATGAAAGATACTAAGCATAAGAGCTGTTGTGTTTTTGTCATGTTTTCAGATGAATAACCTATTAAAAAAGTTTGTTTAGAATAAGCAATCCTAAATCACTTGAACTTTCATTCTTAAAAACAGCAAACAGTTTGTGGCTTTGATTTGCTGCGTGCTAATGGACAGTCCTATGTTTGTGATGTGAATGGCTTCAGTTTTGTGAAAAACTCCATGAAATACTATGATGATTGTGCTAAGATACTGGGGTAAGATTTTTCTGACTTATTTCAGATTTGCTTATCAACTTCATTGTATATTACTATAGTTTAGGTACTACAGATTTCTTATTACTATTAATTATTAATTAGTTATTAAAAATTAAATATCATATTAAAAGTCATTAAAATAAACAATAAAAAATATATCATTAAAGAGAATACTAAGTCAGTGAATGAATTCTAACTAAATTCTTTATTCCTGAAATCATCCCAAACATCTGAGTGTTTAAAAATGCTTAAAGCTAACTGAGTAAGTATTTTGAAGGCAAGATTAAGTTCTTAAAGTTAGCTGAGATCTTTTGAAGTAGTGAAGCACTGCTGGATGGTTGCGATTGGTCCTGTTTAATGTGTCCAAATTACAGTACATTGTCCGTGATCTGAAGCTAGTGCATACTTGTATATTTGTGGATTTCATACTTGTGAAACCAAACTGAAATAGAATCAAGGTGTCTTCCATCATACCATCTTGTCTCCGCCATTGGAGGCAAAAAAAGGTATAACAAGGGATCATATAAAAGTGGGTATAGAACTCTATGCCAAGGAAATGTTGTCCTCAAAGTAGGCTGAGCCCATTATGACTGGTTTTACAGTAAGATTGCACTAATGATGAGATACAGCATGATCTAATTGTCTGAAATCTTATATGAAAGATCTTGCAAGTTTTTTAGCAATTATGTTTTGGCTTATTCTACTTTTAGATGGACATTTTTTTTCCTCTGTGTTACTGCTTCTTATGTAGATATTAATCTGAAATTCATTGTATTTTGATGAAATACTTGTGAAACAGAACATTAGGTGTACCAACCTTCTTGAGGTGGAGACTGCGTTGTCATTTTATAGTTATGATGAGACTGTACCTATTTTTCTAGTTTTATCACAGAAATTTTTGAGAAACTACTGGTAAAAGATCGCAGTTACTCTTTGATGAGAATGGCTTGGTGATTATTAGAACTTTTAGTTAAACAATGAAGCCAGTTGTCTGCATATATAAATGAACAAGACTAATTCATATCCACAGAAGTCTTTTAGGAAGTGGAGCTGAAAAGCTGAAGTTCATTACAAACACAGAGCCAGTAGTCTAATGTCCCTGTAGCAGTTGTAATAGCTTTAAATTGTTAAGTGGTATTTATTATGCAATTAAAAGAAAAATATATATCTAGACATTCGTGGCTGCTAGTACTCTAAAACTACATTAATAAAAATACATATATATAATCTGTTTGGTTTGGAGTTTGTGTGTGTTGTATAAGCTGTGCTTTAAACTTCCTTGATTTGTTTTTTTAACTGCTTTTTTAGAAATATCATAATGAGAGAACTTGCTCCCCAATTTCAAATACCATGGTCAATTCCTTTGGAAGCTGAAGACATTCCTATTGTGCCAACCACCTCTGGAACCATGTAAGAAAATAGTAGCTACACCTGAATTGTGCAAACTCCCAGTGTAACTTTTGTGTGAATCTTTTTTTCTCTTTACAAGGTGTGCCCACTTTGGCCTATGAATGCTTGTTTTGTGTGCTGAAAACAAGGAAGGAATCACAATTGCTATACCAGCAGTCAGAGTTTCTCACCCTTAGTCAAGCTGAGTATAGAACAGCAGATTTTCAAGTGTAGCATCTTTTATGCATAGCTTCCACTGCTAATCGTTGTTCCAGCACCAACTTAATATGCGCTTCTAATAAACATGCTCTCTCATTTAATGATCCTCAAAATCTTTGTTTTAAAAACCACTTAAAATAGATATTCTGTAGTTACCCAAGTCTTAAAATCAGTATTTTTATTTTATACCTTACATCATTTTCAGTTAACCTTATATTCTTGCATATGCTTCCATCACTTCTGTAGTTATGTCAGATGACTACAACTTTGTCAATTGTCTTGATTGTGGTTGGTTTAATATTAAATAAAAGACCCTTGTGTACAGACTTGTGAAATACAACTCTTGAAATTTCAGGATGGAGCTTAGATGTGTTATAGCTGTAATACGCCATGGGGATCGAACACCAAAACAAAAAATGAAAATGGAAGTAAAACATCAGAGGTAAGTAGAATCTTCATAAAAATTATTTTCCATATTTTAGAGTATAGGATTTTGGGGGCTAAGCAAGCAGTGAATTGACCAGGAATTGCACAATTGCAAATTGCTTTTTGTTTTGTTTTCCTCTAACTCTTAACAGTTTTAGATACTGCAATTAATTACAAGTATGCACCTCTCTTTCTAACAGGACTGTAAACTTATTTGTGAGATTTCCTTCAACACATGCTGTGCCTTTTGAACAGTCCTGTTTGATCTTATGGAAAATGCATTTGCGTCTATAAATGTCTTTATTAAAAATAATTCAGCAGAGAGTATTTCTGGTTCTCCATTAGACCATGACTTCTGCCTTCTGCTTTTTATCATAACTATTCTTGTATACAATGTCATAGTACTTTTGCTATTTGTTTTTGTCAAAGTTTAATGACTCTGAATTTATGTTAGCATTCATAAGACAACTTACGTAATTGACCGGGAACTAGGTGCAGTTTCAGTAAAAAGGAGTTATTTATTTTGGGACTAGATTCTTGCATTCAGAACATGTTGAAGAAGTGTAGGACTGCTCACTTGGTATTTTTGGTCCCTACTTTTGTTCAGGATCATTCCTGAAGATTAAGAATTGACATAGCTGCATATTCAAATATTACATCATTCAAATAAATAGAATATCCTCTTTTTTTTTTTTTTAAATACCTAGGGAGTCAGTAAGAGAACATTTTCCGTGCCTTTATTTCCCTAATGTGTTGAAGACTTTCTGGGAAGATGGTATTTGAATAAAACTTGGTTTGACCTCTGTAGTGCAGGTTTTAACCTGACTTTAAAATAGTGTAAAGGTACTAATATTAGATCACTTCAAGAGCCTTCTGTTCAAGTAGTCGTAATTTAATTTATTAATTGAATTTTTTAATCACTTCTTTTTCTCTTAAAGATTTTTTGATCTCTTTGAAAAATGTGATGGATATAAATCTGGAAAACTGAAACTGAAAAAACCAAAACAGTTGCAGGCAAGTTTGTCTTTATTTTTTTACTGTAATATTTGTAAGTAGAAATCTGTTTATTTATTTAGATCCTCTGTTTCCTTCCTTTAGGAAGTGCTTGATATAGCAAGGCAGCTCCTTGTAGAACTTGGGCAAAACAATGATTCTGAAATTGAAGAAAGTAAAGCAAAACTTGAACAGCTAAAGACTGTGTTAGAAATGTAAGTGTCTAATTTTCAGGCTTCATAGCAATGAAGTTATATCTGCTGTTTTGACCTGTTCCACCAGTTACTACGTGGATTGCAATTTTACCAAATATGTAATAGTACAGTAATTCAAGCACAAAGTTTTTGAAGAGAAGGGAGTCATATTTGAAATGGGCCATCACTCTGGTTTTTTTCTCCTTGACTTTTTAATTTAATTTACTGCTGTATCTAGTATCTCAGTATACTTTCAACAAGAGAAAGTTACCTTCATTGATATAAAGTTTTGTCTTCTTGCATGTTTTTAAAATGAAAATATTTTTAAGCAGGGTCTGCTTCTTGCAGTGTGACATAATGAAGACTGGTAGAGCCAGTAAGAACTTTCACCATGTGTACTTGTCTACTTACAGCAAACTTGGAGGACTGAAAATAAATAAGTCTTTGTACACTAAGCCTGAAATATTTAGGAATTCAAAAAGACTTTAAAAACCCAACCAAACAAAGAAAACAACAGAAAAAAAATAAGGCTTCAAGGTTTGTTAAAGATCACACAAGATCACAGAATGAACCAGGTTGGAAAAGACCTCTGAGGTCATCAAGTCCAACCTATGACCTAACAGCTTGTCATCAACTAAACCATGGCACCGAGCACCACGTCCAGCCTTTTTTTAAACACGTCCAGGGATGGTGACTCCACCACCTCCCTGGGCAGACAATTCCAGTGCCCAATCACTCTTTCAGTGGAGAATTTTTTTCTGACGTCTAACCTAAACTTCCCTTGGCACAGCTTAAGACTGTGTCCTCTCGTTCTGTCAGTGGTTGCTTGGGAGAAGAGACCGACCCCCACCTGACTACAACCACCTTTCAGGTAGTTGTAGAGAGTGATAAGGTCACCCCTGAGCCTCCTTTTTTCCAGGCTAAACAACCCCAGCTCCCTCAGCTGTTCTTCACAGTGCTTGTGTTCCAAGCCCTAGAATGTGAAATGGTAATAGGAATTTTTAATTTAAAAAATATCAGGGAACAGACAATTATTATTGAAATTTATGATAATTGTTTTAAATACTGAGTTTTGCTTGAGAACTTAATGGGCTATAAAACCAGTAGCCATCCACTCTGTGAGACCAGTTTCTGGATACTGTTAGCCGCTGTAGTTTTGGATCTGGATAGAGAAATTACTTGTGCCATGGTCAATACTGTTGTTGTTTTGGGGGAGCTGGGTTCCTGTTTTATGTTCAGTGTTGTAAAACATAGAATTAATTAGTATTTTAAGATGTTTCATTATAGCATAGTTGTTATTTCTGATAATTCTGTGCTTGTTGAGTTAATGTTTATTCTAAGCACTGCTTCAATAAATGGTGGTCAAATGGACAAATCATTGACCAGCAAGAGATTTATTATATCCTATTACAGGATTTTAGCAGTTTTGGAGCAAAATATTTAAAATGTTTCTCTCCCTCTTCCCCTCTCATTTTTCCCTGTTCCCACTTAAGGTATGGGCATTTTTCAGGCATAAATCGCAAAGTTCAGTTAACATATCTTCCTCATGGCTGCCCCAAGACTTCCAGTGAAGAGGAAGGTATTGTATTACTTTTGTACCTTACCACCCATAGACTAGTGGTATAACATGTCTTGATGTTAAGAAGAAGGAATATTTTGTTTTGAAAGAATTTATTGTTAGCAGATATTCACAGTATCTTATCTGCTGAATTGTATGCCTAAGAACTCTGTAGTAAATTTGTCTTCTAACCCTGGTCTTTTGGAACAGAAAAGCAACATGAAAAGAAACTTCAGTGATTCACCAAAGTGGTGTTTTGAGCCAGTATAAGAAAATCTCACTGAACAATTACTATCTTTAAAACATTTATAAACTATAGGGTACTTAGCATCCAATTTGTTTTGATTTTTCTGTCTTGATTTACTTTGTGCTTCAGATTCATGCTAAATATTTTTCACTTATATTCTCTTCATAGTTTAACTCCTTCAGTTTTCTCTGTTTAAAGTGTTCATTTAGTTCACCAGGTCAGTATTTCCTTAATGTTAGAATGCTATTAAAGATTCATAATGTTAAAGGGATCCTTTGATGAAGCTTTTCATAGACCAAATATTTCTTGCTCATTTGGAAGAAAAAATTAACAATACGCTTCACTACTAAGCTCCTCTCTCTGTGTACAATTAGATAATAGAAGAAATGAGCCATCCCTGCTTCTGGTTCTGAAATGGGGAGGAGAATTGACCCCTGCAGGCAGGGTTCAAGCAGAGGAGCTTGGAAGAGCTTTCAGGTGTATGTATCCAGGTGGACAAGGTAAAAAGAAAATGATAATAATAATTTAAAAAAAAAATCAATTGAGTGTCATAAATCACTTTTGAAGATAATCAAGTGCAAGATGAGAGTTTGAGCAAAGTGTTTGTTTGGTAGGAGATTATGCTGGATTTCCTGGATGTGGTTTACTTAGATTACATAGCACTTACCGACATGATCTCAAAATCTACGCTTCTGATGAGGGACGAGTTCAGATGACTGCAGCAGCTTTTGCAAAGGTACAATGTGAAATGGTATTTTCAGTTCTAAAATTCTGGTATTCTTAAGTTTGTTTTTTCTTTTGAAGTCTAGGAGAGATTTACAGCTTATTAGAAAAAGGTATTTTCAAAGAGTAGTTCAGTGTGAAAAATTATCCAATTAATGTGCCAAACATCTGAAGTTCTTTGAGCAGATGAAGACAGTTTTTAATTAAACAGCCCTGTCTGAGGTACTTTTGTCCTGCAAGGCTCTTCTCCATAAGATTCCATGAACAAGCTAAAGTCTGCTCACTTGAAGTCCAGGGCTCTAATGCAAGTATTTGTCTTGTTCACTTCTCTACAGATCTGTTAAAACATCAGATTTCAATTACCAAGACTGCCATCTGCCTTTACTTCCCTGACACTTCTGAGTAACAGTTCTAGGGCAATGCCTGTGCTCAATATTTCATCAGTAACCTGTGTCAAAGAATTGTCCTAGGAAATTCTGTTTTCCAGAAATCTTGATTGCTTGTCCCCTGCAATATGGCCATGGAGGTATCCAGGGCCAAGAGTATCCATGGAAACAAGGCCTGCAGTTAGATGGCTTTCTCCACTTAAGAAGTGTTAAGAAGGTTTCATCCATTTCCCCTTTTAACTTGGGTCGTGTGTAGCTGAGGCCTACCATGATACTGCCCTGTCTACCTGGCTTCCTTCCAAAAGGTCCTATATCTAGTTATAGCAAAAGTCCATTAGTGTGAGCTATTCTACCATATTTCTGTAATTGGAATGAATTTAAGGCTCTACAAGTCTTCAGACTTCCTGTTTCTCCTCTTTGTTTCTATGCCACATGTTTGTACAGAAATGTTTCAGCCATCTGACCTGCTTTCCCTTGGTCAGCAGGCTTGAAGAGGCACCACACGATTTCCTTCTTTATTCCAGAGCTCTTCCACTGCCAGAAAAGTCACAAAAGTTTCCAGCCTTCTTCCTTTTGGAATTCTCCATTCACCTCTTGTTCAAGGCCTGTGATTGTCCTGTGACTCACGTGGCTTGGGCTTTTGCCTCTGTAGAGTCTCTGTAAGACTCTACCTATCTCCTGTTTGTCCTGCCAGATGCTATTGGGTTTGCTAGCTCTTCCCATAGCTCCTCTCTGGTAAAACAAATTCTTGAGCAAATCATGTCACCCACAAGTCAGGCAGTTGTTGCTTCCAGCCTCAGGGAGAGGCACCTGCACTCCCCACAATCCAAGACCTGAACAGCTGGTGCTGAGGAGCATTCTCTATGACATGTCACCATCACTGTTGCACCATCTGTACCAGTCTTGCACACTAGCAGTGTTTAGGGGGCCATTTCTCTGTAAATACATGCATTGTGCCCCCATTTATCAAACCCACAGCCAAGTGAGAGCATCTTGAATTTAAATTAGTGTTTGGGGTGGTTATTTTAAGATAGGAATATTTTCATCTTTATCTATTTGCCTGAATAATTGTATTGTTTGCTTCAGGGACTACTGGCCTTAGAGGGAGAGCTGACTCCTATTCTTGTCCAGATGGTGAAAAGTGCTAATATGAATGGTCTGTTGGACA
The DNA here is from genome assembly GCA_013397115.1 of Edolisoma coerulescens. Lineage (NCBI taxonomy): Eukaryota > Metazoa > Chordata > Aves > Passeriformes > Campephagidae > Edolisoma > Edolisoma coerulescens. The sequence goes on along the minus strand of VWZW01003077.1, from coordinate 184,910 downwards.
GTGACAGTGATTCTTTAAGCAGCTGTCAACATCGTGTTAAAGCAAGGCTCCATGAAATTCTCCAGAGAGACAGAGAATTTACTGCTGATGACTATGATAAGGTTAGCATATTATTAGTTTCCCATGAAATAAAATAAATAATTATGAAAATTCCTGTGCAAAAGTAATGAGCAGAAAGTTTATGTATCTGTTTTGCAAAACCATTTGGGTGCTTGCAAATAGTTTGAACTGCAAAGCTGGCTGTACCAATTGTGGCTGTAGATATTTTGTCCTGTGATTTGGGTAATCAGAATAGCTACAAACTTTGAAGTAGGAGTAGACAGGAATCTCATTTGTAAACCTTTTTTACTGTTCCATTAAAAATATTTTAATTATTCAACAAATGATGTTATATTGTTTACATTTTTTGTAATCTTTACTTTGACAGTGTGTGGTGTAACAAAATGTTTGCCTACCTACTGCAGTTGTTTCAATAGTTAATCTGCTGCAAAGTGGTTTTTTTTGATTTAGAACACTAACATACTGAAAACCAGTAGAATACTTTCTAATCAGTGAAATGAAATATCTCACTAACATGCTGAATTAGCACATAGTAATATAGTTTGTGGTGATTTAGTACAGAACACATCATTGTTCCTGGTTTTAAATGTATTGTTTGTTATAATTAAGAAACTTCTTCTTTCTCTTTCAGTTGCTCTTACTCTGTCTCGTATAACAACTACATACAAGTCCTCAAATGAGGTTTAAGCTTAAACTGCTATTTTTGAAAATGTATTGAGAGCAAATTAATGAAGAATAATATACCTGGCATGTATATACTCTGTGTGGATTCATTTAAATATATAAAGTATCATGCAAACCACTGCTAGCAGTGGATTCAACAGTAATTGGAAAATGCAAAGATTTATTGATGTTTGTTGTATAGATATAATCGGGTTTGAAATGTGGCTGGAACTAATAGATTACTCTTCAGTCACTGGAAGTAACTAACCTTTGGCATTATAAAGCAATAAAAACTTTTGGGGGGTTAATTTATTTGTGGAGGTTTTTTAATTTACTTGTGATTTGGGAAAATTGTATGGGGTTTATTCCCATGTCTCCTTCCCTATTATGTATAAATGAATCAATTTCTTGATTTACTCCATCTTAATAGGGAGATAGGAACTGCTAACTGTTAGGTAGAGAGCAGAAGTTTTCCATATCCAAATTACTCTATCCATTTCAGGAAAACTGAGGAAAGTGCAAATAAGTGTGTGTTTTGTGTATAAATTTCTGTTTAATGTCATTGGTCACTTCATATTCTGCAGACTTTTCTGAAAAAAATGAGGCTAAGCCTCACACATACATTGACTCTATTGTTTTAGTGACACTCACCTTCATGATGGTAATTTGTAGCTTTTACCATTCCTATAATTAATTCAGTTCTGAAGAACATCTCATATGTTATTGATTTATGTTCTTTAAAGGCTTTTTGTGTTTGTGTCCTACAGTCCTGTAGAAACAAAAACTTAGAACAGGAACAGGCAAACTTTTTTTAAGGTATCAGTTACTATTGCAAATCTGGTTGTTCCTACAGAGCAAAAAATACTTTGTGAGGTGTGTAGCCTAATGACAACATTTCTAATGGAATTTTTTGTAAGCTTTTAAATACAGAAGTTACTTGAAGGGAGGTTATGGAAGCTTGCTAAGTATATACAGAGTTTTAAATATCTTTCCAATTTTCCTGTCTTGGAATAAAAGAAATGATTTTATGAATTCTTGTAGTTACTCACATTTACTGTATAGAATTAGTTGCCCTATGAATTTCTTACTACCTTTGAATCTTTAGTAAATGGTACTACCTTTTGATGTATTTTCTTAATGCCTCAAAGGTAATAGATAATTGACAAATTATTAAAAATATTCATAGCAACCTGCTTGAGTGCTTTTTCCCCAATACTTGGAATCTTTGACATGTTCCATCTTATCTCACCAGGTCTTTCAAACCTAGTTCTGTTCAGTTAATTTTGTGTTTATCTCAAATTGCAGCTTACTCCATCTGGAAGCATCTCACTGATAAAATCAATGCAAGTTATTAAAAATCCTGTAAAGACATGTGACAAGGTCTATTACTTAATCCAGAGCTTGACTTCTCAGATCAGGCAGAGAATGGAAGACCCAAAGTCTGCAGGTACTGAAACATTTTTGTATTTGTATTTCGTTTCTCTAGTTAACATATATGAAAGAGAATTGTAACATAACTTTTCTTCACTAACCTCACTTATAGCAGAACATTAATCAACCAATAATGGATTAAGGGTTTTCACAGTCTGATTTCATATGCATGGTTTTAAAATAAAAAGCAGAAGGAACACATGATCGTATTGCAGGAAAGGGCTCTGTGGTGTGCAGAAATTCCAATGTTTGCAGAAATTCTCGTCTTAGTTATTTGAAACGCAGTATTCCACAAAAGTAATAAGAAAAGTTGATGGCACTAAGGCTAAGTTATATGGGTACATCTTTTATTTAAGGGCCAGTGGTGCATTTCTGCAGTAGTGTTTTTACTGTCATAGTGGAGCTCTGTAGTTGTGATGCTTTCAGCAAAAGAATTAACCTTATGCCCAGCTGTCCCTTCTTCATAATGGTAATGCAGTTAACTTATTTTAATCCCTCTGTAATTCAGTTGTTACTACTATGTAATTAAAATGTCCTTTTGTTACTTGAGTGGCCTTAATTACTTATAAGAGATGTATGTTTATACAGATATTCAGCTGTACCACAGTGAAACTCTAGAACTGATGTTGCGCAGGTGGGCCAAGTTGGAAAAAGACTTCAAAACAAAAAATGGAAGATACGATATTAGCAAAATTCCTGATATTTATGACTGTATAAAATATGATGTACAACACAATGGATCATTAAAATTAGAAAACACAATGGAATTATATAGGCTTTCAAAGGCTTTAGCTGACATTGTGATTCCTCAGGTAAGCATTTTCAGTTATTAAATAGAAGAAAATGTAGAATAAGTGCTTTTTAAAATTTTTGTGAAAATGTCTTCTCTGTATTTTCTTTTGAAGCTCCCACATTTTGCAATAATAGAAGCCTTTGACATTAGCTCTTATTTTTCAGTAGCAAGTCGACTGGGATTTTTTAAGAAAAATTCGAATCATAATTAATTAAGCTGTGTTCAGGGTGAATTTTTTTAGAAATTTAAGGTGTGAACACGCCTCCTTCCTTTACAGCAGTGTTTTAAAATAAAATAGTCCATCTCCACCATTCATCATAGATTTAACTGTAGCCTTTGTGAATAATTCTGTTTTCTGACATTACTTTTAATTTCATTTCTCCTGCTTATAGAAATTTCATTTTTGGGCTCTTTTCAAGTGACACTGTTAATCATAATCTATGTAATTTAACTCATTTTAAGCAATTTCAATTTAAAAAGACCTTTCTACTTTTTCAAAAAATTTAACTAACGCTCCATGATATGAACGTAGACATTAAATTCCATAGAATTTCAGGCCAGAAATGGCAAGTTAAACTTATATGCTCTGCAGGCTGTTAAACTTGGGTTAGCTCCAAAATCTTGTAGGTGGCAGAACATGAAATTAGTATGTGATAACAGGACAGAACAGACTAAAGCTTTCCCCAAGTGTCCCTGCAGTTACAGAGCACTGTGGTAACAGACGTATTTACCCATATGGTGTGCAGCATGTGAGGGAAGTTCTTCCTGTCCCCATCTCTCAAACTCCTTGACAAGGAAGACAAAAATAGTAATGATACTTACAATGCATTGTGTTCTGTGAGTCCGTTAAGCTGAAATTTTGAACAGAAAGTTAGAGAAGAGCAGCTAAAAATGAGGGCACATACTGAAGGAAGAAAAACAAAGAAAACTTGATAGCCTACATAATGCAAAGGAAGAGTGCTTATATTGCTCTCTAGGGTTAACAAGAAGATTCATTCTAACTGTGAGAGCACTTTCATAGTATGTTCAGCACAGAGTATGAAGCTCCTGGAAGAACATATTTTTAAATATTGATGATATTATAACATTTAATATCATCAGTAATTTCCCAGTTGTACATAAATACCATTTGTGTTATTTTTTGACGTAAATAGAAGATGCCGGGCGTGGTTTAGCCCAAACTGAGACAGACATACCAAATATGTCTCTTTATTGACTATTAAAAGAAAGGAAAAAAAAAAAGCATTGTGGGGGCAGGATAGGAGATTGAGATGGTGACAAGAAGGAGGAATGACTCCCTAGAGGTTTTGGTTAAGAAAAAGAGCTTTGTCATACCAGAAGGTAAATCCACTTCTTTAACTAGTGGATGTAAAACTGTTTCTCTGTATCCGATCAAACAGCAAAAAGGCAAACTGCTTGTTAGTTGAAGCTACATCAGTAATCATATGTAGTAAAAATGTTAAACAAAATGGTTTGCAGCCAGAGCAAACTAACAGATGACTAATATGCTTTAATATAGAAGTTTTGAAATACAAGGCATTTTAAGCTTTAACTGAATTTTAAAAGTCAATTTGTTTTTACACAGGAATATGGTATTTCTAAAGCTGAGAAATTAGAGATTGCCAAAGGTTACTGCACTCCTCTAGTCAGAAAAATTCGTTCTGACCTTCAGAGAACTCAAGATGACGACACTGTAAATAAGCTTCACCCTCTGTAAGCCAGTTACATTTTTACATGGTTACATTAATTCCCATAATAATTAGAGCTATAGCTTTCATATTTGAAGTATCTTTTTAGCTCATAGAAATTAGAAAATATAATTCATTTATTTATTAACAGCTATTTTAAAAATAGGGACACATCTTACCATGGTCTAATAACATTTTTCTTTATTTTAAGCTACTCCAGGGGTGTTATGTCCCCAGAACGCCATGTTCGTACCCGGCTGTATTTCACCAGTGAGAGTCATGTCCACTCTCTGTTATCCACCCTTCGCTACGGTGCCTTATGTGATGTGAGTTTCTCTGTTGAAGCTCTGATATTTTGAGAGGAACCTGAATCTTCCAATGATTGTATCAACTGAAAGCTTAAGTGTCTTTGAAATTTATAATATTTTTTCAAACATTTGATTTCCTATTACTTATGCAGAAACATATTGCAAATTGCACGTTAATTGGCCATGCTGATTTTCATCAAAGTAATACTGTGTTCCATTGGCTGTGTGTGTTAATCACAAATAGATGTGGAAAGGCCAGATACCTTTTTTNTTCTGTTGTCACCAATAATTCTTCCAACTTCTACTCTCAAGTTATCATTCAGGGTTCTCTTGAATTTACTTTTGCACTGGCTTATTATTTTTGACCATTGACATATTGTCAAGACATCCCTACCTAATTTCAAGACTGCTCATAGAGTACAAAGTTCCTCCTGTACAGTGAATTTCATTCTTACTTTCCTATACTGTTATAGAATACTACAAAGGTGTTGCATTATTCTCCATCTGATTGTCTTTGACACTGAAAAAGACAAGGTCTCCAGATTCAGAAATTACTTAAACTGAGCTCTTGCAGAAGATATAAGCAGCATCACAAACCAATCTGCTTGTAAGATACAGCTTGACTAATACTTTTCAAATTGTTGTATTGACATACATGCTTCTGGTAATGGATGACTAAACTCACTGATGGCAAAAGCATTTTTAAACCTCTGTGACATGCTTCAACAGGTACACTCCAAGTTTTAGTCTGATAAACTTTGTAATTTTTCTTTAAGGTGGGTTACTAAATGGCTTCTTTCCTACAGCATGAAAAAGGTGACTTCATTTAAATAGTCTGGGACATGATGGTTGTATCTCCTCTATGTACTAGTAAACTTCATTTACTCTGTTTGACTGATATATCTGTTAGTGTGAAATCTAAAAACATTTTTCACAATATACTAGCTGAAGTGAATTTATTGCAAAATTAGCAGTTCTCATCAGAAGAATTGAAAACAGTGCGTCTGCTCACATATCATCATTGGCAAAAAACCATGAAAGACACACTGAAATAAAATATGAAAAGTTCTGCTCTTCACTTTTCAGTCATTTGATGAGCAATTTTAAGTCACTCATGGAGGTTCATAATCGGTTTTTTCGTTGTACCTCTGCATTTTCCGTAGCTATTATGAACTTTGCACTTCTGGTATGAAAATCTGTCTAAATGGGGAAAAAATGAAATCATCAGTCTTTTTAAAGAAAATAGCTGAGTTTTATTTGTTGATACATTTTTTTCTTCATAAGGAATCAAAAGATGAACAATGGAAACGAGCTATGGATTACTTAAATGTGGTCAATGAACTCAATTACATGACACAGATTGTTATCATGCTTTATGAGGATCCAAACAAGGTATTTAAAATGGATAAATATCTTCAGAAATGAGTGGTGCTCAGGTGTATTAAAGTATAAACCTATTTAATTATTTTACTTCAGGAACTTTCTTCGGAAGAACGTTTTCATGTAGAGCTGCACTTCAGTCCAGGAGCTAAAGGCTGTGAGGAAGATAAAAATTTACCATCTGGATATGGATACAGACCTGCCTCCAGAGAGGTAATAATTATGCCTTTCTATAAAGCAAAACTTAAGATTTTTGGATATGAACAACATAAAATAAACACTACAAAATTGTTAGGTAAAAAATACAAGTGTGACTTTTTTTTGGTAAAAAACATGCAGTAAAAGATAAATAGTCCCAATGTTTTCCATTTTGAATGGGGACTGAGGTAAAGGACTCAGATAATTTGGATGTTCTAAGGCTTTGCCAGAATTTTTACTGGAAATACAAAATTCTCTAAGAAAAGTGATATCAACATCAGAGTGTCACATGAATAATATTCTGGCAACTGGAAGACATATTTAAGAAAGTAGTTTGGCATGTTTATGAATACAGATTGTTGAGGAAAGATTTCTTTTTTCCAAGATGTGTGGTCAGGTCTGTGGAGTTACCACTACTTTTTGAGAAAGGAATGAGAGCAAAGCTTGGCTGGAATTCTTCTAAATAGAAGAAGAACGAAGAAACAGATGTAGATTATTAAAGTGTAGAGCACTTTGTTCAGTAATTGAGTTGCATCTTCTGTTTTTAAAATCAGCTTGCTTTATGCAGAATATTTATTTGAGAGCCACTTCTGTCTACATTTGAAGGTGTGCAGACAAATTAAAAATTAATTATGTATTTTCTATAGAATGAAGGCTCAAAGAAAACCTCTCATAGAAATGATAGTGATGAGGAGGCACATGTTCCTAAAAGAGATGAAACGGATCGATCAGTAGTGATGTTCAAGCCAATGGTATCAGACCCAATTCACATACACAGAAAGTCACCCCTTCCAAGATCTAGGAAGATTGGTTCTGTTGAAGTAAGTGTTTGTGTTCCAGATAATTTCTGTCAAAGACATTAACTTTTGCTTACTTTTAAGAAAACAAAACCAAATGTACTTCTGCTTTTGATTACACCAAACCAGCATGATACCTCTCACGGAAGTTTCACCCTTACTCAGTGCGAAATCCTCCATGGCAGTAATTTCTCTGAAGGGCTATTTTTTAAAAATTATTACTATTCTGTGATAAGACTTACTTTCTTTTTTTTTAAAGCCATTTTAGAAAAGGTGATATTTGAAGATGAAGACTCCTTCAGTCTAAACCTACATCTACAAACTAACATATGTTGCTTTTGTATTCATCCTTACGAGACAGCTACTACTGGGAATTGAGCAAACTTTCAGGGTGATCATGCTGAAAGGGAACAGAGGGATTAGGGTGGTAGGGGAGGTGCAGGAGGTGAGACGTCTTCTGTATTTGCTTTCATGTGGAGTGAAAGTGACTCCACATGTCAAGCTTTTGAAGGTAAGAAGATAAAGTGGAAGCCTTTTTTTTAAGTGGCTGGGGTTTGTGCTTCATGAATTCTGTAGATAACATCTTGAACAATCTAGTCTGCTGTCTTGAAAGCCATGACATCTAGGTGTGCTTCACAGATATGGCTTAATGTCACAGAGGTGTGGGGATGCACAGCTCTATCACTGATACCATTGGGAGGGCTGAGCGGAAAATTTCAGATGGTGCATAGTGGCACTTCTGTGATATTAATGCTAGAAGCAGACTAACAGCTTCTTATTGCCTCATTTTCAGTTGCTTAAAACCATCAGAAATGAAGATTCACAACAAAAGCTTTTTCTTTCATATTTGTGTTGGGAATGAGTTGTCTGTATGCAGTCTGTATTACAGATTTGCAAATCACTTGGTTATTGGCAGTATGGAGAGAAAAAGATGCATGATTCCCTTCTGTAAGGATATCTGTATAACTTCACATGACTTCCATAATTTAACAGACATAATAAATGTTAATGTCTTACATTTTCTATTTCCAAGTTTTTTCATAAACAAATGCTCACAACATCAATATTTTTGATTTTTAAAAGCTGTTTTCGCTATGATCATGCAAACTCCCCTCCTAGCTATGAGTTCACTTATGCACAACTTAATAGTCATTACTTCAGACTTTCAACCATTTTCATAAATCATATGGAAGTTAACTTTCACAAGATATCAGTAGCACAAATTGCCAAATTTTGACTGTGCAGATAATATATGTTAAAATGGAATGTGTTTGAGCATTCAGAGCTTGCTTATTTGCTGAAAGGAAATAGCTGATTTAGAGAAAACTTACACTATAAAACATTTTTTTCTTATAAGTAAAATAGGAAATTTCATCTGGCCTACTGAATCTACAAAACTAGTATTGGGAATATTTAAACCAAACGGTATTTTGGAGCAATTTTAAAAAAGTCACTGCAACTTAAACTGCAACTGCCTTGAACTTTTTTTCTTTTTTCTTTTTTCTTTTTTTTTCTTTTTTCTTTTTTTTTCTTTTTTTTTCCTTTTTTTTTTCTTGTTTTTTTTTTTCTCCTGTAAGGCAATTCTCTTTTCACCTATGTCCAGTAATTTGAAAGGACACTGTCAGGTGTGAGATTACATGGAAGTTTTAATCTGGGTTATAGTCAGCAATATTTACAGAAGGAATGCAACTGTGACTGAGTCATGAAAAGAAAAAAAAGCTGAGTTATAGCAGTAAAACAAGAATGTAAAGCTCATTGACACTGGAAAGCAAACTTTGTATTACAAAAAATGTTAATTGCTAATGATACATAATGATGTAGACATGGGGGGGTGCTTGGCCTGACACTGTCCTCCCTTGAAGTCTTGATAAGGTGTCCAGGGTCAGATAATTTTTAGGACATTTTTAAGTTTGGAAAACTACTAC
>VWZW01003077.1:152956-172941 GCA_013397115.1 Edolisoma coerulescens | reverse complement strand
TTTTTTCTTTTTTCTTTTTTTTTCTTTTTTTTTCCTTTTTTTTTTCTTGTTTTTTTTTTTCTCCTGTAAGGCAATTCTCTTTTCACCTATGTCCAGTAATTTGAAAGGACACTGTCAGGTGTGAGATTACATGGAAGTTTTAATCTGGGTTATAGTCAGCAATATTTACAGAAGGAATGCAACTGTGACTGAGTCATGAAAAGAAAAAAAAGCTGAGTTATAGCAGTAAAACAAGAATGTAAAGCTCATTGACACTGGAAAGCAAACTTTGTATTACAAAAAATGTTAATTGCTAATGATACATAATGATGTAGACATGGGGGGGTGCTTGGCCTGACACTGTCCTCCCTTGAAGTCTTGATAAGGTGTCCAGGGTCAGATAATTTTTAGGACATTTTTAAGTTTGGAAAACTACTACCAGTTAGCTTGGTGCTACAACCAGTGAGTCAGCTGTAACATCTCAAAGGCAATTTTACAAACAAGAAGCTTTCAGATAAGCTTATAGACTAGAAATGGAAACTATTAAGTAATAAATAGGAAAGTTAATGTACTTAAGAGGGGAAGAACTATTAAACAGTATGTCAAGGGTAACAGAAGTTGTTTCCAACATGTAAAAAATTCTTAAAATTATGAATCAATTATTGATAACAAATAATTTTCTCTCATATCTAATATTAGTCTACCAGAAATTTGATTGAAGTGTTGTAGTAAAAGATAAAACATAAAAGTTGGATGAAAAGATAAAAGTGAAACGGATAACTTTCTAATATTATATTATTATTCTTCTCTCTTCACTGTTTAATAGTTTTAAAGGTAGTATATAAAAGGGTGCAAGCAGATTGGGTTTTTTTCTTTTCTGTTCATTTGGCTCTGTTGAATCTAACTTTGCATGCTTTGCTGTTTTTTGCCCCCTTTCTCACTTCCAGGAAGAGAGCCCCCTGAGTGTGTCTAGCCCAGAGTGTATTGGTACCTGGCTGCATTACACCAGTGGTGTGGGTACTGGGCGTCGAAGACGCAGATCAGGGGAACAAATCACTTCTTCCCCTGTCTCCCCTAAATCACTGGCTTTCACATCCAGTATTTTTGGCTCATGGCAACAGGTTTTTAAACTTTACTTCATTAAACATTTTATGCATTCCAAGCAACGACTGTCTTTAAGGACATCTAATCCCTTGTTATGGATTATGTTTCAAGCAATACCTTCCACTTCTTAAAATTACTTGCCAAGAATGTTTGGGGGAAAAAGAGCAAGTGCATGTTTTTCCACTGAATGTGTTACACACTTTCATAAAGATTTGGTTTCTTTATAGGAATTGCAAATGTTACCACAGTAAAAAAGACTTAGTGTACTTGCCGAATGAAAGAGAATTATGCTTTGGTTTAGTTGTCCTTTAAGACTTTAAAACAAGCATTGCTTAATTTGGTGGTAGGTAAATTTAAAAAAAATTATTAATTGCAACCAATACCATTTAAAATAATTTATTTGGTACTTCATGTTGCTATTCAAAACTTGTTTTGCATATATCATATTTTCAGTGGCCTGGTATTAACTATTGCAGGGAAAAAACTCTAGCACTAATAATTCTTGCCATCTGTATCTGGAGGTGTCTGAAACTCCTGACACAGTACATCATCCATTGACTTGTACAATATTTTGAATATTGTTCCTTGTAATGGAGGGTGAGGGGTAGGCAGAGAAAAAAAGAAGCAGTGAATGTTTTGGAAGTATCAGTGATGCTCTAAAGCTATTCAGAATGTCAAGATATTGCTTACAAGTAGGACAATGGATGGTGTTCTGTAACCATATCCTTTTTCTTTGAAAATTTTCATAATTTATTGTGGAAAATTCTAAAACTATTCACATTGGAAAAGTTTATATCAGCAAAGGCTGTGAGCATCTGAAGATGATATTGATTGAGCCTGTGCATGGTCAGTGATCGTATGGTGTCCTCAATAGCTTGTCTGTCTTTCCTTCCCTCCCCTCCTTTTTTCAATACAGGCGCAGTTTAGGAAAGTGCATTTGGTAAAATGAAATAAAATGTCTCAAATGTTTGTTCTCGTATCAGTCTTGGTCTGTGTCCTTTCTCATTCTGAATGCTTGCTTTGCACCACTTCATTGCAAGGAACTCATATGTGAAATGGACTCCCTTCAGAAGGGGATATTGCATGATCTTTCATGTTTCCTTTACATATTTTTACTAACACTTATCATACAGCTTATTAACACCTGTCTGTCTGAAACAGGCTGCTGTATCAAATTAAATGGATGTTTCATGCTACTGTTCTACTTTCCCTTATTTTTCTGTTTCTTATATCCAGGTCCTATCAGAAAGCAATAGTAACTTACGAACACCAAGAACTATTCTGGAACAAAAGCAGACTGGTCTAGGTATGTGCCTACAGTTGAAAATTTGTTTGATGTCATCAGCTTTTCATTTGCCTGCTCTTCTCTATAGTTGTATATTCTTTGAATAGCTTTTTTATTAACAGGACCCAATAGCACTTGTTATCAATAACATACGCTGAGTGTCTGCCTATGGACTGGACAATTTTTTTGCAGCAAAATTTTAAAATAAATTATAACTGAAAAGAGAAAATTGTTTGAGACTGTTCGTACTACTGATTTAGTACTACTCACAACAGGTACACAGGACTGTTTTTAACATAAAGTAGATTTTTAAGATAATGTAATTTCTGATTGAGTCTTTGGATTTTGCAAGAATCTTTTGGATTAAAATGGCCTGCTCTGGAAACAGTTAAAACACTTTTCTTGAAAATTTCTGTTTCCTACTGTGGGCAATTGATGAAAGTGAAGACGTTTTTCCAAGGGGAGGGGGATGGGGAACAAACGTAAAGTTTCTTGATAGAAAATCAGGGGTTTTGCACATATTCCCTTTCCTAAAATTAATTTCTTCTTTTCAGCATTAGAATGAATCATGCTATAGTTCAAAGGCTTCTTTCAAATTCTCTTAATTCAAATGGTGCTTTTCTGTTGCTTTATTAAAACAGGCATACATATGACTCACATGCAAAAAAAATGAAATGATGAACTACTGTAAATCAATATTACTTTTTTTTTCTGTGTTTCTTTTCGTGGGAAAAATTAAGTGTAAAAAAAATGCATAACCAATATGCATAAACTTAGAAGTAGCTTTTCCTTTATTTGCAAAGATAAGTATTTTTTGTATGTCTAATCTTTCTGTGATACTTTTCTTCCCATTATATTTTTCCCATAGTAAAATGCATACATCAGGTGCTCTTGTTTATTGAAGTCCTGGTTTTTATTATGTGCTTGCTAAAGTTAAATGAATTTTCTTTTGTGTGACACAANTTTAAAAAAAAAATCTGCTGCTACTTATCTTAAATGTAAAAGATAAGTTCTGAGTGAAACCGCTTCTCCTTTCAACTAGTAGTAAAATGTACAGGAAAAAAACTGCAACTTTTTTTCCATTTTGTTCATTGTTGTATGTAAGTTTCATTAATGGTTGATGATTACAAAAGTTATTTTTATATTTTTGTCTGTGGTTTTCAGTGATTTGTTTAAACTCCCATTCTAGTGGCAGGAATGCATGAGTTGTAACAAAGTACTGTCACTTGGGTGGAGCTGTGCAAAAGTCTTCTCAGTAAAGGAAGTCAAGTTAAACTTGATGAAACTTTTAGGTATTTTCAGTTTGTAACATTGTCACTAATGGTAGTGGAATATGAATGGAGTATTTCCAATTTGGTTAAGATTTTGTTGGGGTTAGAAGTATTTCTACGTACTAAGTCTGTGGAACTGCATGAGTACTTCATAGCAGCCTGTCATCTCAAATGTTGATTTGGATGAAAGCAATGAGCAGTATTTTTCCAGTTTATATTTGTTTCAGGAATACAGGTTTTCAAAGATACAACTTTAACATCATCATCATCATCAATCATCATCATCATCATCTTAATTTTGTTTTGTTGTTTTGTTTATGTTTACATTGATGCTAACTGGTAACTTTTTTTTACCAAAAGTGAAAACAGGACAAGAACTCACTTTGTTAAAGCCAATCCTCTCTTTGCACATATAGCAGAGTGTGCTGTTTCATGAGTAGAAGCACAATAAATTATCATAGTTTCAGCCTACAAGTCCCACTCTGACATTACAAGCATATTGTGAACCTGTCCAAGGCACTGCCAAAAGCTGCCTTTTGTGTGGTAAGAGCCATGTGCTTGCATGCTGCATGCATCCCCAATGTGAATGGACGAACACCTGGTTGTTGTATGTATTTTCTCTAACTCCCATCAGGGTCTCACTGTGCGGGCCTGTTTAGCACCTCAGTGCTCGGGGGTTCTTCAAGTGCACCTAACCTACAGGATTATGCTCGTACTCATCGTAAAAAGCTGACTTCTTCTGGCTTCATAGATGGTATGTGCACACTCTCGCACATGCACGCACAACCCATGTGCCACACTGAACTTCTAAAGATTTTAATGGAATCCTAGAATCTTTGGCCTTAGTATTAATTTTATGAGTTTCTATTGCTTCTTTTTTGCCCATAGCTTGCTTATGTTTAACTTAGCAGCATAGTTAATTCTTATTTGTCTTGAATTGAACACCATATCACTTGTAATGTGTGCCAGGAGATTCCAGCAAGTGCATTTTTTAAGTAAACTGAAAGTTTTATTTTTAAATTCTTTGAGCATTTTAATCTCTAGTTTTTATCATTGCTAATTGATCTTGAAATTAAATAAATTATTTGGAGCATATACAAGGAATGAGATTATAAAGTAATAAGTTAAATACTGATGGTGAAAATTTTAGGATTCCTGACCTTTTTATTTGGTGGGGTTTGGATTACAAAGGAGCAGGAGATTCTCAGTTTTGGATAATCTGGGATAGAGAAGAAACTCTCTCACTAGATTTCAGAACGTAAAGATACCAAAGCACACCTTTATAACTCTGAGATGAAACAGTATTCATGCTGTTTTCCCCCCCACTTCACTACTCAGTGTTTGAGTCTAACCTGAATAACCTTGTATGCCAGAATCACCAGCTCATTCTGCTTGTTTTCATACACTTCATTACACGTCTTGTAGTTACCAACAATCCAAATTTTCTTCTTTTTAACATCTATTTAGATTTTAGTCATTTTCCTTGGTCCCTTCTGCATGCCACTCACTTCTAATACCTTCTCATCTTTTCTTTTTTCCTTTCTTCTTCCTTTCCTATTTTAAAATCTCCCTCTTTTGGTAGCTGTTACAAATTTCAGGTACCTGTTTTTCTCTTTCTCAGACACCACACGCGGTTCTGCTGTTAAAAGGTTTTCTATCTCATTTGCTCGACACCCAACCAATGGTACGTTTTGCTTTTCTTTTAAAAACAAAATCGAAAACAAAAGGTTCCTTGCTTCATCCCTTTTATTTTTATTTCAAATACGGGGTGTACAGTATCATCCAGCTGTCTGTTGTTCCTAACTTCAAGCACAATTCCAAATATATTTGTAATCATTAGATATCCTAAATCCTTTCTTTACCATTCATTAGTATAAATACAACATCAAAATTCATTCCTTAGAAAAACCCGTGAAAAAAAAAATAAAGTGCTGCTAATCATGTGTTAATCATGATCTCTCTAATAAATTATTCTCTGCAAGTTCTTGTGTGATCAGACTGTATGGTACAAGATACAGACAATGAAATCTGATCTTATTAGACATATACTTCTTGATAGCTGCTGCTTCTTCTTTGTCTTTCTCCTGCTGAGCTGATTCTCTGAGCCTGCCCATTCTATAATAAATCACTGAATTGACAGCTGGAATTATCTTCTTGAAGTGATGCAAAATTACAAAAACTAAAGCAGAAGCTTTGGTTCTATTCCTGCTAAATTGCTATATTTTTCATGGGACAAAAATTTATTTTACCTTGTCATACTTCTCTGTTCATCAGATGTGCAAATTACTTAAATATTGCACTAAAAATCACAGCAAGAGAGCTGTGACTTCTTGAGCAGCATTGACCTCTTGAGCTTCAAGAGTGAGAGTTAAATGTCTTCAGTTTGCAAAAATTCTCATTTAACACACAGGACAGAGGTATGTCTTTTTCTTCCTCAGCAAAATATTTTGCGCCTCCCTTTCTACATGATTAAATAGGCCCCAGATATATCCTGTTCATGAAAAGTAGGCTCACTGTTACGCACTCTTCGGACCTGAACGTAGCTTTTCCAGATTTCTTAACTGCAGTTTTAAAGTGTGCATGACTGCTGGCTGAGTGATAGTGATACTGAAATTGCAGTGGAAATCATCAGTATTTTCATGTTAGATTCAAAATATATTTGCTTAGAAAGAAAGTTTAAAAAAAAAAATCTTGAGTTTTTGTTTGGCTTTGCTTAGAAGCCGAGTAGTCTTTTGTTACAGTCATTTTAAACTCATAGTGCCTTTTTTGCACTGCAGTGCTTCTTGAAGGAAAACTGTAGTAAGGCTAAATTTATACCATTAAGACTGTGTTTGATATAAAAGGCCAAATCTAATGTCCTATTTCAAATGGAAAAGTCAGGAGTCCATTTCTTATGTTAAGACTCAAACCAAACAAAATTTCCAAAACGTACAAGGTCAGAAAGTAAGAACTGTATTTGAGAATCTGTGGCTAATAATATGACTACTTTCTGTTCCATTTAGTCACTTTTTGTGACTCCATTCTTTAAAAAAAAGATCTAAATAGCTTTTATTGATCACATTGATTGTTCTGATTCATTTAATGCAGCAGTTTTACCACACATCTTCGACAAGATTAATGCATGCAGTACGAGCTCCTGTGAACCCTAAGTATATTGCAGGTTTCCAAGGGTTCTCTACTAACATAACTCCATACTGATGTTGTTTCGTCTGTCCTCTGGACTATCACTTTGATTATCCTTGTCCCTTTCACTCTGTTTTTTCCTTTCTTTTATGTTGTTATCACACCCTCTTAACTCATTTCAGACTACCCCCCCATCTTTAGTTCAAGGAACATGGTGAAACAAGTACCTTCTGAAAGTGCTATACCTTATTTTCTGGGCCTCTGCAGAACACCCACACCTCTTTAGGTGCTGGTCCATTTCCTCTGTGGAATTTCTAGGCTCCAGTGGTATGTCTCTACAGCTTTTGAATCTTAAGACAGCAGGGTGGCTTTTTGAGATGCTGCGTTAACCCTTTCATTGTCTTGCCTTTTGATGCTTTAAGAAAAAATACAGCCAAAGATCAAAGGCTGTTAGTGTACAGGAAATTGCCTTCTTAAAGGGATACTGTCAGGCTTCTTCATCATAAAATTTCAAATTTATTTCTTCTAACAGAAAACACTCTTACCAGAAAACACTCAAATAAAACACTACATGTAGATTTCCAGATCATGGTTTAAGCCATATCCCTTAGACATAAAGATACTACAGTGACCTGCTGGGATATGATTAGCTGACAGCAGAATTGTCAAAACTTAACAAAAAAATTTGGAGGGGAAATTCCTAAAACAAGAAAATTTTATTTCTTCTCTTTTTTTTTAAAAAGGCATGACTGCATTTTGGAATTTCTTTCTGGTTCTCTATAACATGCACTATAACAATAATAAGTTACTAAAAAGTTAACCTGACATTGTCCCACTTCATTAATTGCAAAATTAGAAAAAGAAATTCTCATTCAAGTGATAGTGACTTTTCTGTCAGGGTAAAGAAAAATCTTACATTTTACTGTAATGCAACGAAAGGGTTTGCGCTTTACATGCATGCATATAGTTATTTAGGATATTAATATGTATGCCAAGCATCTTAGTGCTTACACTGAAGGTTAGCTACTGACTTTATAGGAGAATAGAAATTAATAGTATGGTGGTGTTTCTTTTGTACACAAACCCCAAGTTTTCATGAAATGCAACATTTTGTTTATAATCTAAGTGAAGCTGACATAAGTACACTTCAGTTGGTTGAATATTTGTAGGAATGGTCCCTGAAATTTGAGTATGGCCAAGGTGGATCTAAATATAAATAGAGACATTTGGGGGTTGAAATCTTGTTGAATTTCTTCTTTATGCAAAGTACTCATGGGGAGTGAATGGGCAACATTGGGTATCACAGGAACATCGTTGCTTATAATTTTATGGGAAAGAACAGTTCACAGTCATAATGCTATCTCTAATGTACCTTGAACTGAAATTCTAGACATTATCTCATTCACTATTGCTTCTTCATTTAATTGTCTTAGAAGAAATTTACAGTATTGAATTGCAAAGTTGTAATGTTACAGCTGTATGTTGAAAACACTAATGGACATATTTTCCTCTTCTGAAAAGCAATTGGATGAAAAGCTGTTTATTGAGTTACCAAACTTGAATCACTTTAGAGGACTGCAAATTTTTTTTAAGCCAAGATGTTTAAATGCTTTTTAGTCTGTTAGTAATATGAATATGCATGGTTAGTGTATGATCAATACTAACATGGAAAAGCAAAGTCAAAAAAATTCTTAGATTTTTGGGTTGCTTTACTTACTTGTTCTAATATATGAAACTTCTAGTCTTTTAATACTGTTTTTAAATGCATAAAGGTAGGTGCATATCTGTCTCAGAAAGTAAAACCATGTAACCTTAAGGTATAAAAATGCTAACAATGCTTTTCCTTTGATATTAAAGGCAACAGTTTGTTTTCACAGAGTACTGAAGATGATAGAACATGAATTCTGCAAATTTATTTCTTGGAAGATACAGCATTTTTAGCTCTTGTCTGCTAAAAAAATAGCTATCCTACTTTCTTGCATGAATGAGTTATCTATTTAGTCTTGTGCCAGGTATGAGTAGGAGAAATACTACCTTTTCCTGACTTTTTTTTTTTTTTAAGTGATCTGCTAAGTTTGTGTTAAAGGGAAGTTACCTTTCATGAACTGATTTGGGAATAGAGCACAGTTCTAATGTTTGAACAATTTATGTGTACACATGTACTTCATGTGTACAGGGGATTTTTATCCCATGGTATGTTACACAGTATCTTTAGCTTAGTATATGCTGGAAATGGGCTCATCTTGTTCCAACTCATGTAATATTTAATTTTCATGATTTCAAGAGTCCTATGCCTGCACGTGCTAATGTAAACTAAGCATTTTTTATCATGCATTAATGCAGTACCTTAAATCCTGTCTTATGTTTGGAAATCTNACTGTATTCCATGGTGCCTTCTATTTGCCCTTTGGAAACTCTACACAATTCCTTGTCTCTGAAGCAGGTGGATGAATTTCTTGCTTCTGTTGCTGCTCCATCAAGGGAAAATCTACCGGAGACATGTACTGGTTTTAATTTGTAATTATGTTAACTTTAAATTCTTAACTATTGCCTAGTTAATCTTTGCAGTGTTTTGCAGCTAACAAGTAAACTAAGGATACTGCTGTTGAAGAAAATGAAAATGTACATAAACCATAATTTTACATTTTACACTATCCTTTTGTGGATATGGACACTTTCAATTCATTGAAGTAATGTCTCTTTTGGCTGAGGTAGTAAATTAAGGATTTAATGAAATCATAGTTAGTTTATTTCCTTTACAGAGAAGTCAATGTAATAATACTCTCTGCACTGTCAGCTGAATTACAGGTAATGCTTTTCAGGGAGCATGCAGTATTCTCAGCTTTATACTGTACTGTTGTACTGGCACTAACCTCAGCAGAGTAGTGTTGCATTTACACTTAAAATTTTGTTTTTCCTGTTTCTTTCAGTATTACTTGGGGTTTCACCTGTAGACTGCTTTGCAGTTACTGAGCTTTTTAGCAGTTTGTGCTGCATGTTTAAAGTTTAGGCGATCTTGAAAGGAAATACAGCTAAGTTCTATCCATGCGCATGTGTCTGGGAAAATGATTTCCCATTGTGATTCTACTGCTGTGTCTTTGGAAGTGGTTTCAGTTAGGTCAGATTTACCACATATTAGGATGCTTATAAATAATGTGGCAGGTGATTGAAAATCATTCTTCCTAAGGAAGTGTCTAAAGACTCATGCTTTGATCAGAAGACTTGAACTTGCAAGTACTGATACAATAGTATTCTACCTGTTAGGACTTTTCCCTTTTTTCTGCTACAGGATTTTTCCTTTTTTCCCCCCATTATTTTATATAGTTTAGATTTTAATCAGCAGCTTATTTGATAGGGTATGCCTCCTTTATTTGAGAAGGAATATAAGCAATTTAAGAAAATTGATGTTACTGAAAAAGAGCTCAGGGAGCCTTACAAGTATCGGAAAATTCTCAGCTACTTAGATGCCTTTTTATACTGGTTAGGAAGTTTGTGTGTCTTCAAAAGCCATTCAGAATTGAGAGTACACAGGATGAAGAAATACTGAAAAACAAAACATGTCATACTCTTAGCATATGGTTGTCACCTTTCTACCAAGGAATGGTTGGAAAAAAGACCTGATACAACTAAAGTCATAAATGTTTAACTCTCCTGCTTTCCTGTACTATTTGGAGGTTGTCTAGAGATTAAGGCATTGTGTGCACTTTTCATAGACATGTTGGACTCAAGGCCTGTTCAGGTGCAATCTTCATAACCTAAGAGAAATAGCACTAATGCTTTTGCCAATCTTCTGGCAAGGCACCTGTTACTGAAATTCTCTCATAGCAGCATGAACTTACTGTGTTGCTTTCTGAGGTAAAACAGAAATTTTAAGAATTGTCTTTCATGTTGTGAAGTCTTGACACTAGAGTCAAAAATCATTAGCTGAGCAGCCAGTTGTATAAATGTGGTATCTATTTTGCTGGATGGGTAGCCACAGTCCTGTGGCTACAGTTTTTGACATCTGGCTCAGGTGAGAATATTTTTATTATTAATGATTCTTTTTTTCCCCCACCATTTCAGCTTCTCCAGCTTATATGATGCCCCTTTCAGGAAGAAAAATTTCTTTAAATACATTTACCCCTGCAAAAGTTCTACCAACTCCACTTGAACCTTTGCCTGAAAGGCTAGCAGTAGAGAAACTAACCTTATGTAAGTAAATTCTGTCAAAGGCAGAATGACTAACTTGATTATTTCCAACAGTGTAATTCTTCCTTACATATTACATGACTTCATAGGGCAGCTATTTCTTAACATTCCATACATAAGTGGAATAATTTTGTGCGTCAGTGAGAACTCAATAGCATTGCACAAATACCACTAGCAGTAAAACTGTGTTAATAGCTACTTTTTCTTATTCTCTGAATTGTTTTATTTTCTCTGGCCTGAAGTTAATGAGCTTTTGCTTTGAAGTATGTCAGCTATCTCCAAGTAAGACAAAGTAAATTCATTTATTTAAATGGCAGAATTTCTAAGGTATTTTCTGAACACCTAATGTGGAGCTCTGTGACCCTGTTGAGACTAAAGCTGCCAATAACATGATGATACATTCAATCATTAGTATGTTCAGTCTGAACTGTTGGCTAGCTACACTGTCTGCTTTTGGATGGTTGTGCTGTTCAGACACCAAATTTCACTTGGATTTTGGATTTCATTAGATAGTGCAGTTTATCTGTTTCTGTGCTAGGTAACATGCATTTTTCTTGCCTTTGATCCTTTTCAGCATGGATATTAAGTGTAAAACCTAATAGTTCTTTTGTCTCTATCTGTACAGCTGCCCTTGGATCTCCTGTTAATGTATGTAATATTAAACCATCTCTTGAAGAGGCCTCACTAGATGCAGAACTTAGTGGTGAAACTCTTTCTGAGGAGAAATGATCAGACAAAACTGGAAACAACTTTTGTAAACAGTTCTTTAGTGTACATTCAAGCAAATTACTGAGCTTTCAAAAGCCATTCATGTCTGCAATTCATAATGCACTTAAGAATCTTTAGTTTATACATGGTTAACTAGCATGCACAGTATTTAGGTCAAGTGTCTTTTCCCATTTTCTAAAACATTTCAGGAAATATACTTACCAGTTTGATGAACTGCACACCTTTTAATGGAAAAGCTGCACATGAACCTTTTCTGTGTCTTCAAATATTTACTGTAAACCTGTATGAAAAGAAAATGGTATGTGTTACAGTGGCTCTGTTGATGTCACTGTAATGAAGGCATTGTCTGTTGTCATCATAAACTTCTGTTTTCAGGAGTTTATAATCTCCCTGTGAATTTTGTCTGTGTGCTGAAATGTAACATGCATCTTGACTTTTTTTAAATTTAACTACATTTCCAAGAGATCTCTTTTCCCTGGTTTGGAGATAAGCAGATATTTTCTGCATTTTATTTATTTTATATCATATATGCTGCAATAATTAGGCATGAGTGAGTGAGTTCATGTATCAGCACTTTTGACTACTCTTTTTTTTTTCTGTGTTTACATCAGACCTGTAACATTCAAATCTACCTTCTCTTTTATTGTTCGGTATACATGCTTGTATACGGGTACCTGTATCTCATCCAGGAGGTAAAACTGGCTTTTATATGTTTTTATCAAAACCTTCTTACGTTTACTGAAAAAGACAGTTTTATTTTCTTTGCCATATGTTTCTACAAAAAGGTGATGTTAAAAAGCAGGTTTTGTAGAAGGAGAAATGGTTACAGCTGGTCTGCTAGTAGGTTTATTCTAAAAATTGTAAATATTCCATCTATGCTTTATTATCATCCTCTCAGAATAGAGAGAGACTGTGGACTACCAGAACTCAGTGCTTACTGTTGCAAAATACTCAGGATTCATAATGGCCTGGAAATTTTCATACCTCTCTCCTTCCAATCTACGTGGTTGACAGCGGCTCTCAAAAAAAACCCCCAAAAACCCCTAAAACCAAACCAAATCAAACAAAAAAACCCAACAAACAAACAAACCAAACCAAAACAAAAAAACCACAACCGCCAAAACCAAAAAAAACCAACCCAACTACCCAAAAAATCACAAAAAACAAACAAAAAAACCAGGAAAAAAATTAAACATTTTATAAGAGATGTAAGAGGCATTTATAAATCGGTGGAACATGGAGTTACGGGGTTATTTAGAATAATCATCCAGTCTAAGCAATTCTTGTAATTTTTTTCTGTGGCATGAAAAATTACTGGGTTATAAGTATCCCAAATGTATGAAAATATAGACCACTTCTTCAAGTGGCTGAGTAGTAAGAATGGACTTCATAACTACAAGTAATTCCTTTCATGTTTAAGCTGCAGAAGACATAGCTTACAAGTAAAATGTTTAAGTAGGGCTCTTACTTATCTCCAGAGCCAGTGCAACTATAATTACATTCACTTTGCCACAGGGTCTTTTTTCAGTGTTTGCCATATATGAAATGGCTTTGACAGACTATTTCTAACAATGCTGGTTAAATACCAAAAATATGAAGGGTTTCACAGCTATATACTTCAAGCTTTTCGTTTTCTGTAGTGTTGTGTTATTGACAATGTTGGTCTTGCATACAACTGAATGTACACTTGTTTACCATTTAAAAAAAAATCCTGTAGAAATTTAAGTATATGTATCATTCCAGTCAACCAAAGCTGTGGCATAACTTTTTTTATGTGCTCCTAAATAAAATCCAAGGTCACTGGCAACTTCTCTCTATTGTGTTTTCTTTTAAAAGCACTGTGTAGTGAGTAGTTGACGAAGTAATCTCGATGGAAAACAATTTACATATAAGCCATTAATTTACAAGTAAGTCAAAATTTCTCTTGGTGGTAAGGATGTGGCATAAAAAAATGACAGTATCATTTTATACTGAAATCACTCCTCAAAAAGACAAGTGGCAGTCACACATTCTGCACTCCGTGCTTTGTTGTGTTACAGAATGGTAATGTCAAATACAGAACCACTTTGAGTGCGCTTCTAGTCCTATTGAGACTGACAATAGGGCACCACATGGACTACGCAGATTTGAACCTATTTTTAATTCAGTTTCTTTATGCAATAGCACTGTCTCTCACATTAAACTTTTTGAACTGTACATCCTATTCCAACCAGATTTGACAGAGGTCGAAGAAGTTATGGAAAATCAGTGGTCAAATACAACTGTAACTCCCAAAATATGATGACCCTGCAATGTAGTTTAAGTAATTATTTAGCTTAGCATTTCTTCAAAAATGAAGTATCATTACAAAACAGACCAAACCACAAAAATGTATATGAAAACTCCTAAAGTTAATTTAAATCTTGTTTTATGTTGTATATTTCTTTATTACAGTAAATAAATTTCAGTTATGTAATTATCCAAGCACATAGAAGTTGTTAAGGGAAAGCAGCTGTGCTTCCACAGTTCAGTTTTGTAGAAATCCATATAAGCAAGCCTAGGGGCGTATGCATACTAGAAATAATTATACATATTATTATATAATAATATATTAAAAATAATGATAATATATTGAGCAGCAAAAATAGTTTAAAGGATGATGGCAGAAGAGATGTTACAAAGATTTTTAAAACATATTTCAGTGCAATAGATAAGTGGCAGAATGTATGGATTTATGACTGCTTTCTGTCATCTAACATAGACAGAAGCACAATATTCCTTTATTTTTCCTGCATTTTTTCTTTATCAGTTTACAGCAATTTTATTTTTGACAGACCCGTAAGTAACTTGCTGAAGAAAAAATAGGAAAAATAGCAAAAACTTTTCCAAAAAGTCAAGTCTACAAGAAGCAGTGTAAGAAAAGAAGTGTACCTTCTAGTATTAGTTCATGTTTCTTTTATTTTTCTTTCTAAATAATGGTTTTCATTTTGCTTGCTTTTGTGAGGAGGACAAATTTCATTGAGTATTTTTAAATACTAATTTTTTGATTCCCTCACTTATCCTTAAAAACAACCATCTTGTGCTCTGAAATATAGAACTGGTGTAACACCAAAGTAGTCCAGAGTGTATTACTGTGAAAAACAGATGTTGAATAAAAAAATAGGCCAAATATTTTATCTATAAAATAAGAGAATGTGTGAGTGTGTGAATGGCATCAAATGTGGACCTAGGAGCAGGAGAATGTACTAAATACAGAGAACATCCATATCATAAAAGGTAGAAGCTAGTGTGAAAAAGACCTTACAGGAAGCTTAAATTCTGCATTGATACAAAAACAGTTCTAAAGTGGACTTGCTTAAAAAAAAAAAAATAGACTGGATTAAAAAGTTGTTTGTCACTGTGCCACACAATGTATGAATGTAGTGTATAGAAACAGACTTCTAATCCAGAGTTCTAAAAATTAGAACTTACAGATCTCCATCCTGTTCAGTCAAAGAGACAAAAGTCACTGACAATGGAAAACAAGGTATTTGGATGACATGCATTTTGCACCAGATCCAGAATCCTTCTAATATAATGGCAGTATCTTTGCTTCCAACAAAGCTTTTTTGGTTTGGGTGCACCTGTTTTACTAAATCTCCTATTTAATCTCTCCAGAAGAAGGAATAACTGCTTCTTTATTTAGTAAGATTATTATTTGTTGTATACAAATAATACTAATACAAGTACTAAAACATATGTGAATCTTTTAAAATCTGAGTATAAGTCCATTCAGACTTCCTATCTTATTTGTCTTCCGACTCTTGATAGCTTTTTTTACTTCTCTTCTGGGTGAGGGCTGGGAATATATTTAGACTTAAAAAATTATATGTAAAGCTTCCATAAATTATTTTAAAAGACTACTGTGGAAAGTATTTCGAACTTTAAGAATTTTAAGAGTCTGTAGACATTTTTAAAGAGCACTTGCACAGAACATGTAGAGTTACAAATACTGAAAAGTAGAAAGGAAAACAAAGGAAAAAAGCCAAAATAATTCAAAAGACTGAAATGACATATTTGAAACAGAATGAAAGAAGCAAAAACCTGGAGATTCCTGCCTTTTTTAGCTTCATCATGAGTAAGTAAACATGGACTAAAACTGTGTGCAGTTCTGGGCCACAAAAATTAAGAATGATGCTAAGGCACCTGAATACATCCAGAGGAAGACAACCAAGCAGGTGGAAGGGCTGGGAGGTCTGTCCTGCAAGGAGTGGTGGGGTTTGATTTGTTTGGAGAGGAGGCTGAGGGGTAACATCGCTGCTCTCTTCAGCTCCCAGAGAAGGGGAAGTGGGGAAAGAGGTGCTAAGCTCTTCTCCCTGCAATTCAGCAACAGGGTGTGTGGGAATGGTTCAAAGCTGCATCAGGGGAGGTTCTGACTGGACATTAGGAAGCATTTATCTTCTGAGAGGGTGGTCAAACCCAGGCACAGGCTTTCTAGAGAGGTGGTTGATACCCTGAGCCTGCTGGTGCCTTAAAAACAAGCATCTGGATAATGTCCTTCATAATGGGCTTTAAATTTGGTCAGCCCTGAAATCGTCAGGCAGTTAACCTAGGTGATCATTGTAGGTCCCTTCCAACTGAACTATTCTATTCTATTCTATTCTATTCTATTCTATTCTATTCTATTCTATTCTATTCTATTCTATTCTATTCTAATTCATTGCCATACATTTTAACCTCAACATAAGCTATGCGTTCAACCCAAAAGCAAAAACATTAAACAAGGATCATAGGAACACACAGTAACTCAGGATGGAAAGGGCCTCAGGATGACTGTTGTCCACTGTCTTGCTCAAATCAGTGTCATTTGTGAGACCAGAGCAGGTCATTTAATCTGGCTTGGGCTTGAGAGCCTTGAAGGATGGAGACTGAACTAACTCTGTGAGCAACCAGGTCCAGTCATAGACATGTCTTCATCACTTCTCTTGCTCCTTAACAATGTACAGTTTGATTTTGATAAACTTCCTTAGGTTCAGTTAACAGACCTACAGCAACATTGGCAAGTATTTTCTGTTGCCTCTTCCTACACATGTACACACTAAGTGCAGATTTTGTTGAAGACTGGTCCAAAACTTCACTTCTTTTTCCCAGTAACTTTTAGCTCTCATGGTGTAGGACAGAGTGTGTCTTTTCATGTTAAACCATTCTGTTTATTGCTTCCAGCTGCTCTGAATCAGAGCTGGTACTAACTGAAGATCTGCAAAATGAACAAAGCTCTAAACCCACCACTTTTTTCATATTCTTTCCTGTGTTTGTGTCCATCGGACAAAATTCAGCCTTGCTTAAAGAGCCATTATTCCAGTTGAAATCAGGTTAATTAGGAAAAAAAGTGAATTTGGCCCAGTAAGTAAATCAAGGGATGCTTTTCACACTTAGTAAAATTATTTTTTAACTTGTTACATAAAAAAATTAAGATGGGATTTTATTAAATGATGCGTGCAAGAAATTTTGTTTAGGTTTTAAGTAAATTTTCACTGTAATGTTTTTAACTTGGCCAAATAGTCCTTTAAGATATTACTAAACTTTTGACTTTGGATGGCAAAAGTTCTAAGTTATATGGCAACAGGTAATTTCTTTCTTTGTCTCTAAATATAAAAATATTCCCTTTTTTTATCCCAGTATAATGTTATTCTGCCACATCAGCCATACCCTCTTGAGAGCTCCTTTCCTCTTCCCTGCCCACTCTCAAATTAGTACCTTGTTTTTTATCCTGAATGTGGTTATGGATTTCTAGCAAAAATCAGATTTTCAAAATAATGGCTGTGGCTGAGCGGCCACCATATCAGGATGCCGTCAGCAGCTTGCCAGGTCGGCTGCTTGGGAGGGCGCATGAGCCTGGATGCAGGAAGCCCAGGGTCTCGCACTACGCTCTGCCACAGCAGGAACACACACAAAAGCGGTCGAGAACGTAGCTTCCCTACTCGATGGGGCTTCCCCCAGGCCACTGGAAGACGCACCAGCAGAGACAAAGGTGAAGAGAAGAGGTCTGCTGCTTGGAAGCTCAATCTTCAGAAGACGCAGAGGCAGCAAGACAAGGAGCCAACAATTACAGGCATTTTTATACTGGGACATAGGGAGGCGGGGTGAGGGGTATAATCCAATAGAGAAAGGGAACATGGGAGGGATCAACAGGGAATCAGCCAGTGAGGATGGAACAGGGGAGGGATTACAGACACCCAATGGGGAACTGAGGGCAGGGCTGCAGGGAGGCTGTGGGAGCTCAAAATTCACGATGCAACAAATAGCTACAATCCTTCATAAGGGAAAGGGAAAATTTAATAAAAATGTCACTAGGCTTTGGAATTAAATCCATGTACAGAGAACCAAAGAAACACACTGAGTAAATATTCTCTAAATTGCTCAGCTTTCAGCTGTTTAATTTAAAAACTTCACTAATGCTCAAAACGCCATAGCAGTTTCCAATGTACAAACATGGAATACAGGAATAGCGAGAGAAATAAGCCTTTTGATAAAAGCACTCTATGGATAATAAATCAGGAAGAGCTTGAAAAGAAAAACAGAAATTGAGCTGTTTTCTGTGTGTTTTATCTTTAATATTGCGTTTACTTATAAATTGTTTTGTATTGTCCTTCTAATTGACTGTCATTGATGTGGGAAGCTACTGATAAACAGACACTCTAAGATGTCGGTACTTCATGTTCTGGCCAGGATGATGCAGAGAAAATGGCTTGTACTGGTCTCTTTTGTTGTGTTACAGTAGACCTAAAAAGTGTTAATCAGATCTTATGTGGGAAAACAAAGCCAAAGTTTTATAAAGTATCTTCGTTTTCCATGTAAAATCTTGGATGCATGGATAAACATTGCAAAAAAGCAATGAAATGCAGTATCTTGGGAAAATCTTAACAGCATGATTGCATTGAAAATGCAAAACTTTGAAAATTATGGGGATTTAGGAAATTGTAGGTTCATTTTCAAATATTTGGTATGGAATTTGAGTACTAGCTTTAGGAGGAGTTTTCAGGATCTGCCTTTCTTTTGCTGCCTAGGAATTTAAAAGTTTCGCACCATATTAATTCTGTCAGTGTGAAAAATGTTAATAAATTTTACAGCTAATTAAATACTAAAATATCTGGAGGGAGGAGGGAACACATGATGGGACAGAACTGCTAATCTGTAAAACATGTTGTCTTTTAAGCAGTTACGTAGTCAGAATACATTATGATCACCCCCAAGCACCTGTTGTCTCCTAAAGTCCATCACTACTGCTGCCTGCCCTCTCCTCCTTGGAACTCCATTTCAGAGTCTGACTGAAAACTCAGTTGACAGCAAGAGCAGGAAGTTGTTAGGAGGAAGTTCCTTGGAAGAAAGTTGTGATACACTAACTCACAAGATCTTAAAGTCTCATTTATACTTTAGGACAACATAGGAAGATGGGATTTCCTGCTCAGGCTAGTATTGCAGGTGTCAACATGAACTAAAGGAGTTTGTGTACTGTAAGCAACGTGGAGCATCATAATGCTCCTGAATTACACTACAGGTTCCTTTTCTTAGACTGCTGCTTGACCAGATACATTCCCCATGTTCTGTGCTAAATTTACTGATTTAGTTCTTAGAAAACTTTTGTGATCTTGCAAACCCAATGACTCTTAAGGCCTTGCAGAGCCTGTAATTAAAATTCTTTATAAAAACCTTGAGTTTTATTTATCTGTTGTTTGTTCTAGCTGCGAATTTCCATGAAACACAAATTCCAAGAGCATTTGGGAGCACAGTGGTTAGTCTGGGTGCATATGGAATTGCATCCTTCGGTGCAATTCAAGTCCAGATCACCTGCAACTTTCTTGGCAGGACCATTGGGACTAAAGGGAGAACAGAACGTGGCCTTTGTATCGGGGTCATCCATGCCTTCCCAATGAGAGTAATAAACTTCAGCTTTGTGTTTAAGAAATGTGTCTTTAAAGACCTAGATTCAGAAACAAAACCTAGCTTAAGTCCATCCCTAGGGGTTTAAGAGCTGGGTGGTAGAGCTAGAAAAAGAGGACTGACATCACACTTTTTCTTCCCCTTCTCTTTTACTTGCAAAAGCTAAGTTAAGCAATTGTTTGCAAGGTTCGCTGCAGTAATGGCATCTTTGCTTGAGCAGCAAAATGCAATAGGGAAATAATCTAATTGGTTGTTGACAAAACCCATTACTAAAGGTTTGTTATCTAGTCACCGTTCAAACTTTGTAAGCTGTGTGGAAATATCACGGACGTGGGCGGTATTCCCGTGATGAGAAAGTCACCAAGAGATAGTTACTTGATCCATTCTTACAGCTGTGTACGACGGGA